>CM067352.1:53260439-53310439 GCA_034190875.2 Urechis unicinctus
GTATACGGTGCTTAGGATATAAATTTAACTTCAGCAGATATATGATATAACGACGGAACGTGTACTAATGGGGATAATGGGTTAAAAAAAAAACATGTTTATGTCCACTGTGTGCTTGGACGCAATCATGGGGCGGGCAACAGTCAGCTCTTCCTCGCTGGTCTTTATTGAAGATGGTGCTTTGTCTTTCTAACGAAGGGCTTTCCTGAACAATATTGAACGGTCCAACGGGATCTACCGCAAGGTGACGGCTGACCTCCTGATCACAAGGCTAGTGTAACTATGATCCAATCAACCGAAGGAAATATGTAGTACCATAAAGCCTACAGGGCTTTGTAGCCGAGCCAACATCCAAGCCATATACCATCGAACAATGATATAACAAATTAATGATCACTTGCGGTTTTTTTTTCTTCATCCTGCGTTTTTATCACACTGTGCAGTGCTCATATGGTATGTTGATCTTCTTCAATAATATTCATTATAATATGAGCACGTCAATGCAACCACGTGACCGCAATATAACTAATTAACATGATTTTTTTCCGACGCATCGGGAAGATATTTTGAGCATTTGCTGCACGGTGAAAATCTTTGACTCCGAACATATGTAAATCACGTTCTTACGCTGCAGCTGTCGATATCAACGGCAAGTGGAATAGCTTCCATATGACATCGGTGCGCAAAGTCTTGGCTGGGCGTTTTCTTGTATTTCACAGCGCAGCGCCTAGTATAACGTGTAACGTCAGGGCTAGCGAAACATGTAAATATGCATGCATAACTTTATGTGCTTTGCATGTTTATACGTCCTGACAACAACTATTGCGCTTCTATGTTTGTACTTTTGTGTGACACGACTCATTTCCTTATAAAATTAGCCGAAATGGCGTTCTGTTCTGACACTACCTCGGCTTTGTTATTACAAGCACAATCAGTCCAACCTGGCGAACACAAGGCGACGTTTAATGCCCGATTCACAAATGGAACGCATGTTTTCAAATATATAACAGCTTTCGCTTTTATCAGGATTAATCAACAAATGTGTCAAATAAAGCATTATCTTTAGCTATGTAATGAACAACTGGGGGTCCGAGCACATTGTGCAAACATCTGTCTTATTGTTCTCGCTGCTGTTTGATGCATGACGTGAGTATGGTCATAATGAACGTAAGAATACTCGACTAATCACTTCTTAAGCTGACTTTCTGTCGGCTTGATAACCTAGTTTTCGTTGAAGCGATAGAGCTTGTGCTCAAGATATCGGATTACTCTTAAGTGATTGCGTCATTCCATGGAAGTTGATCTCGGAATGCATTATCGCCGTGATTCAGAGCAATGAATTGTCACTAAATACCCCTTTCAGGTTAGATAATACGTAAGCATTATACAAAGATTATAGTGTATTCGGGTAGCTACTATAACTGTCAAGAATAAGAAAGTGTTCTAACGAATCAAGAGGTGCGGGAGTTCATAGACCTATTTATGCTATTATGTAATATATAATATTGTAGACATTGGAACTCTTCAGTTTTGAAAGGGATTGGTAATACTAATTATGTTGGACAATTTTGACAGTGGATAACTGAATACTCAGACACGAAAATGAATATTTACTTTGTAAAGCATAACTGCCATGGTCAGCGGACGCACGATTGCATATAGTTTTTTTTTATCAATAATTATGTGTGTTGTGGTGGCGAAGTAATACGGACTTTTTACTTAATGACGATGTGTGATTGCTGTTAAAGAAAACTACGCGTCAAGATGACTGGTTTTTTGTTTTGTCATCTTTAATTTAACGACCTAATTATATCTGACAGTTTCTGTGATTGCCTGGATATTCAAATATGCAAACTAATGATCATGTTGATAAACGGTAAATCTGAAGCCTTAATAGGGCACATTCACTTAGGCCAATTATGAATGTTGCATACTTCCTCAGTTATTCGTATCACATTGAGAGCCATCTACAACATGCCATCAACAGTCTTTGGTCTTGAGAAGAAAATAATCATCGACATTGTATTCAACAAGATATAAAGAACAAAGAAGAGACGATCCATAACGTTAGCCACACATTCCCATTGCCTTAGAATTTTCTGTTGCTTCTGCTGAGAACCTTGCTTTTGGTTGATAGATGCTTCCATTCGCGTTAGACACTGATGAATCTCGTCCATTACGCTGGGGTTTGGAACTACTCCGCCTTGCTCTTTCGAGCACGTCATTCCATTCGTCATCGCATCGTTATGGCGTAGCAAGTTGCTGCAATCATAAGTACTGGTGACGTCACGGCTTGTCTGCGTCTTTTGGCAGCTTGAAAACCAGGAGCGGGGTTTAAGTAGTGGAGTGTCTTTGTATCTGATATCGCGCGGAGTTTCATCGGGCGGAAAGCGTTGCCTTCCGGCTTCCTGAGCTGACCTGAGGAACAGTACGCGGGACAACACCTTCAATGTTATCTGCAGCAGAAAACGTAACAGCAACCACAAGATCAGGAAGTTATCATTCAAGCAACAGATGGATTCAGAAGTAACATACGGCTATTGAGTTTAACACCGCTATTGGCGAAGTAATAAATCTTTCCAGAATGTCACTATAATCAAAAATATCAAACATCCTGCGAATGCACACACAAACGCTGCCCAGGTAGGAACAGGAGTGATTTTATCAGTTGGACCTCGTGAGATGTTGACCACAATTGAAGAGAGGATGATTGAAAGCATGATGACGACCAGGTTAAAGCAATAGTATACACCTGTCATGCACATACATAGATCATGATGGGTTACAAGAGAATAGGTCAATCCAACGTAGAATTCTGGAGCTCGGTTAATTTTAATCATACCTAGCTTTGGTACAGTGTTGGCCGTAGGTGGTGCTGCTTCTACCAGGATCAGCAGCAGGACCATGAAAGTACTAAATGTACTCATGCCTGATACACAGTAAACCAACATGGTGGTCAAACGCTGTAAAGTTTACTAATATTTACGATGCATGCTTAACCTTGTTTAGAGCTACATGAATGTAATTCGCCTCCGTCTGTTATACTGTAAGCTGGATGTTAAACTCGAAAGTTATATACAGTGTTTTTGCAGTTGTTATTGTCCGCGCCATCATATGGCCACACGTGCGCCTAACGTCGGCAAAGGGAATATGGCCTGTGTATGACATGTGTATGGGGAATAAGACCATCAGGGCAAAGGTTCAAGGCAAGAACAATGGGTAAATTATGCGGGATCAAGTACATACCTAGCGCTGTACGGTCTGGGCGTTCGGGGGGCAGCCAGAAGATCACAAGCGTCAACCAAGCTAGGAATATGCAAGGCAGAGTGAGTATGTAGCTAGAGAAAACTAGTTTTCTATGCAAATGAATCTCAAAAATTAGCACAGCATAACTAGGGTCACTGTCTTTTGATGGTGCAAGCTGCCTCTCAGCAGTTACATTCACCACATTCCATGCGCTCGATTCCTTGTGATCTGTAAGGAATGTTGAGAGGTCGAGTCCACCGGGAAAGGCCATTTGCAAATCGACTTCCCGTGACTCGTGGGTCCACGAACCGAACACCATGTGGCATATCTGCTCGTCGAACGGGAAATTGGAGACGTCGACCGAGCAAGAGCTGCTGTATATGCAATGGGGATACCAGCTGACCAAACCATTACTGCTAACCACGGCGAGGGAGGAGCGAGTTGGTACCTCAACATCCGCTCTGCGATGGAAAATACATTGCTTGTGGATGCCGCGAATACAAATATGCGTTAAATATTGGCTATACAGATTACAGTCTTGAGGTGTGATGTAATAATATGTCACTGAGGGGTCAGGTGGGTATTTTGGGTGTATGAAATTCCAATAGCTGTATTGATATGATTATTCTACTGGGAGTGATAGCTATTCTGGGGTTCAATTACGAGACCCGACAGTGCAAAATAAAAAAATTCTCATGTGCCATTGCGTCAATGAGAGAGTCTCTGCACCACAATTAAACTTTCAGCCGTCGTGGATATAGTGCAGGGCAGTGTCAAATGATTACACAGAATATTTCTCTTACGTGTTGTAAAGCATGATATCTGGTATCCATATATCATTCGGCTCGAGCCGCATTCTGGTGACGCCTCCGTACTCTTTTGGGTTCCATTGTAGATATTCATCCCGCCACCACTGTAACAGACACATACATGTAATATTTTGCCTCACGCTGATAGCTCTTCCATCTATGCATCCATGCCTTAATACATTAATTTGATATGTGCTCTTAGCATTCCCCGTTAAATGTCTAGCATCAAAAATTACATGGTGGCTGCTTGCCTTAGATAATCCCGGTGTGTAGTGCTTTAAACAACAAATCTAATAACTTACGTATCGAGACCACATGCTCATGGTGAGTACATTATCCTTCTCGTCCAGATCCATTTTTATAAGTCCTAGTCCAAACGTAACATTGACTGGTGACGACACGTTAAGAACAGGTCTACCAGACTTGCCCATTCGCTGGTATCGTCCTAGCAATCTGCTTATTAGTCGCTTTTCATCTGACATCAAATCATCGCTGAAGGGAAAAACAAAGAAACACCGCAACTTGAAAGGTACGACTCATGATGCACGCTTATTGTTACCGATAGGCAGATTAATTAGAAAATGCGTATGGCATAGTTTTCATTTAAACAAACATCATACGTTACTACACATACGCTTTATTGCAAGGTTATGATTACATGTGAACCAATAACTTCATAGCTCAAATGAACTGAATGTGTTGTTGATGAAATAGTGATTTCGATTGAAGTGTCACCATGGTATATGTGCGGTCTTATTGGCATGCCAAATTAACATAATATCATGGACGCAGAGCCTCGGTAGCGAAGGATACTCATGGCCGGTAACAGACACTGTACCGGCAGTGAACTTTCGAGGCCGTGAGGGAATGTATAGCACCATTTGACATTACTACCACTCAATGTCAGTGCATGCATCGGGCTCAATGGGATGTATAGATCAATGGTGCTTCTACATTACCCTAATCACAGTTCGTTCAGAAGTCATACGATATATATAAGTATTACCGCTTCACAAAACATTACATAATCATATATAAAAGGCGGTAGGGAGGCTCGTTCGGTATGAGGCTTTGTTTCGAGACCAGCTATTCAGATGTATCGCAGCTTTGAACCCTTTTTAATTGTTCACATTACGCTTTCGATAACGTATGCCGGATCATATATGGCTGGATAATTTGGTCACGTGTGTTACAAAGAATCACGCTTAAATGTGATATCCCTCCTTTATGGAATAATCATACGTCACAAGTTCTATTCAGCTGCTAGGCATTATTATTACCACTAGGGACCTGTCAATTGTTTTTTGTAAACTCACGAGACATGGCATTAAGGCACTTGATGAAATCCTTATCCTAGTGATCGATATATATTACCTCGGAAGAACATTAACGGCTCGAACTAACAAGTTAAAGAAACTCAACACTTTTTTCAGCATTTTGGAGATTACTTACCTCGAATTTGGTCTTGAGTGAGCCTCGCTGGTGCTCTCCCCCTTATCCGCCAAGTCGGAATGCTCTACGGGCGGCATAGTCCCTACTTGCAGTGACGAGTGCACCTTCAGAAGGATGAGTAGCACAGCGCACATGCCACAATGATTTAATTTAACAATATACATTGCGCAGCCACTTGTCGCACCAATCACGTCAATGACTGCCGCTTTATCGACGACCCGCATGCGTTACATACAGTGGTCGTTTATTTGTCGGTAGAGGGCGCTGAAGCTAGTTTACACTGTGTGATTATCGTTGCCGATCTAGAACTAAGTAAGCTCGATAACAACTGGCGCCATCATTCCCGGGGTCCCCCGGCGACGCGTCATCATTAAACACTGACCAATAAGACACTAAGGCGATTCAACTTCCTGATGAAGGTCATCTGCAAGCATAGCATAAGTTTGTTAAATTGCAGGTGTGATCTACTCATGTTAAACAAATGGCCAATTAAGGCGGTTTTCATACACTTTATGATTCAATGTGGCTGGAATCAGCCATGATCACTTGTAAAAATAATTTTCAAGAGGGTGTTTATCGGCACTTTCCCGGTACCGTGCGGCAAATGATAAAAGATTAAAATTATTGAACCTATTAACAGCGATCAGTTACATTTTGGTAAACGGATTCCTAAACGACGGTTCGTTCTTCCACAACACCGGAATTGCATACTAGCAAGATGGATAATGAGTACACGCTAATTTAAAGCCCACCGCAAGATTCATATAAGTACATATTGTCCAAAAGTCCAGGTTCCTCCCATCTATTATATATGTCAGTCAATATCGTTAGCTTTAATAATCATTGTTCTGCTGGTATGACATTATAAGGTTAGGCTGAACAACAGACACCCAGTCGCATACAATGCCAAGCCGTGCAGTGCATGTCACTCTCCCAGAGCCTCGGTCGGCAGTAATACAGCCTTGAGCCATTATCTGCGCATCTGGAAATGGGTCATTAATGTCAGTGCAAGCGCATTCACACACACACACACACACACACACACACACACACACACACACACACACACACACACACACACACACACACACACACACACACACACACACACACACACACACACACACACACACACACACACACACACACACACACACACACACACACACACACACACACACACACACACACACACACACACACACACACACACACACACACACACACACACACACACACACACACACACACACACACACACACACACACACACACACACACACACACACACACACACACACACACACACACACACACACACACACACACACACACACACACACACACACACACACACACACACACACACACACACACACACACACACACACACACACACACACACACACACACACACACACACACACACACACACACACACACACACACACACACACACACACACACACACACACACACACACACACACACACACACACACACACACACACACACACACACACACACACACACACACACACACACACACACACACACACACACACACACACACACACACACACACACACACACACACACACACACACACACACACACACACACACACACACACACACACACACACACACACACACACACACACACACACACACACACACACACACACACACACACACACACACACACACACACACACACACACACACACACACACACACACACACACACACACACACACACACACACACACACACACACACACACACACACACACACACACACACACACACACACACACACACACACACACACACACACACACACACACACACACACACACACACACACACACACACACACACACACACACACACACACACACACACACACACACACACACACACACACACACACACACACACACACACACACACACACACACACACACACACACACACACACACACACACACACACACACACACACACACACACACACACACACACACACACACACACACACACACACACACACACACACACACACACACACACACACACACACACACACACACACACACACACACACACACACACACACACACACACACACACACACACACACACACACACACACACACACACACACACACACACACACACACACACACACACACACACACACACACACACACACACACACACACACACACACACACACACACACACACACACACACACACACACACACACACACACACACACACACACACACACACACACACACACACACACACACACACACACACACACACACACACACACACACACACACACACACACACACACACACACACACACACACACACACACACACACACACACACACACACACACACACACACACACACACACACACACACACACACACACACACACACACACACACACACACACACACACACACACACACACACACACACACACACACACACACAATACATAGAGCTCCGCACTGGCTAGCTTCAATTATTAACCTACATAACTATTGGCCATTGGCAAATTTGGGATAATATCTAACGTCAGAAAAGGCATATGCGGATTTGAAACTTTGTTTGGCAATATATTTCTTGAACTAGATGTCTACAGCCAACCTCGCTTTCACTAGGATTCCGTTCTTCATTAGCCGTTCATTAGACGCGGTGTGCATAGCTAATATTCCGACAAATGATAATAATATTTCAAACCAATAGATTAATTACGTGTATTTGAGGAAAGAGCAAGCGGGGTACGGTAAATAAATGTTTCAAAAGCTTGTTTCCTTACGGCCTGTGATGTTTGACTATTCTCGGCCAAATATATATTCCCGATTGCAATAATAATGTCTGGTGAAAAAGATAACAAAAGATGCGCATAATGCCGTCCGATTATATATGCCGGATGTGAGTATGCATACGGTCGCAATAGGAGCGGTTGTATCTCCTATTTCAAGGAAAGATCATTTCGCTCGAAAATGCAAGTTACTTAAGAATACTTACACCTAAATTAATAAACATACCTACATTTTGTAATGTCTAGCGTCGATGTTTAACCTCCATTAAACGTCCTTGCAATGGGTTGTCTGTTTTAATCAAGGTAAACGCATTATTAATTCGACAATCGTGATGATTGACTATGGCATTGTATGTGAATAATTCAGTTGGTCGAACTAGTGCCTTTTAGTCGATTACAAAAATGTTTATCTCGGGTAACCAAAAACAACCCAAAAACAACCTGCTGCTATATCAAAATATTTCGAATAATGATTTCAAAGTTTTTGTTAGCAATATAAAATTCAGTTTGCTTAAAAGCACTCAATGTATTTACATTACATATATATTCCTCTCTGAGATATTGTATACACCTCATTATCTATGTTAATGTTAATGCTGTACATATAAGGGAAGCAGTATTTCCAAATGGCGATAGGGCATTATTTTTCAATACACTGTTCTTTTTTGGCATCGGCGCACCAGGAAAATCTATTTCTACTGAATCTAATGTGACCTGTTGAAAAAGCCCGACTGTAGACAGTTTTGACCCTGCCAATGTTGGAGTTCTGCTGTTTGCTTTCATATGTGTCAGTCCGTGCAACTTCCTTTTATTATGAAGCATTTACACATGCCTAAACTTGGATTTAGATTCATTGAAAATTGTACAGTTTTGAAATGGAAAATAAATACATCTTTGAAATAATCAAATGTAAACAAAGGAAGCACGATAATTTAAAGCTATGAATAAAGGATGTTATGTGCGCAAGAAACTTAGAGAGCAGCTTTAGAGGTCTAAATAGTCATGGCCGTAATAAGCACATCAAACACATCCAAAGACGGACACTCAAAGCCGCAAAGTGGATGAAAGAGGCTATGTAGTTTCCGACCACTCGGATATGACAGCGATTACATTTAGGGCTTATGGAACAGTCGAAAACCACCATTCCGCACCATTGAATATGGTTTAATCGTAAATAAGGTATCGTATTCTGAATAAACTCAATTCATTACATAACCGTTTATATAAATAAACCACTACTTTTGCGACGCAGTCCTGTTAATTGGGCCTAATACACAAAAAAAAGTCACAGGAGCAATTATAATTCCCTCAATTAAAGAACAAGACATGTCGACGTGTTGGTTCGGCAACCGGCTATGCCAAAAGCTGTGTGAGGGGAAAGTTCCGACGGGAAATAAGAGAGGTCTCCCTGAACATAGTAGGGTTTCAAATTGTGGTTATGTTGTATTAAAGATATTAACATGGTTGGTTGTTTGCTACAGGCCACGGCAATGGTCGACTTGTGTTACAAACAGCCCCCTGCATCATCTCATTCATTGTTCACGTATTCTCGAGATGACCACATGGTGCAATAATCGTATATCACTGCTTTGAATATTCGTCATTGGCTCAATAGTTATCATTCTATCAATATTACTTCAGCCGCATCGGCGAAGGTGCGTTTCTGCACATTTGTTTCTGTACGTGCTTGATTAATCGGAAGTGTGTTGAGTGAATCACTAGGCACATGAGAAAATGCATCATGCGTTACTCAGTTTCAAAAATTGTCCAAGAGAGCTGCGGTATATGTGTATGTACCGCTCTTTGATTGATCAACCGGGCCATTTAATTATAGATGGACATGAATCACAATTGTTGCCTTGGGATCTAACTAATTGGCTTAGCGTTTGCCCAATAGAATATAAACCTGAAATCACAATGGGTATACTAATCGAGACAATTATTGGCCACGGTTAACAGTTAAAACATAATTGTTGACAAAACAATAGATCATCTGGATGATTGGCGAGTCAATTGTTGCGGAGTACGCATGCTTAAGGAATTAAGCAATCAAATCCCATGTTCCCTTATTGCCTGACTGACTAACCACTGGGCGTAGCGATGCTTTGTTAATATTTAATCCCATTTCATTACTGAGCAACAGTGCAAGTATGAATTTCTTTAACTTGGGATTAGCAACTTTTGTTTATCATTCCTAGGTGAGGAAGGCGCATGGCTAGTTAATCCACTTTTCTACAACAATTGTCAAGTCATTGTTATCACCATGATCATCGTCATGCTGATCATAATTAACTTCATTTCAAATGTCCCGAATAAATAACATATTTTAATAAGATTACATCACACGATCCCGGTTTCGGAAAGGTTACGCGCAATAGACGCACAAAGCGATGTATCCTGTACATTAAACGTTTCAGTGTGAGTGCAGCTGATATTTCAGTGACTGAGATAGAGAAATCCGCATGATTGATTGACTGGTATGAGATATAACCTACAAAGCCAGGAATGTGTAGTTTGGAACAAACAACTTGACATAAATCTGAGGAGTAGATCTGAATTGACCATGCAGATTATACGAACAAAGGTACAGACGTTTTTTCATGTGTTTATTGACATAATTCGGACTCGAGCATGGTCACTCACCAGGATAATTTTAAATCAAAGAGTAGGTTGGTTTTGACGTTTTAATCAATTGTTCCTGCCACTGGAGTATTAAATGTTCAGAGGCGTGAGGTTGAAAGTGTAATTTGAGTATATGGTCATTTAGAAATCGTTTGATTGCTTCTTATGTTCCCTAAATAGTCCCTTGGGCATATTGAATATGAAAAAAGTTAACGTGGTGTTGAGACACTATGGGCAAATAACCACTGACCTCCCGGAAATCACCAACAGCATTGCGAAAACAATTAATGACACTCTAACGCCTGCTCCTGTGCCAAATCTCTCTTCCTGATAATTCTGTTTATTGCTGCTAGTTGTCATTGTTGCAACTAAAGAGCTCGACTTTTAGCAGCGATAATTTTGATATGCAACCCGAATAAACGGATATCATCTCGTTTGCCATCATACAAATATGTTGAATGGGACTACGTTGTTGAGAACAAACTCAATTGGAAAGATATCTTACGGTAGACTGCTCCTGTATGAAGAATAGTAGAGCATCGTGTTCATAACTGAGCTTGCAAAGATCCTACACTTGTTTTTATAACACAGAATTAACGCTTGGTTGCAGAAAGTGTCTGATTCTGTTCACAACTGACCGAAGGACAGACATTTAAGCTGGAGCATTTGTATAGGGGATAAATCCGCTGGGAACCTTTATGTTCGCTCTCAATCAACATTTTTCGCATTCTGCGTAATATATGAGACATGGCTGAATTAATATTCATCTGAAATAATTGCAGAGGTTGCTTTATTCAACTACTATATTGTCGATGGGAAGTAGCAGTTCCTTTTTTTCTGTTATCAAAACTTTCAAGCTGCTGTTATTTGGATGGTGTAGTTGCAAGCTGACGTTTAACAACTGGCTACATATTAAATGAGTTTCATCAAGTGTAAATCATAGCTCGGTACGAAATAATAACGCAAACAAATGCGGGTCATTAGTCCATCACATCATTGCAAGTCAAAAGTTATGCAGTGGACTGTTATTGCTTATAGGGCTCGGTATAGCGTGTTATGCAGACCCATATTGTTTTAACGTCATACGTATAACACTTCAAAACAGCACTGTGATCGATAATGACACAGCTGTCTGTATCCCACGTATTATTCAGAATACCAGTAAACAAAAACAAAACCAGGAAGAGCAAAAAAGGGAATCGTGGTTTTCTGTAGTAGTCGCCAGTGATTAAATCACATAATTTGCTAAGAGTGAGGACATCCCAATGAACGACGCCATATGTTATAGTAAATAGCACTAGCATTATTAGCATTATGCGACTGAGAGTATGTATCTGGTTCGAGTTTGACACGGTCTCATCAAATTAAAGCCGTCTTGTCATATGCTCAATGTTAAATTTATCCACTAACTTTAGCATTCACTCTATTACAGTGCAAATTCCAGCTAACGACGGTGTACGTGCTCAATTAAATCATAACGCGGATTGCTTATTTGAAGTGGATCAATTCACACTATGTAATTGCCATGCCGCAAACCCACACCGATATTAACCGGGCACGAACTCTGTTAAATGAGGTTATTATCGCGCAAGGACCATTGTGAACGTTCCGTTATAGCATAGCTTCGTCATACTGATTTAGTTCTAAATATTTCAGATTTTATCATCGTTTGCATTGAAGTTGAACCAATATCGACCATAACTAACATTATGCAAGAATATATATCTACTCAATTATTTGGAGCTGACCCAGCGGCAAAACCCGACAGGGTGCTTTATTATTGATTGCATTTGATTAAGCACATCGACATAAGAATGTCAGAAACACCCTATGAACTTTATGCAGTATAAAGATATTTTTTTAACGTTCAGTCATAATGGATCGAACGTCTATTGCATTTTACATATATATATATGTATCATTTTTATTGTTTACAGTAATCGAGCTTGTTTCTCCTCTTTGATGTTAAAGGTCAATTGGGTACATGTTGTATGAACGTTTAATGCGTTGTTATGATTGACAATTACACGTTTTATAGGTTCAGTGATGCATCATATATCGATCGCTACCTTTAATCGCCAGTGAAGCCTTAATGATGAACACATTCGGATAACAACGCAGTAAGTGATTATCGTCACCATTCTACATACGGAGGGGTCATGGTCAAAGTCATTCATGCGCAATAATGGATGTTAAAGGTACAGTATCGCTTTGTTTATAACTGTCTTTTTGCCGACATCGCACAACGTTAAAGCATGACGCTCTCTGGTCCAACTAACTTGGTTTGCCACGCACGTTGAAATATTTATAGCAACTACTGCTACCAAAGCAGATTAAAATGCGTCGCTCCTAATTTGTAAGCGTTTTTAGGAAAAGTTTCGAAGCAACATTTCGACTACAAACAAAGTCAACATAGCCAGCTATAGTTCAATTTATTTGATCCTATATGAGTTGGTCTATCGACATCAGGTAGTTGCAAAAAGGCCGGATGTGGCGCTATCAATGGACAACATGTTGCTTCAAATCGATTACATCACACTGATTGACGGCTAAACTTAAGCAAGCACAGTTCAGAGTACATATGTAATTAAACACATATATTGCCTATATGAAGCATCGAAATTGCCTCCTGACGCGTCGAGCGCCAATTAGTGGGAGTCAGCCGTAGTTTGAGATTTGATAACTTCTTTAACAATTAGCTGCTTGAAATGTTTATTACACAGAACAGTCGTTTCATTTATGATAGTTGATAATATATCTGCTGCATGGCTTTTCAAATTATGTCTTGATGAGCATTTATTGATAAGCACATAGTTTATTGTGTGGATATATATGTCATTATCATAAGCCAGAGTGGTGATTCAACAAGCCATGAAACTCCACAGTATGCTTCGTCAAGCCAAACTAGTGTTAACAGCCCATGATGAACGTATCCGCCAGGTGATATGAATGACAACAAACCCGGAGGTTCGCATATTATAGGTTTAAAATCATCGGGACTTGAAAAGATCAGTGCTACCTCCGATATAGATAACAAGCCCTATCAGAGCGACGGAAATGCATAAAATCACGATTTTGTGCGCTTGTTCTGTAACTAGCAATATGCATAGAATCACGTGTTGCTCAAAAACATGATTTACTGTTGTGTTAGGCCTATTCCGGAATCGTTCACAATATTTTATTTCAGAAAAATGAAAGACAACGAAATGCAATTAGATTTATTCGCGAATAATACAACACATTCTTCACTTTCAACTGATCATGAAATAAGCATTGGTCGTTCGAATGATTGATTGATGGGTACATGCATATCAAGTTAGCTCACAGAATCGGACTGATACTGCCATGTTATCAAATGATTGGCGGCATCTTAAATGGTTGTCATACGATTATCTCTGATCCCAGGTATTCCCAAAATATATTGTTTTTTTAGCTGTAACTTCAATGAGATGATGAATTGCGACTATTATAAATATATTTATAGTGGTGGATATTCTGTAGGCAGCAAGACGAATCTGATTTGTATTGTGCGAACAATGCTTGTGCCAGAAAGCACGCGAAGCAGCAGCGGTAGCTTAGATCGATGACATTAAATTGTCATTGCACATGGTAGGAAACGTTGCAAATTTAGCCTATAATGTTCATTACATCAAACTAATATTGCCGAAAATTACATAAGCACACTTAGAGAATAATATACGTTCAACTGATTCCCAGTGCTGAGTAAACGTCATCTGCATAAATACAGACTATTATAACAATAGATGGGTACAAGCAAAGAACTGGCTCATAGAGCTGTAGATCATTGCAACAAAGGCTATCCAGCATTTAAACTTGGCGGACAAAAGTTACAAAACATTACGAAACATAAATGCGCTATTATATCACAGACTATTGTTGCCGTTGCAATAAGTCGTGCAGCTGACGTAAGCCTATTATTATATTTCGGATGGTCAAACAGCTTTTCTAATGCAAAGTGTGATCATGTTGTTTTATGTAGATCACTGTAGCTATAAACAGTGTACGCGATCGCAATGAATCAGCGTTACCAACAGCTTATTTCATTGTTTCCAATGACGCATACAAAAAATAGTTCAATATCCTTTATTCACTTAGTGTGCGTTTATGTGTACTAGCGCACAGGCGTTATCATTGATAGAAAGAGCCGTACATCTCCAACAAAGTGCTTTAATGCATGTTTTGCCACAACGCACAGTAATCTACCATTGTCATGACGCTTAAGTTTCGGTTAATGTAAGCATCGTGTAGCAAAACACAATGAACGTCTACGAGCAAAATCCTCCACGCGTGTCAGTATACCTCATTCAGAGTAAATTGATAATAAAAATATCCATTGTTTTCCTTCAATCATCGAAACTCGCCATCAGATGCGTCGAATGCAAAGCAAAATCCTAGCCAATTGATGGAAGTCGGTCATAGTTTTGGATGTGGTATCATCTATTACACTTAGATGATTTAAATGGGTTTTTTACACGGTACAGTGACTTCATTAATGATAGTTGATTATATATGTGCTGCTCAAATGATGTCATGGTGATAATTTGCAAAACGTAAGATACTCTTTAAAGTTCAGGCCATTATCAAATCATACTTTCTTCCTCGTCCTAAAGCGACACATAGATTATCGCACTTATGAGCATCGTTTTGAATTATATATCGTTCGCTGCAAAGAAGTGCCAATTGCGTGGCATTCACACATTAGATGTTTTTGTCATATTGTGTTGCAAGCAATGGGTTACAAGACTGAAGCTCACTAGTCTAAAGGTAACATGAATATGTTGTACCAACACAAACGCGCTATAGATGGTTGGCACTGCATAATATGTCGTCAGCGGACAATTCAGTTATCTTAGACAACGATTTATGCAACCTACTGATGGTAAAATGGCGGCATGTTTTGTAAAGGCAATGAAACATATTTCATGAAAGCTAAAAAATCCGAACGGTTTTTTTATCCATAACTAATAAGTTATAACATAAGGACAAGAAACTGTCTGCTGCTATAAAATGGGTGTATACGTGCTGAAGCCCCGGCTAATGCTAAGTTTATAGGGACCTTCACCCTCGTTTTAGGTTCAAGATTCGAACAAGTAATTGAAATATAAATATGATTGGTTCCCCATTGGATATTTATAAGCAGTATAGATAACAGTTTATGCTTGGAAGTTATGCAGAATGTGCTTTTGGTGAGAATGGGGAAGGCAAACGCTAGCAAACGTTGTGACCATTGTCGACAGTAAATGTTGATCAGCTCAAATATTATCCTCAGCTAATATTGGTATTATTAAATTTACCAAAATTACTATAACGGTTCCAATAGTTGCCGTCCCAGTCAAACTCCCGGTCCGTTTGCAATAGTTCTCTTCGATCAAAAGAAGTGGCGATGAATAACAGCATTTTGCAATGTTCTATTAGGATGTCACGCAACCAAGAATATCTGCTTGCTGCTGAGTGACTTCCCTAGGTCCCTATGGGTTATCACTTAAACAGGTAATTACGGAGGCACAACTCTATTATTCATCATTGATATGCTACACATATATGTTTATCTATATATATATTTACATATATATATAGTATATTTATATGTATATATATATTTATGTATATATTCATGTATATATATATATATGTATATAGATATATAGATATATATATATATTTATATATAAATATTAATTTATAGATATATATGTGTGTAATTATATATATAGATATATATATATACGTATATATATATATACATATATTTATATAGATTATATATATGGATATCTAGATATTATGGATATATCTAACGTCAGAAAAGGCATATGCGGATGGAGATTTACTCAGTAATTGCACTGGCAAGCTTCAATTATTAACCTACATAACTATTGGCCATTGGCAAATTGGGATAATATATCTAACGTCAGAAAAGGCATATGCGGATTTGAAACTTTGTTTGGCAATAAATTTCTTGAACTAGATGTCTACAGCCATCCTCGCTTTCACTAGGATTCCGTTCTTCATTAGCCGTTCATTAGACGTGGTGTGCATAGCTAATATTCCGACAAATGATAATAATATTTCAAACCAATAGATTAATTACGTGTATTTGAGGAAAGAGCAAGCGGGGTACGGTAAATAAATGTTTCAAAAGCTTGTTTCCTTACGGCCTGTGATGTTTGACTATTCTCGGCCAAATATATATTCCCGATTGCAATAATAATGTCTGGTGAAAAAGATAACAAAAGATGCGCATAATGCTGTCCGATTATATATGCCGGATGTGAGTATGCATACGGTCGCAATAGGAGCGGTTGTATCTCCTATTTCAAGGAAAGATCATTTCGCTTGAAAGTGCAAGTTACTTAAGAATACTTACACCTAAATTAATAAACATACCTACACTTTGTAATGTCTAGCGTCGATGTTTAACCTCCATTAAACGTCCTTGCAATGGGTTGTCTGTTTTTTAATCAAGGTAAACGCATTATTAATTCGACAATCGTGATGATTGACTATGGCATTGTATGTGAATAATTCAGTTGGTCGAACTAGTGCCTTTTAGTCGATTACAAAAATGTTTATCTCGGGTAACCAAAAAACAACACAAAAAAACAACCTGCTGCTATATCAAAATATTTCGAATAATGATTTCAAAGATTTTGTTAGCAATATAAAATTCAGTTTGCTTAAAAGCACTCAATGTATTTACATTACATATATATTCCTCTCTGAGATATTGTATACACCTCATTATCTATGTTAATGTTAATGCTGTACATATAAGGGAAGCAGTATTTCCAAATGGCGATAGGGCATTATTTTTCAATACACTGTTCTTTTTTGGCATCGGCGCACCAGGAAAATCTATTTCTACCGAATCTAATGTGACCTGTTGAAAAAGCCCGACTGTAGACAGTTTTGACCCTGCCAATGTTGGAGTTCTGCTGTTTGCTTTCATATGTGTCAGTCCGTGCAACTTCCTTTTATTATGAAGCATTTACACATGCCTAAATTTGGATTTGGATTCATTGAAAATTGTACAGTTTTGAAATGGAAAATAAATACATCTTTGAAATAATCAAATGTAAACAAAGGAAGCACGATAATTTAAAGCTATGAATAAAGGATGTTATGTGCGCAAGAAACTTAGAGAGCAGCTTTAGAGGTCTAAATAGTCATGGCCGTAATAAGCACATCAAACACATCCAAAGACGGACACTCAAAGCCGCAAAGTGGATGAAAGAGACTATGTAGTTTCCGACCACTCGGATATGAAAGCGATTACATTTAGGGCTTATAGAACAGTCGAAAACAACCATTCCGCACCATTGAATATGGTTTAATCGTAAATAATGTATCATATTCTGAATAAACTCAATTCATTACATAACCGTTTATATAAATAAACCACTACTTTTGCGACGCAGTCCTGTTAATTGGGCCTAATACACAAAAAAAGTCACAGGAGCAATTATAATTCCCTCAATTAAAGAACAAGACATGTCGACGTGTTGGTTCGGCAACCGGCTATGCCAAAAGCTGTGTGAGGGGAAAGTTCCGACGGGGAATAAGAGAGGTCTCCCTGAACATAGTAGGGTTTCAAATTGTGGTTATGTTGTATTAACATTAACATGGTTGGTTGTTTGCTACAGGCCACGGCAATGGTCGACTTGTGTTAAAAACAGCCCCCTGTATCATCGCATTCATTGGTCACGTATTTTCGAGATGACCACAAGGTGCAATAATCGTATATCACTGCTTTGAATATTCGTCATTGGCTCAATAGTTATCATTCTATCAATATTACTTCAGCCGCATCGGCGAAGGTGCGTTTCTGCACATTTGTTTCTGTACGTGCTTGATTAATCGGAAGTGTGTTGAGTGAATCACTAGGCACATGAGAAAATGCATCATGCGTTACTCAGTTTCAAAAATTGTCCAAGAGAGCTGCGGTATATGTGTATGTACCGCTCTTTGATTGATCAACCGGGCCATTTAATTATAGATGGACATGAATCACAATTGTTGCCTTGGGATCTAACTAATTGGCTTAGCGTTTGCCTAATAGAATATAAACCTGAAATCACAATGGGTATACTAATCGAGACAATTATTGGCCACGGTTAACAGTTAAAACATAATTGTTGACAAAACAATAGATCATCTGGATGATTGGCGAGTCAATTGTTGCGGAGTACGCATGCTTAAGGAATTAAGCAATCAAATCCCATGTTCCCTTATTGCCTGACTGACTAACCACTGGGCGTAGCGATGCTTTATTAATATTTAATCCCATTTCATTACTGAGCAACAGTGCAAGTATGAATTTCTTTAACTTGGGATTAGCAACTTTTGTTTATCATTCCTAGGTGAGGAGGGCGCATGGCTAGTTAATCCACTTTTCTACAACAATTGTCAAGTCATTATTATCACCATGATCATCGTCATGCTGATCATAATTAACTTCATTTCAAATGTCCCGAATAAATAACATATTTTAATAAGATTACATCACACGATCCCGGTTTCGGAAAGGTTACGCGCAATAGACGCACAAAGCGATGTATCCTGTACATTAAACGTTTCAGTGTGAGTGCAGCTGATATTTCAGTGACTGAGATAGAGAAATCCGCATGATTGATTGATTGGTATGAGATATAACCTACGAAGCCAGGAATGTGTAGTTTGGAACAAACAACTTGACATAAATCTGAGGAGTAGATCTGAATTGACCATGCAGATTATACGAACAAAGGTACAGACGTTTTTTCATGTGTTTATTGACATAATTCGGACTCGAGCATGGTCACTCACCAGGATAATTTTAAATCAAAGAGTAGGTAGGTTTTGACGTTTCAATCAATTGGTCCTGCCACTGGAGTATTAAATGTTCAGAGGCGTGAGGTTGAAAGTGTAATTTGAGTATATGGTCATTTAGAAATCGTTTGATTGCTTCTTATGTTCCCTAAATAGTCCCTTGGGCATATTGAATATGAAAAAAGTTAACGTGGTGTTGAGATACTATGGGCAAATAACCACTGACCTCCCGGAAATCACCAACAGCATTGCGAAAACAATTAATGACACTCTAACGCCTGCTCCTGTGCCAAATCTCTCTTCCTGATAATTCTGTTTATTGCTGCTAGTTGTCATTGTTGCAACTAAAGAGCTCGACTTTTAGCAGCGATAATTTTGATATGCAACCCGAATAAACGGATATCATCTCGTTTGCCATCATACAAATAAGTTGAATGGGACTACGTTGTTGAGAACAAACCCAATTGGAAAGATATCTTACGGTAGACTGCTCCTGTATGAAGAATAGTAGAGCATCGTGTTCATAACTGAGCTTGCAAAGATCCTACACTTGTTTTTATAACACAGAATTAACGCTTGGTTGCAGAAAGTGTCTGATTCTGTTCACAACTGACCGAAGGACAGACATTTAAGCTGGAGCATTTGTATAGGGGATAAATCCGCTGGGAACCTTTATGTTCGCTCTAAATCAACATTTTTCGCATTCTGCGTAATATATGAGACATGGCTGAATTAATATTCATCTGAAATAATTGCTGAGGTTGCTTTATTCAACTACTATATTGTCGATGGGAAGTAGCAGATCCTTTTTTTCTGTTATCAAAACTTTCAAGCTGCTGTTATTTGGATGGTGTAGTTGCAAGCTGACGTTTAACAACTGGCTACATATTAAATGAGTTTCATCAAGTGTAAATCATAGCTCGGTACGAAATAATAACGCAAACAAATGCGGGTCATTAGTCCATCACATCATTGCAAGTCAAAAGTTATGCAGTGGACTGTTATTGCTTATAGGGCTCGGTATAGCGTGTTTGGCAGACCCATATTGTTTTAACGTCATACGTATAACACTTCAAAACAGCACTGCGATCGATAATGACACAGCTGTATCCCACGTATTATTCAGAATACCAGTAAACAAAAACAAAACCAGGAAGAGCAAAAAAGGGAATCGTGGTTTTCTGTAATAGTCGCCAGTGATTAAATCACATAATTTGCTACGAGTGAGGACATCCCAATGAACGACGCCATATGTTATAGTAAATAGCACTAGCATTATTAGCATTATGCGACTGAGAGTATGTATCTGGTTCGAGTTTGGCACGGTCTCATCAAATTAAAGCCGTCTTGTCATATGCTCAATGTTAAATTTATCCACTAACTTTAGCATTCACTCTATTACAGTGCAAATTCCAGCTAACGACGGTGTACGTGCTCAATTAAATCAGAACGCGGATTGCTTATTTGAAGTGGATCAATTCACACTATGTAATTGCCATGCCGCAACCCACACCGATATTAACCGGGCACGAACTCTGTTAAATGAGGTTATTATCGCGCAAGGACCATTGTGAACGTTCCGTTATAGCATAGCTTCGTCATACTGATTTAGTTCTAAATATTTCAGATTTTATCATCATTTGCATTGAAGTTGAACCAATATCGACCATAACTAACATTATGCAAGAATATATATCTACTCAATTATTTGGAGCTGACCCAACGGCAAAACCCGACAGGGTGCTTTATTATTGATTGCATTTGATTAAGCATATCGACATAAGAATGTCAGAAACACCCTATGAACTTTATGCAGTATAAAGATATTTATTCAACGTTCAGTCGTAATGGATCGAACGTCTATTGCATTTTACATATATATATATGTATCATTTTTATTGTTTACAGTAATCGAGCTTGTTTCTCCTCGGGCAAAGCCTTAATCTCATAACACTTTACGCAGGACAACATACTAAATTAATACGCCCCCGTAAAAAGCACATAGTACTTTCCATGTTTTATTTGTGTTAGCAACTATAAAGATATGGTCGCGAAACATTGAATCTCGTCGAGAGTTAAAATGTTAACTCACATCATTTTTTAATGAAAGCCACTTTATATATATATATATATAAATATATATATATATATATATATATATATATATATATATATATATGTATATATATATATATATATATATATATATATATATATTTACAATTAATGTAGTTGTGCTTTCGCTCTGTTTCATATGTATATATATATAATTATATATATATAGAATTATATATATATACATATGAATATATATATATATATATATATATATATATATATATATATATATATATATATATATATATATATATATATATATATATATATATATATATGCATATATGTATATATATATATAGATTTACATATATAAGGATAAATGTATAAACTTATATCGGTATGTATGTATTTATGCATATATATATACATAAATATATTTTATATATATTATATTTATATATATATATGTATGTATATATATATGTTTATATATATAAGTGTATATATATATACATAAATACATATATATTTTTATTTATACATGTATATATATTGTATATATATTTATATATATATATATATATATATATATATATATATATATATATATATATATATACGCATATATGAGTGTGTATCCGTGTCTATGTCTGTGTTTGTATACTTTTATATACAGATATATGTATTTATATTAATATATTAAGCTGAATTTCGTTAGAAGGTCTGTACTCGCACATTAATGCGCTAGCTGAAAATGTCCCGCCCATATGCCATTGACCTCTTTCAATATTTCTTCTTTGTGCTTTTTCGTAATAAAACCCCTGTAGCAACGACGCATACGTAATGATATATGAAGACAATTTGTTTAATCTCCGGTGAAGGACCATTTTTAACGGATTTTATGCTGTATTCATATTTATATGTAACCGGAACAGAAGGGTTGGGTTCGTTTATTTTAGCCGTTGTATACGGATTAAACAACATTTTATTGTGACATCGACTTATACTTATTGACGTCATAGCCTTATTTATAGAATCATTAACCAATCTGATCTGGTCATGAGATGCAGAACAGGTTTAATCCTGCACCCATAAATAACATTCAAAGGAATAATTTGAACAAAAGATTTGCACCAGTTATATGAATGTGTTAATTAATCCTCTCTGTATGCATGTAGTTTCTTTTCGTATAGCAGGAGAGTGAAATAACCGTAGGCATTGCGTCATTCATTAAATGGTATAACAATCATCGCTGACAGCAAGATTAGCACAAGCCATTGTATTCGCCTACTCCATCGGCTTAACTCAACTCATATATGTATTTGTAATGCATCTGGTCACGATTTACCATGTCGCTTGATGAGGCCCGAAAACGCTACGCATCGCATGGCATATTTATTAGAAGTTTTGCCTCAGCAAAGCAAGAGCACCACAGATGTAATATACGAGACAACTTATGTGCATTATGCGATCTTGTTGGACTCTCGAGACTTCCATCACAGCAAATCCTGTCCGACATGACACGAGTGTTTGCTCATTTTCTCGAGCATGCAACATAAACGCTGTTTTACGCAACCATTTGTAGCCCTGTTTACTGAACACTTAATAACAGTTTTATAGCAAACAAACTTATTGTTTAATCATAGGTTGCTGACCTGTCAAGAAATGTACAATTATAAGGCGTGTTTCAAGGTGGATCTTCAAGATACGCCTAGTAAATTGTCGCCAAGTTCGGCCAAAAAAAATCGATGTTTTGGTGGTTCAAATTTCATAAATGGGAGCAATAAGAAATTGTTCAGGAACTTCTGAATAACTTGTTCGTCATATTTGCATTGCAAGCCCCATACCATATGATTTTGAAGAGCTGTCAGTATATCATCAATAATGGCATCAACTTCTGACCTCACTGCTGAATCACGACGTCGAACAAACACAGGAAGAACATACTTGTCCCCAATTTTGACATTCAGTAGCTCTTCAAGAGAGTAAAACTCTTTCCACACTTTATGGATAAAGTCGTGAGCCGAGGAGTCTCCACTGAAGACGGCATTAGCGAGCGCAGGGTTTGGTGTTACATTATCCACTGACACTTAGAAGATCTGCTTGCTCGCCATTGTGGTGGAGTCTTTAATTGGTTCCCTAACCCCCTTCGAAAAAAAGTTATGTAGATAACAAACTTATTTGTCACCTTCTTATGTGCTTCTGTACAATCAATATGATGCTCCATCTAAAGACCCATCGTCCGATGTAAGACAAGCGGCGAAATCACAGGCAATATCCATGTTACTACACCAATCATCATGAGCTGCTTTTTAAACGACTCGCGGCCATGTCCAGTTTAAGCTTTTAATGAATGATTGATAACGATGAACGATTCTATACGAAATTATCAACAAATGAGTGAATAGTCGGCATATCTAGTAATTTATCTAATAAAGATAACCAGGGTTTGGATGACGATTAAGTATATAATCGAACGGTATATAGAAGTAGGCAGTATATTAAATGAGAGCGGTACCATCATTCATATCGTCCCACTGTTTATCCTGATTATATGGGATAAATATGCTTATATGCGGAAAAATATGCATGCGAATTTGAAACATATTTCATTTCTAAAACTTTGTGTAAATTTTGTTGTCAGTGTTCAGACAAATAAGAGGACAACTAGGGAAAAGAATTGCGTTTAATTGTTAAGGGTAGAAGTTGTTTGAGCATATTTTTTCGTAATGAGTTGAATTATATTGATTTATTCGACTTCTCATCCGCTTTGCAGGCACATAAATGTCTTTGATATTGGGGTATGAGAATAAATGTGCATTTTAATTTAATTATTGTCCGACGAATCGAAAATTTGCTCGCCAAAGGCATCAAGTGAATATCAGTGAAAGCCGCCCTCTTTGATGTTAAAGGTCAATTGGGTACATGTTGTATGAACCTTTAATGCGTTGTTATGATTGACAATTACACGTTTTATAGGTTCAGTGATGCATCATATATCGATCGCTACCTTTAATCGCCAGTGAAGCCTTAATGATGAACACATTCGGATAACAACGCAGTAAGTGATTATCGTCACCATTCTACATACGGAGGGGTCATGGTCAAAGTCATTCATGCGCAATAATGGATGTTAAAGGTACAGTATCGCTTTGTTTATAACTGGCTTTTTGCCGATATCGCACAACGTTAAAGCATGGCGCTCTCTGGTCCAACTAACTTGGTTTGCCACGCACGTTGAAATATTTATAGCAACTACTGCTACCAAAGCAGATTAAAATGCGTCGCTCCTAATTTGTAAGCGTTTTTAGGAAAAGTTTCGAAGCAACATTTCGACTACAAACAAAGTCAACATAGCCAGCTATAGTTCAATTTATTTGATCCTATATGAGTTGGTCTATCGACATCAGGTAGTTGCAAAAAGGCCAGATGTGGCGCTATCAATGGACAACATGTTGCTTCAAATCGATTACATCACACTGATTGACGGCTAAACTTATGCAAGCATAGTTCAGAGTACATATGTAATTAAACACATATATTGCCTATATGAAGCATCGAAATTGCCTCCTGACGCGTCGAGCGCCAATTAGTGGGAGTCAGCCATAGTTTGAGATTTGATATCTTCTTTAACAATTAGCTGCTTGAAATGTTTATTACACAGAACAGTCGTTTCATTTATGATAGTTGATAATATATCTGCTGCATGGCTTTTCAAATTATGTCTTGATGAGCATTTATTGATAAGCACATAGTTTATTGTGTGGATATAAATGTCATTATCATAAGCCAGAGTGGTGATTCAACAAGCCATGAAACTCCACAGTATGCTTCGTCAAGCCAAACTAGTGTTAACAGCCCATGATGAACGTATCCGCCAGGTGATATGAATGACAACAAACCCGGAGGTTCGCATATTATAGGTTTAAAATCATCGGGACTTGAAAAGATCAGTGCTACCTCCGATGTAGATAACAAGCCCTATCAGAGCGACGGAAATGCATAAAATCACGATTTTGTGCGCTTGTTCTGTAACTAGCAATATGCATAGAATCACGTGTTGCTCAAAAACATGATTTGCTGTTGTGTAAGGCCTATTCCGGAATCGTTCACAATATTTTATTTCAGAAAAATGAAAGACAACGAAATGCAATTAGATTTATTCGCGAATAATACAACTCATTCTTCACTTTCAACTGATCATGAAATAAGCATTGGTCGTTCGAATGATTGATTGATGGGTACATGCATATCAAGTTGGCTCACAGAATCGGACTGATACTGCCATGTTATCAAATGATTGGCGGCATCTTAAATGGTTGTCATACGATTATCTCTGATCCCAGGTATTCCCAAAATATATTGTTTTTTTAGCTGTAACTTCAATGAGATGATGAATTGCGACTATTATAAATATATTTATAGTGGTGGATATTCTGTAGGCAGCAAGACGAATCTGATTTGTATTGTGCGAACAATGCTTGTGCCAGAAAGCACGCGAAGCAGCAGCGGTAGCTTAGATCGATGACATTAAATTGTCATTGCACATGGTAGGAAACGTTGCAAATTTAGCCTATAATGTTCATTTCATCAAACTAATATTGCCGAAAATTACATAAGCACACTTAGAGAATAATATACGTTCAACTGATTCCCAGTGCTGAGTAAACGTCATCTGCATAAATACAGACTATTATAACAATAGATGGGTACAAGCAAAGAACTGGCGCATAGAGCTGTAGATCATTGCAACAAAGGCTATCCAGCATTTAAACTTGGCGGACAAAAGTAACAAAACATTACGAAACATAAATGCGCTATTATATCACAGACTATTGTTGCCGTTGCAATAAGTCGTGCAGCTGACGTAAGCCTATTATTATATTTCGGATGGTCAAACAGCTTTTCTAATGCAAAGTGTGATCATGTTGTTTTATGTAGATCACTGTAGCTATAAACAGTGTACGCGATCGCAGTGAATCAGCGTTACCAACAGCTTATTTCATTGTTTCCAATGACGCATACAAAAAATAGTTCAATATCCTTTATTCACTTAGTGTGCGTTTATGTGTACTAGCGCACAGGCGTTATCATTGATAGAAAGAGCCATACATCTCCCAACAAAGTGCTTTAATGCATGTTTTTCCACAACGCACAGTAATCTACCATTGTCATGACGCTTAAGTTTCGGTTAATGTAAGCATCGTGTAGCAAAACACAATGAACGTCTACGAGCAAAATCCTCCACGCGTGTCAGTATACCTCATTCAGAGTAAATTGATAATAAAAATATCCATTGTTTTCCTTCATTCATCGAAACTCGCCATCAGATGCGTCGAATGCAAAGCAAAATCCTAGCCAATTGATGGAAGTCGGTCATAGTTTTGGATGTGGTATCATCTATTACACTTAGATGATTTAAATGGGTTTTTTTTACACGGTACAGTGACTTCATTAATGATAGTTGATTATATATGTGCTGCTCAAATGATGTTATGGTGATAATTTGCAAAACGTAAGATACTCTTTAAAGTTCTGGCCATTATCAAATCATACTTTCTTCCTCGTCCTATAGCGATACATCGATTATCGCACTTATGAGCATCGTTTTGAATTATATATCGTTCGCTGCAAAGAAGTGCCAATTGCGTGGCATTCACACATTAGATGTTTTTGTCATATTGTGTTGCAAGTAATGGGTTACAAAACTGAAGCTCGCTAGTCTTAAGGTAACATGAATTTGTTGTACCAACACAAACGCGCTATAGATAGTTGGCACTGCATAATATGTCGTCAGCGGACAATTCAGTTATCTTAGACGCTTTATGCAACCTACTGATGGTAAAATGGCGGCATGTTTTGTAAAAGCAATGAAACATATTTCATGAAAGCTAAAAAATCCGAATAGCGTAATAAAACATATATTAAACGCTTAGAAACATATGACCGAACCGTCCCACTCGACGTCTGGCATTTTGCCGCAAGTATTGTTCGCATGCAAAGCGTACAATGTATGCAAATATTGGAGGTAAACGTATCTTTCTTGACGCTTATCCAGGAATATCTTTCCACATCCACCGTATTATGTATCGGACTGCGATCTCATCATCAACTACCAAGATCCTCTCTATTAGAGCCGCGGCAGTATCTCATTTGTAAGAAACAGCCGCATGATTCACTTCTATGGGTTTCAATTATGCACATAGAAGATGGATATTGATCATTAAAATCGTTGTAATTTACCGATAATACTGACTTCGCTTGTGTTTCCATTCAACCCTGCTTTGATATTTGTGCAAAACCGATGGAATGCAAAAATAGATATTTATCGGCAACACAATAGAATTTGTAGCAAATTTAGTGATTAATTCTTCTAGACTTAATAGGTAAAATATATCGATAATGATTGGTGACCAGCCGCATTCAATTTAGTGCATATACAGCCTTCGCTGTTTTTGTTAGTGCAATTCCGTAGTTCACACATTTCTATTTCATTTCATATAATGGTTTCGGTACAACCTGCTTGTGTGATTGCCCCTATATCTTTACAACATTTATACCGTACGCACGGGCTGTAAAGCTGCTGTACACTGCACGACAGTCAGCCCCCGATGGCTCACCGAGTAGTCAATCAACTGTACACTAACAACACTATATTGCCGTTGATCATAAGGAAGCTAATCTTAGATCTACAATCCAGGCTTACATTTAGCCATGCTCATTTAATAAGCATATTATCAACATGGCAGCATTGTGATTTGACTGTATTCTGCCAGCTTCTCATCATTGTGATTATATCGCACGATTATGCAGAGGGAAAGGCCGATGCAATAATTTGTACTCAGCATCAAATCGTGCACACAAACTATTATATAAACAGCCAATTCTAGTCGCAAATATAACATCAGAAATAAGTTGCAACGGTATTTGAACATTGCTCCTATGAGACGCAAATTGAATACTAATCTCACAAATGCGAGCTATGCAGCATTGATCGTCAGTCGTTCTTATAATGTACAAGCATTGGTTGGCGTTTCGAAGTGACCCAATTCCTTACATATCCACTGCATATCCATATCCAGGGAAGTCCGATTGCTACATGTCTGGGCTCACTGTATAATGTTAACATCCCCTTTTACTAAGCTATTCAAGCGCATTTTGCTCTCTGTAATGTTTTGCTGTTGTGATGTATAAGAACAACCCGATGGAGGGCGGAAGAATCTACTCGGTATTATGATTTGGACCATATTGGGTCATGTCATGTTAATTATCACCACTGCCTATGCACCGTCATAAAGTTACTTTCAGATATATATGTTCAAAGTTTAGGATCATTTAGAATAAATGAAAATGTGCTACTGTTAGCGTTAACGAAATATCATGAATAATCTACGTGGCAGCAAATATTGACCACTGTAAGCGGCAATATGAATGGATAGCAATAGAAATAAAGGACCAAACACAATCTGGTTCACTTAATGAAATACATACAATTAGTCTTACGGTCGTGGCTGCTAGCACAACAAGAGGGCGGTTGCAGCACGTTTTATATGCAGACACCGTGCGGTAAGCAGCTAGCCAAACATCAAGAAGCCCCATCAGCAGAAAACAATTATCGTGTGAGCGAATGACAATGATTAAACAGTAATTTTGGGTCAATTTGCGGGATTCATGGTCATTGTTTTACTGGTATTTTAATACGAAACTCTGCATCGTCATTATTATCGTCATCACCTCATCATTATCATCATCATCACCATCCATCATCATCATCCATCACCATCATCATCATCAACATTACCTTTATCATCATTGTCATTATCATTTCCATCGTCATTGGCGTCCGCATTATTATTATTATTATTATGATAACCATTGTCTCTATCATCATGAGCTGCATTTTAATGATTCTATGAATCATATTCATTATCTGCCCTCGTGTTTGAACGCTCAACATTAGAAATGAGCACTGATTGGCCCCGATGTCACCATAGTTGTAAATAACTGATTAAACCTCAATATATTTGAGAACAAATTAGTCGACGTTGATGAATTTCATCCTTAGTCTCTTGAAATCTGTAAGAGCCGTGAATTTTAGTCGCTTGAAAATGGATAAAAAATCACGAAAGATTTCACGCTTATATGCATCATCCTATGCTCAGTGTCGTTTACATGACGCAAACTATGCAACCAGCGGCATCATTTTTACTCTTTAATATCACTTGAATCTCACGGAAACCAATCATGCGAATTCGAGCGTATCGTATGCAGCAAGACAGCGTGAATGTATGAAGATGATAGATTGCTCTCGATCCAATTCGATCGGATACATTAAATTCTTGTCACAACTTTGGTAAGATTCACAAAATAGTTTGTTTCATTTCATTGCCGTGGGAAGCACACAATATCGAGTGAATAATAGAACAATTATACACCAACACGTTTCCAACAGCTGACTAAAAACCGAGTTGTAACGTCAGCCTGCTTGCCATCTAATCCTCAAATCACGACGAAATGGCCTACAGTGATCTACTTTCTTCAACTCATTTTTCGGGGTTTTTTTCACAGCTGAAGGGACCGTTGCAGCGCTATTAGGTTGCATTGGATGATTCACTTAATGCAAATGAAAACAAATATCATTATTACTCATCCCAATATATCGTTTAGCCATTACGGGTGCAATATTGGTATGACTATGCAGAGGCACCCTCCATCACTGTCAACTAAAATAAAATTGTATTGCTTTATCAGCAATCGCAATCACAGCTGCTGATTGATACCACGAATGGTTTTATGAAAGACCAAAGTTCATCTCTACCTACTCCAACTCTGTAGACAAAATGTTAATCAAGTGGTAATTTTATTTTCCCTTTAGTACCTGCATCCACTGATAGCAATATAAAAATAGCAAAATTGTTGATTTGTGCGTATAATGCACTTCCGTGTATGCCAAAAAGGTCACCATAAGAGTGTGTTCAAAAAGCAGGAAGAGTAATGAGTTGCATAATTGACAATTCCACACACAAATACTATGTTTGAACGTATTGCCTTGAATGTACGGGGCGTTGGATTCAATTTACAGTTTTAGAATTTGACTTGCAGAATTCGCTATCTGAGTAGCGCCCGTGATGTTCGTAAGGCTGTCGGTAAATAAGTTTGTGAATTGCATCTTGCATGGTAGCTGCCTCATATTTACCCGATAGCAAGCTAAATATTGGTAATCAGGTAAGCTAACACTGTCAAAATAGTAATTTTTATTTCAGTATTGGTTCGATATTCGTTGTCGCCATGCATAATATCGTTATCGGTGAAATAATGCAATGCATAATTAAAACATTTATTTGTTATAAAGACTATTAACTGATGTAATACTGAACACAGAAAATGACTTTGGTGGCCATATACAGACTAGATGAGAATTTGATTGCTCTCATTTACAATTGGACTATCAAAGAAGATCCAACGTAGTAATACAAAGTTTGTAATCCAGTATCCTTACAAGAAGTCGCTAAGTGAGACTTCTACGAAATTGATTGCATCTGACGCTAAATACGTTCTCATAGCCACACAAGCATAAGTGTAATAAGTCATTCAATCGAATTACTCTTCTTCTTGCAGTATCACATATTTTGTTACAAAAATGTCGGCTAAGTCTGCGTAGCAAAATCGATGTAAGGCATGAACCGTAAATACATTTGTTGTTCTACAACTGAATCATACTTGCGGTATTCATCCAGTGCTTATATTAGCTATTGTTAACGATCGTACAAAAACTCTATTAAGTACCAAATGTCGATACGTCTATTTGTCAAGGACCCTAGCTACCTAGCTGATTTTGCTTGATAAAGAGATGTTGCATAACATCTTCATGCATAATTCAATCCCTAAATGCCGTGCCAAGCGTCACTTAAGCCTCTCATAACGACTGGTTGCCAAGCGTATAACTAAATATCGCAAGTCATCAACTAACTCAAATACTCTTGGTGACATTCGGTTTTGAATATATATTCTTCATTGCCCGTTGATTGCAGCACGATTCTATTAGTCAGCTGTCAGTTAATGAGGTTGTCTCTCTCGACGTCTAACTCTGAAAATACTGGCAATACTTGATTTTGCGCCAATTCCATGGGTGTTTGATTGAACACATGAACGAAACAGTCAAATATGATTCAATCGATGCATATAAGAAAAGTCATATAATTTCCACGTTTGGAATAAGTATAAAGTCGATGAGAGGAGCATACTGAGAAGACCCGTCAGCTAGCTGAACAGTGTCGTTTTAAGAGGTGACCGTGATGTCACTTAATTGGCCTAGAGAGATAGCCACGGTATTATACCTCGAGGCAGGTTGCAGAAAATCTCGTGCAAACTGCGACCCAAACGAGTACACATATATTTTTAATATTGATCCTTGAGAGTGTTAAAGTGCGGGATGAGAGGGTGGAGGGTAACTCTTCTTCGTCGTTAAAATATGTTAGTTGGATGGTGCCCTAGGTAAGGTCAGTGTATCAGTAACGACATTTACGCGCAAAGCAATGTGCTATTTGGAGTTGGAGTCACGGTAGCAGTCAAGGATGACTCCCTACCGGCGATGAGATCGCTACAACAACTAAAGATAATGTCGCAGCCTTTTGTTCCATTTTAGCTGATATGATATTGCTTACCTGCTATAACTTATCAGATGGGCACATTGGAGTAGCTTGGCTTAACCTTGACATGGATATCATGCATACAAAGACAAGAGTCGCAAGTTTCCCTACAATTTCAGTGAACAATGTTGTTTATTGTATGTGTGATGGTGCATTATATATAGTGAATATTTCATTGAATGTTAATTATTATCCTTCGAGCCGACGAACACATCGTGCAGAATCAATAAAACGAAATAGCCCGGGGATAGTTTTGTTTTGCTATGTAAGTGCATGTCTCGATTGATAAATGCCGGCTGCATATTTGTAATGTATTCAGCACTTACGGTAACATTTCAATTATCTTAAAGACACGGATACTGCCCCTCTGGCGAGTGCAATTTTGAGCCATCAGTAGTCGTCTATTCATTATGGCATGCCGTTAGATTTTCGGCTGAAAGAATGTGGCGGATGAGTGTCAGGTGGCACCACAACTAGCTACTCCTTTACAAAGCACCCTTGCCCGCGACTGTTAGGCCTCGTTAAGATGGATGGTAGAGCAGAGTATCACAATATGTCGAGAAGCACCGAATAAGGGCCCTTCCAGTTGGTTGAGCATAAGGACGGTTTTTCCGCATTCTGTCTGCCCACAGACAATAGCCGAGCAGTCCCATCTGGAAATGAAAATAAGTCACTAGTAGACTATCAAACCTGGCATCCTTAATGTTAACCCTCATATGCATTCACCAACCGTCTGGCACTACCATGTAGCTGGTCGTCGTCACTCGTCCTCAAGTCGAGCCACATGGTATACTTGCTGGCTAGGTAATTTCCTAGGCACCCGTCTGCCATTGCCAGTTATTTTTACAACTATTACCAAACTGCGGTCTTGTTTACTGGTGGCTACAAAGGCAATCTTCGCCATATCCCACTGCTGGTAGCCACGCATGCCCTGGGCATAGAGTTGGTTTGGGATTCCCTCAATGGTCACCTCGACTTTAGTAACCTTTAAGTGGTAGAGTGACACGGTCTTCCTGGCAAATGAGGCATTGGCTGGGTCTTCAAAGAGCTGTAGGATGCTCTTCATGCAGCGGGCTGGTGCATTTAGGTTGATGTTACACAATGTGTCGCTGTTATTGCACGCAAGCTTCCTGTGGCTGAGCACACGGTCATGCAGAGTCGCAAGTTGACTTGTGTACTTGGTGCAGATCATGCAGGTAAGCTCTGGTAGGGTAACCATTTCATACGCCAAGGAGATGTTATCGATTGGGTAGCTGGCGTCGGTGTCACCAATTGCGTTAAACACACAACTGTAGTCGGTGAATGCTCGTTTGCTAGTCTGCCACCAATCACGCTCTCATAGAATGGCATGTGACTCTTGAGGAGTACAGAGTCCAGCGGCATTCAAATTCGGTTGCCCTAGTCATTGGCAATTGCCTTGTCTTCTACCTCAGTCTTATCCGTGTGACCTGCCCTCACTCGTATATTAATCACACTTCCGTCTAGGATGTACCAATACCCTGATATGGAGCATTAGCTCTCTCTTGTGCAGTCTTCCACAGGTCGCCGTAATAGTATTACACATCGCTGTCATCAATGGGCAGATCTCGTTGCCAGAAATCTTGACTGCCGTTTTCTTAACTACGGCGCGACCCACGTTATGCACAACGCTGAGCATCGGTCGAGGTCAGCCTGATTGAATAGGCCAGCCGGGTTGTCCCCGCAACAATGTCGTCGTCTGCACCTAGATTGGGGAAGCCGACCAGCAGTTGTTGGGTTTGGTCAATAGTGCTCGGGTGGTTAGTAATAACCACAGACTGCCGCACCTCATATATGCGGAGGGTCTCGCGTTTCTGGCGATCTGGATTTAGCTCATGGCCATAACGATGAGGAGACTAACTTCATTGACGGTGATGAAATTTTCAATTCCTCAAACACAACTAGTCAACCATGGGCTTTTACTGATGAAATGCCTGCGGTTAACAGAAGATCAGTGGGGATCTCAAGAGGAAACAAATGTCTTAGATACAAATGGGAGAATGCAGTGTCCAAGAATGGTCTGCAGGTCACTCTGGGGTTTAGATCTTCTAAATAGCGTGCACTTTGGGTAAAGTGGAGCCGCGAGTAGAATTTTCTGAATTTCGTTTTGCCTAGGAGTATAGCAAAAGTACAGTGCTCGGGTTGTTCGGGTCCTTGGGGTGATTCCTGGACTACTATCTTAGGAGGCAGCAGCAGCCGTCAAAGGAACTGACCAAACAGCTGCTGAAATAGACAAGCATATAGCCAGTCGGGAGCGTGAGCTGGAGGGGCTGCCAGACGGGGCTGAAACTCCAAGAGCGTGAGCTTGCAGAGATGTGGGAAGAAGGTCAAGTAAGACTAGAAGCGGTCTCTGTAACCCGGAAACAGCTACAGACCAAAATCAGTCGCGTCTGGGAGACGATCTACAGACTTCCTAACGAGGACACAATGCTAACTGAGCATACCCGCACCCTTTATCGGTGTCTTATCGCCTCTATCCTCACTGAGATGGAGATGGCAATCTCTATTCTGGTACTTGCTCTGACAGGTGGAGGAGCACAAGTGCCATCCTTCCCTGACATCAGCTGAAAAGCCCGGTGTGAAAGAATGAATACAAAACAGCTTAACTCATTGGCAAACGCCAAGAAGGCTTCTCAAGTTTGTCTCAAAGGTGGCTGGTTGGGTGGCTACACATGTATGGGCCACAGTCGCCACGCTGAGAGAAGTTATTCTCTTTATGCTCTATGACCAACTCCAAAGCATAACTAAACCTATCGCGATTCCGACCACAATGATAGCTTTTTCTCATACTCGTGGCCCTGGCCTATGGGTGCAACAGGTTCTTAGATGGTGCAGCTACCGGGCTGTCCATATCACCCAGCGGGTTTAAAAGAGATGCCTGTACTTAGTATCCCTGAGCAAGACGTAGTCTGAGCACCAACAATAGCCCAAACATACGTTCGAAAACTGTCGTTAATCCGTGAGGTACCTGGAGCTGTGAACACCTCATATTTTTCCAGTATGTTAGCACTCCAGACAGTACTTGCAGCTGCAGTATCTTGCTTTATGTAGCGAGCCACCCTGGAAAACAAACCCGTTCATTGGTTTGGTCAACACATGTCTTTCAGCTTCGTACTTGTTGTAATTCCGGTAATGAATGATTGGCCGTACTTAATCTGTTTCAGGGTTATTGAATTGAATTTGCCCGAGGCCCTGGTTTTTATTCCTTCAATCGGCATTTTTGGCAACACGCACTCATGATAGAGTTCAAGGTTCATTCTCTTGTCAAAGGTATTATCAGTAGTGCAACCCTTATTTCGTTCACAGGTCTCCGAATAGTGTTGAACACGTAAAGTCTATAAAGATACCTTATTAGTTAGAGTTAAGGTGGTTCAAAGCGAAAACAACAGCCGGAGATTACGCACCATGCAACAAAATTTACCTGGTTCTGCCAATATTTGATCCGGTTGTTTCTCTAGTCAACCAAAAGTTTATCGTCGCTAATGTTTTGCACCACCTAGTGGTCAAACAGGTTGGAGTACTCCACGTTGAACGCTCAAGTACTATCCTCTGCTTGGACATGGATGAGAAAATGTGTCAGCTGCTCAGCTGATACTTGGGCGGGTACAGCAGGTCTGGTTTGTATGAACCGACCCTTCTGATTCTGAGGGCTCGTGTATTCATGTTTATATCATAAACCACTAAGTACCACACTCTGTCTAATGTTCAAAGCAGTGATGCTGTGCCCTTTCAAAATGTTATCGACAACAGTGTAGATGATCTATGCAAAGGCCTCAGGTCAATCACGTATGATGTGGGCTGGAACAGCATTGAATCAAAAATGACCATTACATTACAATGACTGCAGGAGAGGGGGGAGGTGCCAATTAAAACCCTGTCCTCTGGAACTTCACACTTATGTAGGATTGTTAGCAGCTATAGGTCTTAGTTTGGAAGTTTATGCTTTAGATGGGACTATTACCCTCCCAATACCGGATGGTTACACTGGTGTTTAAATTGCTTCCTTCAGGTAGTTACATAGGTGACCCGCCGTTCAATTATAGCATCTCTAACCCACTATATTTCTATCTTCATCGAGTCGGCACAATGGAACGCACGAGTGGTCATTTTATGATTGTGCTAGTGGTGTTGACCATAGATATCCTATTTCAGTGCAGGGCCGAGTTTTGCGTATGGGGCTATCAAATAGTCGAAGTGGTTTAACTAATGTTGTTAATCGCGTCCAGCAAAGCAGTTATTATGAACCAAACATAGGAACGATTGTGTTGGCATCCGAATATTTACCACACTTCTCGAGTTGGCTATAAGAGACCACATCTGAATGCTTTCCAGCAAGGTAAGTCAGTAGTTTCACTGGAAATTGAACTTGCTCTTTAAGCATATAGTTATGAAGACACCAACCGCACCTAGCATTTACCCAGGGCTGCCCTCCACCGATGAGAATCCAGGGCACTTTTATTAGTTGAACGAAACCAGCTTCAAGAAGCAATACCTTGAGAAAGAGATTGCAAAATACTGCGCTATGTAAAAAAAATGCAGTTAACTCAGTAGATGCAGCAGGCACTGTTTTAGTTACTGTTGGTATGTGTCTTTGTGCATGTGATGTAGATGCAATGTTCAAAGCAGATGCCTTGCCTATTTCCACTGTGTTACTGGGGCTGCTTGTGGCTTACATGGAATTGCTGGAAAATTAATCAGTCGGCGACTGACCATTAAGGTTAAAACATGATCAGATCCGCATTCTGGCACAGAGCAAATTGAATACCATTGCTGACATTGTGTCGACAGCACTTAAAGATGGCAATATCTCGGATCATGAGATTAATCTCGTCTTTGCTGAAGTACCAAATGCATGGGGAAATTAGGTCTAGATTCAATTAACGAAAAAAACGCACTGATACAACGTGGAAAAGGGGAAGCATTAGAAAAAAAAAAATGGACGCCCCTGCTTCTGCATCAGCGTGAATGACATCCACCCACTTCAATACACAGAGTAATTTTCATTGTGCAGACATTTACGCGCCGTATATACCGGCCTATTGAATGAGGGCGATAGGTATATAAATGAACACCGAAGAGCATATTGCTGAGTTTGAAGGCAGAATAAAAGACTTCCAACTATTTCACCCTTCATCATTCGTCCTGCATCCACCAATCACCTCACCATCATGCAGCCCATCGGCTTCAAAAGTTACGAGTGGGGATGTGTTACAACATTACGAATTGCACTAGATGCTTCCTACTAAAACACTATACTGGACGCCTGACTTTTATCATGCTGTTTGGCGGTTGTTGTTGCTGTTTGCTGGTAAGGCTAAACGAGGGTATTTATATTTTATGCACTATTCGTTTGTAGCTAGGATATGGCCAACACATGAGACCCGAAGTGCTGGTATAGAAGCATCCAGTATGATACTCATGCTGTTCTTACAACATTGAGGATAACCAATGGGTTTTGCGCTTGGACTACGCTCGTATGTACTTTGTTTCATAATCAAATGGCTGGCACACATGCACGGGTATGGGTTGATTGTCATTCGCGCTGCTGTAAAATTGCCACACTCAGTTCGAAAAAGAAGCGCCCGCATATTAGATCATCGACTTATTAATAGTTTCTGTAATTTTATCAATCCGTCTTGTGCGCAAAGATCACGGATTGTTCAACTTCTCAATATCATTTAATATGATATTAGCACGTCTCCACAAATGCGTGAGCTGCATATCCTCAATGCACATTTTGTGATGCATCGAGAACATATTTTCAGCAGTTGTCAAATGGTGCATATTTGTTGCAATGAAATATTTACATTATATTGTAACCAAGAGAGGCTGAGTCTCAAAATGACAGTTATGCAAGTGTGCTAAGCGTTGTCTAATTGTTCGCTGTGTTCAATGCAACTGCCAAGTTTTCACATAATGCCCTGAAAAAATAAGGTTTGGGAGGTATTCATAAATAAACGAATGTTGGAGATTTGGTTTCAGATATTAAACACTTGAGATTTCATCATCGCCTTAGAGTTGAACGCGGAATGCATTTTCTGTTGTGATTCCGAGATGTTTTTTGGTCACTTTATACCCCTCTCTTGTTAGAAAATGCATGAAATATTTTTTGAATGTCGTATTGACTCTATCTGCCGTAAATAATGGAGATAACACGTGAAGCAGGAGTAACAAAAGCTCATTGGCAAACTTCGTAAGCAGGTACAATACCAGGAACGTAACAAACAGTGGTTCTATTCATTCCGCCACCACCGCCCACCCTTCCTTCCTCCCCAGCCGTCGTTTTCGTAAATCGAAGTGACATGAGTCGTGGGTTAAACGATAGTGCTAAACATTTAGTAGAGGCTGGATGCAATGTGACTTCCTTCAAATTCGCAGACAAATCTCATGGTATCATGGTTTGGTTGTCAGTAACGAATTTAAAGAGGCTTTGAGAAAAAGCTACAAGATCCTGAACGCAACAGTGTCTAATAAAGAAAACTTTTTGACCAAATGACGTCATTTACAGCCATAGTCAAGTAACCCGCTATAGCAAACATATGAATTACCAAGGGAGTAATGATTTATGTGCTACCATGGAAATCGAATCACTTTAATTTATATATGACTGTAGTCTAAGCTTCTAGCAACATTTGTTGTGAATGCCTCGTCAAGTAATTTCATCGCCCTGAGTGCAATTATCTCTGTTGACACACATCCTGTTCTATTATTCAACTTTAAGTCTAATGCTAAGTCGTGGATCATATGATGTTACACCGGATGTTTTCATCACTCACTAACCCGGCGAGTAGATTTTGCTATTAGCTATTATGGCCACGCAAGCTCAAATCTAATGCTTTCGGGACATTCTTATCTAACACGATATGTGAGTTAACTTCTTGGTCTTTTGTATGTTCCATTCTGTGTCAGTATATGTTGGTTGCAATGCTGACACATTCTATTGAACATGGCCATTTGCATCGCTGTTATTTAACGACAAACCTTTTGCTTTTTTCTCCAAACACATCGAGCATATCTTTATTTATGTCATGTCATTCGTCCGATTTATCATCGAAACATAGACAATGTTCTTTTTAAAGATTGGCATGTATGTAGAAGTTCAATACTAGATGGTATTCTCATGTGTACATGCCAAGAATTTAACTGCACATCCGGCACATATATCAACGGTTGAACAACAGGATGCGTGGCAATGTCTATCTTTTCTGTGTCGGATACCTGGAGGTCGTAAAACAGTCGAGATGTGGCCCGATTATGCTTTTGTATCAGTCGTCGATGCAGGGAATATACTACTCGTGTACATATTTGATATTTTAGCTGATTGCATAAGTATGCCATATAATTATGTCGCGCATTGTAAGGTTATTCGGGTTTATTGGAGTGCATTATGTACGTAATTGTCTCGTATTAACTGTGGCATTTGAGAGAACCCTTTGCAGGCGAATCTGCCTAAATAGGTTACATAAGAAGTTAACCAGAGAAAATGAAGCCAGCTTCCCGTGCAGTTGTGACGATTGCTAACGGGGGAATAGTGGCATATTGGGGTCACGACCCAGCACCTATCATCGGCGCTATGAATATCGTGTAATATGGTACTATGGAAACTCACTTAATTCTCAACTATTGATCATTGGCACGCCCTATTTTCCCTGTGTCAAATATCCTCCGTCACTTTCTGGGGATTGCGAAATGCTATTTACGTAAACGGAATATATCTGATCAGACATGCATTAAAGTGATCGTAATACAATATTTCAGCTATCAGAGCCGTGGGTTCCTATGGCTTGTCAAATGCGGATAGCATGCATCTGCTGTATACACATATGTTGACAAATACACTTTTGTTGTTGACGTACCAGATGACATTCACACACATCCATCCGATATCTGGAGGGTGACAAAGCAGTTATATAACAGCTTGTTGTCCTGCAGTAATTGCATGACGCTGTTACCTGAGTGAAATGACATATTTACCCAGCATTAACGTCATCATAACAAGTGCACAGATCAGTATGCACATCATAGGCGGCAGAGACAATATCTTAAGATTGCATGTGTATCAATTTCATAAGTGCGCATGTCTAATGATTAAATATCTGAATTAAGAACGCCATTTGATGCAAGCTGATAGTTCGGACGGGTAACAATGTGGCATATAAAGTGGAAAACGCTTCAACATTGGCCATTGTTCGCTTAATCTGCCAACCCCTTGTGTAATCTGATTATCAATGGGGATATATGGTCGCAAAGGCCACTGCGAGCCATGACTCCATCATGCGGGGCACCTGCGATTGGAAACAACAGACGCAGCACTTTCTCGTTAGATCAAAAAGCAGGTCTGTGGTGAAGATAATGCATTAAGGTATCACCAGCATTTCTGACGAAGGGCTCTTCCCTGAACAACATTAGAGAGTCAAACAGGATATACAGCATGGTGACGGCTGCCCTCCTAATCACAAGGCTAGTGTAACTATTATACAATCAAACCGAAGGAAATATATAGCTCCATAAAGCCTACAGTGCTTTGTAGCCGAATCAGCCGCCAATCCAAGCCCTATCGAAGAATGATATAATCAATTATTGCTCACTTATCAGTGTTCGTAGTGGACATATAACCTAGCTTTCCCTAATGACCTTAAATACAAACCCTGGGGAACATGTGTAAGCCCGGTTATGCGAGTTTTGGATCGCAGGTGAACTGAACACACCCCACTACCATTTATTCATTTCTACATCCTGCGTTTTTATCACACTGTGCAGTGCTCATATGGTAATGGACTGTTGATCTTCTTCAATGACATTTATTATGATGTGAGCACATCGAAGCAACCACGTGACCGCAATATTCCCAATATACATTTTTTCCCCCACGCACCGTGAAGATATTTTGACCAGATGCTGCAAGGTGAAAATGATAGATACTGAATATATGTTAATCACGATCTTACACTGCAGCTGTCGATGTTAACGGAATAGCCTCGAAATGGCATAGCTGCGTAAAATTGTGGCAAGGGCGCTTTCTTGTATTTTACAGACCCCAGTGTAACATCAGGGCTAACTAAAGATTGGTATGGCGCATAAGTATTCGTAAATATGCATGCATAACGTTATGTGCTTTGCATGCTGAAACATCTTGATACCAACTATTGCGTCGCCAAGTTGGTCCTCTTGTGTGCCATGAGTGACGCTCTTTCATTTCCAGATTAACCGGAATGGCGTTCTGTTCTGACACTACCTCGGCTATGTTCTTACAAGCACAATCAATCAGCCATCTGGCGAACACAAGGCGACGTTTGATGCCCCATATACAAATAGAGCGAATGTTTTGAAATATATAACAACTTTCGCTTGAACGTTTTACCAGGATTAATCAACAAATATGTTTAGCTAGGTGACTATTAAACCACTGGGGGTTCGAGCACATAGTGCAAACATTTGTCTTATCGTTCTAGCATGCATGAAGTGAGTATGGTCATAATTAACGTACTCGACTAATCACTTCTTAAGCTGACTTCCTGCCGGCTTGATAACATAGTTCCCGGTTTAGCGACAGAACTTGAGCTCAAGATATCGGATTACTCTTAAGTGATTGCGTCATTCCATGGAAGTTGATCTCGGAATGCATTACCGCCGTGATTCAGAGCAATGAATAGTCACTAAATACTCCTTTCGTGTTAGGTAATACGTAAGCATCATACTAAGATTATGTAGTTTGTTCAGGTAGCTACAATAGCTGTCGCTAATAAGAAAGCCTTCTAACGAATCAAGAGGTACAGGAGCTCATAGACAAATGTCATCATTTGTGAGGGAATTAATCACAGTCGAACTTATTGCAGAATCTACGCTCACAATAGTAGATCTGATTGCACATGGTCGAGGCAACGAGTTTATGGCAACCAATTTTTTCCGGATTTTGTGACCTACGTTTTTGATCTTGCAATAGGTTGGTTATCACGGACGAAATTGCGCTTCGTACGATTTTGAAGGGTCTTTGCAACTTGGATGTTTAGTAATTCTCAGATGTAAACGAAATATTTATGGACGTTCCTTTACACCGTTAAGTATAAACGATACTTCCTTGCATAGCCCATTTAACTACACGACTGTAATCAGCCATTAATTGCAAGAACGACGGTACTTGTACGCCGATACGAAACAATCTGTCCAGTAGTTGCTCTGCGTTGTCCCAATTGTGCATTGCTGTCCAGTCATTCGGTCACCCATCGCTCTAAGAGATGATTCATTTTAATATTTCAATTTCTTTACATCCCGTTGTTAGCGTATTGGCCGTGGAAACTGGTGAATTTCTTCCTTCAATGACGGATAACGTCGAGTGCTTTTTATACAGCCACGACTGGTGCGATATTTTTCCTTAGACAACTTAAGCAGATATTTTGTAGTTCGATTGATAACATCAACGCATGTATTTTGACATAATTCGGAGCACACAGAACTGCTACGTTCAACTGATATTATGATAATTGTCCCATCTGTTATACGCAGATTGCTTGACAAACAACCATGAAAATACAGCAATAAAATATATAATACTATATACGCCCCAAGAAACGATATTACTAAATCATCCACCTTTACAGTTTATTTACATGATCATTAATTTGCATATTGAAATATCCAGCCAATCACAGAAACTGTCGGATATAATTAGGACGTTACAATATTCGATGACAAAACAAAATACTCGCCATCTTGACGCGTGGTTTGCTTCAACAGCAATCACAGGTCGTCATTAAGTAAAAACAATCCGTATTACTTCGCCGCCACAACATACATAAATATTGATAAGAAAATCCATTATGCAATCTAGCGTCCGCCGACCATGGCAATTGCGCTTTACTAAGTACATATACATTTTTGTGTCTTATTATTCAGTTATCCACGAACAAAATTAGTGTTACCAATCCAATTCAAATCTGAAGAGCTTCCAGTGTCTACAATATTATATATTACACAATAGCATAAATCGGAAGCCTTAATAAGGCACATTCACTTGGGCCGTATATGCATGTTGCACACTTCCTCGGATATTCGTATCACGTTGACAGCCATCTACAACATGCCATCTACAGTCTTTGGTCTTGGGAAGAAAGCGATCATCGACATTGTATTCAACAATATATAAAGAACAAAGAAAAGACGATCCATAACGTTAGCCACACATTTCCACTGCCAGATAATTTTCTGTTGCTTCTGCTGAGAACCTTGCTTTTGGTTGATAGATGCCTCCATTCGCGTTAGACACTGATGAATCTCGTCCATTACGCTAGGATTTGGAACTACTCCGCTTCGCTCTTTCGAGCACGTCCTTCCATTCATCATCGCATCGTTATGGCGTAGCAAGGTGCTGCAATCATAAGAACTGGTGACGTCACGGCTTGCTTGCGTCTTTTGGCAACTTGAAAACCAGGAGCGGGTTTTAATTTGTGAAGTGTCTTTGTATCTTATATCGCGCGGAGTTTCATCGGGCGGAAAGCGTTGCCTTCCGGCTTCCTGAGCTGACTTGAGGAACAGTACGCGGGACAACACCTTCAATGTTATCTGCAGCATAAAAAGTAACAGCACCCACAAAATCATGAAGAGATAAACACCGCTATTGGCTAAGTCATAAATCTTTCCAGAATGTCATTTTAATTAAAAATATCGATCATCCTGAGACTACTTTAGTGCAGTAGCAGCAGTCATCAAAAACACTCACAAACGCTGCCCAGGTAGGAACAGGAGTGATTTTATCAGTTGGACCACGTGAGATGTTGACCACAATTGAAGAGAGGATGATTGAAAGCATGATGACGACCAGGTTAAAGCAATAGTATACACCTGCCATACACATATATAGATCATGATGGGTTACACTGGACTTGGTCAATCGAACGAGGAATTCTGGAGCTCGTTTAAAGTTTATCATACCTAGCTTTGGTACAGTGTTGGCTGTAGGTGGCGCTGATTCCACCAGGATCAACAGCAGGACCATGAAACTACTAAATGTACTCATGCCTGATACACAGTAAACCAACATGGTGGACAACCGCAGTAAAGTTTACGAATATTTACGATGTATGTTTAACCTAGTTTAGAGCTACATGAATGGAATTCGCATCCGACTATCATACTGAACGCTATATGTTCAACTCCAAGGTTATATATGGTGTTTTTGCAGTTGTTATTTTCTGCGCCAACACATGGTCGCACGTGCGCCTAACGCCAACACCAGAAATATAACTTCAGTATAACATCAGCTGGATTGGGGTTAACACCATTAGGGCAAAAGTTCAAGGCAAGATCACTGCAAAAATTATGTGGGACCAAGTACATACCTAGCGCTGTACGGTCAGGGCGTTCGGGGGGCAGCCAGAAGATCACAAGTGTCAACGAAGCTAGGAATATGCAAGGCAGAGTGAGTATGTAGCTAGAGAAAACTAGTTTCCTATGCAGATGTATTTCAAAGGTTAGCACAGCATAACTAGGGTCACTGTCTTCTGATGGTGCAAGCTGCCTCTCAGCAGTTACATTCATCACATTCCATGCGCTCGATTCCTTATGATCTGTAAGGAACGTTGAGAGGTCGATCCCACCGGGAAAGGCCATTTGCAAATCGACTTCCCGTGACTCGTGGGTCCACGAACCGAACACCATGTGGCATATCTGCTCGTCGAACGGGAAATTGGAGACGTCGACCGAGCAAGAGCTGCTGTATATGCAATGGGGATACCAGCTGACCAAACCATTACTGCTGACCACGGCGAGGGAGGAGCGAGTGGGTACCTCAACATCCGCTCTGCGAAGGAAAACAGAGTGCTTCATGTAGATGCCGCGATAACAAAATATGCGTTAGATATTGGTTATACAGATTACATTCTTGATGAGTGATATCATAAGATGTCAATGAGGGGTCAGGCGGGTATTCAGCATGTTTGAAATTCTGATCGATTGCTGTATTGATCGATTAATTTACATACTGAGAGCTGAGAGCTATTCTGATGCTTAATTAAGGGACCCGAAAGCGCGTAGGTTAATTTGCTTATGTGCCATTGCGCCAAAGGAGGCGTCTATGCACCACAATTAAGCCTTCGGCCGTCGCGAATATGGTGCAAGTCGGTGTCAAATCATTACACATAAGATTTCTCTTACGTGTTATAAAGCATGATATCCGGTATCCATATATCATTCGGCTCGAGCCGCACTCTGGTGACGCCTCCATACTCATTTGGGTCCCATTGTAGATATTCATCCCGCCACCACTGTAACAAACAAACACATACAATCTTTCGCTTTACTCTAATAACTCTTCTCTCTATGCACCCCTGCCTTAATATATTAATTTGATACGTTATTGCAGCGATCCCCGTAAATTGTTTTGTGTAATAAAGTACAATGTTGCCGCTTGCATTAGATCATCCAGGCGTGTACTACTTAGAATAACAAATCTAATAACTTCTTACATATCGAGACCACATGCTCATGGTGAGTACTTTATCCTTCTCGTCCAGATCCATCTGTATAAGTCCTAGTCCAAACGTAACATTGACTGGTGACGACACGTTAAGAACAGGTCTACCAGACTTGCCCATTCGCTGGTATCGTCCTAGCAATCTGCTTATTAGTCGCTTTTCGTCTGACATCAAATCATCGCTGAAGGGAAAAACACAGAAACACTGTCACTCAAATTGATAGGTACGACACATGATGCACTCCAGTAGTTACCGACGGCTAGGTTAATTAGAAAATGCGTGCAGCGTAGTTTCAATCTAACGAATATCGGAAGTAATAACACAAACACTTTGTTGCAAGGGTATGATTGTATGTGACCCAAAAACTTCATAGCCCAGATGGGCTGAATATATGGTTGATGAAATTATGATTCGGATAGAAGTGTCACCATGATACAAAGGCGGTCTTATTGGCATGCCGAATTATCACAGTATCATAGACACAGAGCCCCGGTAGCGAAGGATATTCATGACCATAAAACAAAACCGTTGAAGCTTGTTAGAACTGGGAATATCCCGACAAACGCGGGTTATATCACACCACCAGGTCATGTCTGCAGTATTTCCGTCCTTAGACTACGAGATGCACAGCAGGTTTGATCGATTTACTCGTACATTCATTCATTCAGCCTATACCCGCGCCTGGCACTTTATAACCATGGTTTCTGGCCGTGTGACAGACAGTGTGCTTTCGAGGCCGTGAGGGAATGTATATAACCATTCGTTATTACCACTAATCAATGTCAGTGCATACATGGACGTTAATGGATTGTATAAATGAACGGTGTTTCTAATGTGTCCGCCAGGAATGTCGCATCCACTCGCTAAAGTGATTGTAACAAAAGTCACTTACGTCATTTAGCGTTTGGCTGATCGAATAATCAAAGATAAGGGAGCCCAGCAATTAGCGAATGTATTGACCTCCTTTCCATTCCTTGCAACGACTGTAATTTCAGCTTCTCACTGACGCTATTTTTATGAGCACATTATTCTACAAATTAGCCCTAATCAGGCAATATTTACCGTATATGGAGTTGAGCCATATCCTTCTAGGTGCACAGTGCTGTAAAGGCACCTGATCGACAGACGCCTTAACCTTGCCATATTTTGGTTCAGATGCTGTTATGGACGTTGTATTCAAACAACACACTAGCCTCAACACTTTTCGTTTAGAAGTTGTACGATTTTTGCAAGTGTTACCGCTTCACAAAACATTACAGGTTCATATATAAAAGGCTTGTTCGGTATGAGGGGATGTTTTAGGCCAGCTTAGTCATTCAGAGGTAACACAGCTTTAAATCGATTTTAATTGCGCACTTATACGCTTTCGACAACGTGTGTCGGATCATATATGTCTGGATAATTTGGTCACGTGTCGAACAAAGAATCACACTTATATTGGGATATTACTCCCGTATAAAAATAATAATACGCCGCATATTCTGTGTACCTGTTATGTATCATTATTGCCACAAGGAACATATCACTTGTCTTTTGAAAACTCCAGTGGGATCAAGAGACATGGCATTTAGGCGGTTGATGAAATCTTTATCCTCGTGATCGATGTATATTTCTTTGCAAGAACATTAATGGTTCGAACTTTTTTATGCAAAGCAATATTACCCATGCTTAAATGTAAACAAATCTGATTTTGCAATAATGATAGCGAGGCATCATTTTTTGAAGATTACTTACCCCGGATGTGGTCTTGAGTGAGCCTCGCTGGTGCTTTCCCCCTTATCCACCAAGTCGGAATGCTCTTCGGGCGGCATAGTCCCTACTTGCAGTGACGAGTGCACCTTCAGAAGGATGAGTAACACAGCGCACACTCCACAGTGATTTAACTTTACAATATACATTGTGCAGCCACTTGTCGCACCTATCTCGCCAATGACTGCCCCCTTATCGACAACCCGCATGCGTTACATGCAGTGGTCGCTCATTTGCCGGTGGAGGGCGCTGAGGCTTACTGCGCTGGGGATGATTACACTGTGTGATTATCGGTGCCGCGCTAGGACGAAATAAGCTCGATATCAACTGGCGCTATCATTCCTGGGGTCCCCCGGCGACGCGTCATCAGTAAGCATTAACCAATAAGACGCTAAGGCGATTCGACTTCCGGTTGAAGGTCATCTGCAAGCATAGCATAAGTTTGTTAAATTGCAGGTGTGATCTCGCTCATGGTAAACAAATAACAAACTAGGGCGGTTTTTATACACTTTATAATTGAATGTGGCTGGAATCAGCCCGAATCATTTGTACAGACCAAATTTAAGAGGGTGTTTGTGGGCACTTGCCTGGTATCGTGAGGTAAATGATAAAATGTTCAAACTATCGAGCACACTTATAGCGTGCTGTTTATGGAACTATCGTTGACCTGCTGCAACCGTTAGATTTTGGTAAACGGATTCCAAAATGTGACCGTTCGGTCTTCCACAACACCAGAATGGCATACTAGTAAGACGAATAATGAGTTCGTGCTTATGTAAGTACGTATTTTCCAAAGGTACAGTTTCCTCTCTTTTATTTGATACGTAAGTCAAATTAGCAATCATTGTATGACATAATTTGGGGAAAAAACACGTCGAGTGACAGCTAGACTAAACAAATGACACCCAGACGCATAAAATCCCACCACGTTCAATGGAGGTCACTCTCGTACGAGCCTAGGTTGGCAGACATTAATCCTGCTACAATCGCATTGATAGTTAAATATTGTCGAAGGTCCTTTATACAAAAGGCTTTGATCTTTACAATGGGATTGGATGCATGCTGCAATGGGGAGTTAAGCGGTACTTTCAATGCTTTTATGCAACATATGTCAGGCCTCTTTAAAGCCACGAGCGGGTAGTTAACTCAGATGTCTTTCTTAGACCATTTGGGATTGTTACTGTGAGAGAACCATCAGCACTGAGACAGGATGTATCGGCTAACTCTACAACCAGCCTCTCGCCTCACAATAATACGGCTTCCCTAGAGGGACATAAACCTCGCACGGCCGCGCTAAAAGAAAAACAATAGCTGATCACACAATCCTGAGATACGCAGAGTGGGCCGTTAAAATCGGGAAACAGACAGCCGCTCACGCAACAGCAGACTTAACACGCACATAATAGACATAAAATAATGTGTTACATTACACATCTTGATATAAGATAATGTTTGGTTGCAACCGGAGAAACCGCAGCCGTGCCGTGAATTTACACATATGGATGTATCCATCCAAACAAAGCTGTTCGCTTTCGCATTTTAAGCCGAGGCTCTGACACTTTTGCCCTCCTGCAGTCACTTAGTAACACAAAAAGGTGTGTGTGTGTGATTTAACAGCTGTTTCTCAGGATGGTGCGCTTTGATCATCGGCGGTGTCAGCTCATGGATGGTACACTGTTGTTGATTAATGCAACCGCGAACTTAGGTTAAATCTGTTCTAGACTCGCACGACGATTCTATAAACGGATTAAGACAAAATCGCCTAAAAATGAGAACACTGCGTTCTGGCGAACGATTTGCCCGACTATGATGATGATATTCGACTGTTCACTCTGTGAGCGCGCAAATTCCTTTTTCAGCAACATATTGATAACTACAAAGTCTTACTCTCCATAATTGTTCAATTACATGTTCTGACATGCGGCGAATTCTTTCAGCAATAACAGACGACGCGGGCGTTTAATTACCATTAAACGTGATCTCAGCTGACATTAAATGTATCTTTATAATTAATCAGCGTTCAAATTAAGAAACGGGCCAAAAATTAAATATACTTACACAAGGCTAGTGTCGAACCTGTATAGCCTGCCTGCGGCTAGAATCCAATTTCGTTTGACCAGGCGCCAATCAATGCGATACACGGTGACAGAAGCAGTTCAACTGATCCGATCATCCGCTGCCTCTATGCGCCACCCCGACACTGCGAACGTTGAGCGCTGTCAACGGCGCTTTATCAAGGGCTTT
>CM067352.1:53315439-53320439 GCA_034190875.2 Urechis unicinctus
TCCTTGTGGCACACCACATGTTAGTTAGTGCGTTTCAGAATACCTGCCTTAAACACGTACTCGTTATAAGCGGTTTGAGAGGCATTTTCCATTTAGGCCGAAACCTTCGGACAGGCGCCGTCACGGGATTCATGATCGACAGTGTCAAAAGTGCTGAGTTCAAAAAGCACGAGAGTAACAGCATAGTGCTGGCCAACAGCACAAGCAATGTCATTGTATACTCGGAGAAGTGCAGTCTCAGTACTTTGGCCAGGTTTGTAGGCTGACTGATACTTGTCATCATGTCGACTGGCTAATTTATAGTCCTGAAATCGATAGCCTACAACCTTCTCTGTTAATTTGGATATGAAGCTACAATTTAAAATCGGTTTGTAGTTTTTCATTTATTCAGGATGCAGTTTGTAACAAAAGAGAGGCTCTACTAAACTTCGCTTTTTTCCCCGTGATGGAATAGTGAATCTACCGAAGACGAAGAGGAGATATTTATAAAAATACATAGGTTGCACTGAAAAGCACAACTATACATTAATCACTGGATATAACTCCCAAAAGACAATTGGAAACAATGGTCAAACGTAACCAAAAAGCCGGCCAGGGAACAGCCACGCCCTGTGATGCGCTAAGCAAGCCAGCAGGTGAAGAAACGGGTTTGGAAACCAGTGATCCATTTGATCAGGCCGTAAGGCAAATTGACAAGTCCACGCCAATAAACATTGACGTACTGGTAGCTTTATTTAAAGCCCAGGACGCTTCTATTTAAGCGCTGTTCGAATCTAAACTGAAAGAAAAGGACGCCCAAATTAAAGAACTTCAAGAAACTAATGACTCACTTACCAATCGATTAGACCACTTGGAGCAATACGATCGAAGAAACTCAATCAGAATATCAGGAGTGGAGGAAAACTCGGATATTAACCCCATCAATCTGATAAAAGAATTGTTAAATTAATTTTTGGGGGGTTATCGTTCAATTCCAATCATATGATCAATTGACAAATATCGCTGAGAAATACAGAAGCGCAAGAACTAACAAATAAGAGTTCCATTTGGGTTGTTCTTCGCCTATAAGATGACTATTATATTTCAATCAAATACGATAATTCATCCAATAGTTCGCCAAAAGAGTATACACTCGCAGTATTTTGGGATCTTCCCAAAGCCATTGATATGATAGACCACGGTATACTCTTGGAAAAAATGTCTAGACTTAGGATAAGGGGGATATCGCTTATATGGTGCAAAAGCTATTTAACCGATCGATTTAATACACAGAAGTCGATGAACACAAATCCATATTGCATCCAATAATGTGCGGAGTCCCTCAAGGGTCAATACTCGGCCCGCTTCTTTTCCTATTATACGTCAATGACTTATCTATGTCATGCCCAGAAGACCTTCTCTCGTTTGCGGACGATACTACACTACTGACTTCTTCGTGTGACCTAAATACTCTCTTTTGTACGGCTAATGATGCACTTGGAAAATTACATGACTGGTTTTGTGCCAATAAGTTATTTCTCAATACCAAAAAAACTAAATATATTGTATTTAGACCAACTTATAAATCTGCAAACATAAACATAAATGATCATGTTCTGAAAATCAATGGTCAATGCGTTGCAAGAGTAGGTGCAGGACAACCCGTAGAAGCTTACAAGTTTCTTGGTATATTTATTGACGAGCACCTATCATGGAAACAACATGCCATGTACATCAACACTAAACTCTCTCGCGCTCTATTCGCTATCAAACAAGTCAAATACATACTCCCCCAATCAGCCTTGCGTACTCTTTACTTCACTAGAGTGCACCCATACATAACATTCGGCGTCCTGGCATGGGGTAATGCACGGGACTCTGTACTAAAAAAACCGGAACTTCTCCAAAAACGCGCCATACGTTACATAAATAAATCCTCCTATAACAGTCACACAGATCCCCTGTTCAGGCGTTTGCGTAGTTTCCCCTTGCGTAGTTTTCCCCGATTATGGAACAAATGGTGTTCCAATGACGCCACTACGTCGTCCATCTCACAATTTAAAAATAGCGTCCGAAACAGCATGTTGTCTACCTACCTGAATATTGTACAGTGCAACAATGTTAAGTGTGCGGATTGTAGTCTGCAATGTTCAACACTCTGATTAGTTACACGAGTTACTCGCATATATATTGAACTTACTTTATATTGTATTATGTTTTGTGTCATGCACGTGACCGTATACTATCATATATATATTCACACATATGCATGTATAACTGAAATGTATGCAAAATGTGTGCAAATTGTTTATTTTCATATTCTACAATATGTTTATATACCTGTTAATGTAGCTTATATTTGTGCTTATGTGCGCCTTAATGAAATGTCAGTCACCCCGGTCTGGTAGCATGTGGATATTTGTTGCCGGCCCCCTGCTCCCGCCCCCGTTCAGTAGTTGTGGTCAATAGCATAGTTGTCGTAAAATTGTTTTGTGCAGGGACTACTTAGGGACAATGGGAAGACAGCCTCTGGCTACATTGTCCCTACTTGTAGCACTGGATTTGTTTATAGTTTTTTTAATCAGTATCGATGAGTTGCTGTTGCTGCAAGTGAATAAATTCTATTCTATTCTATTCTTTTTAAGTAATGGTTTCAGGATTTCCGTTATCCATCTTTATGGCACAGAACCAGAAGCGACGTTGGAGCTGCCTTAAAGATACATTTACGTATTTCACTTTCCGTTGCTTGTTTGAATTCACTTAGATCAGAGTCTCAACATTTCTCGGGGGGGGGGACCTTGTCCGGTGAGTTGCATTGTATCTTTGCTAATTCCAATCGGATGGTATGTATTAAAGCAGTGCCAATTTATCTGCCATGATTTTGGGAGATAGGCGGCCGGTAGCTTGGTATCTTCTATTCATAAACTCTAAAAAGTAGTAAGTTTGCATGCCATTCTAGTGAACCTCTCGCAAATCCACTTATTCATAATAGGAAGACGCGAATGGTTCTGTGTTGCATGGAGACGTTATTTTGCTGATCATTGCTGAAATCTGGAGATCCTCGATGATAGCAATTTTGCAAATATTGGCTTAAGAGATATATGCATCTGGCCTCGCTAAAATTTCCTAATCCTAAATCTAGCTGGTCACACTGAGAGATTTGTAAAATACATCTTGTATCTCTCCCGTTTGGTGTACCAACTGCGTGGCAAACTGTGCGCCATTCTCATGCTACATATGTATTTATTCGTAAGACCAGGCATTTTGACAAAGCTCTAAATATAATGTATTCTTACAAACATTCCATTAGCATTTAGGTTGGTGAGACGTATACTTATCGGTTTTCGCCCGAATATTTGAGGCAAAGTTAAATCTCAGGTTCTTCGACACAAGTTAGCCAACTCTCAATAGCAACTCAAAAGAGAGAAAAGGACAGCTACCACAACAGTAGCCTTGGCACGATATTTGTTATAAGCGTGGGATCTCTTAGATCGTGACTAAGATGATTACAATATGCAATAAGCGTCTTTCACCGTAATGGGTAGCATCAACATTTGAAGAAAAAAATATCAACATTTGAATATGCTCATTGAAATGGATGTGAATTAATCAATATGCATCATATTGAAAGCAAGCAGTCTATCATGAGTAAGCTGATTACTCCTTGTCTTTCTAGTAGACTGAATATAATTAATACGCTGCTCGCCAATTTATTAACCAGATCATTTAACATCAAACCATTGTATAATCGAACATGGACCAACTGGATAAATGGTGCGTAAAAACGTCACAAATACGCGGATAAAGTGAACACTCAATCAACTCCAATATGTTAGTTGCCTGGCAACCAAACTGTGTACCATGCAAATCTATAAAAATGTTTAATCGCACACCTCTACTGCTTAATGTTTAGAATTAGTATTTATATATACTGCACTATTCTGTAATGCTAAAAGTGAATTGGACAGTTGCCTTCAGTATTCATAGCTAAGGTGGCATCAAGTCTGTAATGCAGTTGATAAATAAGCTATTAGGGTCACCTAATGTCAATTCTCCAGGTTATTTGGTTTTACGGAAACCAAAAAACCATTGGACTAGCACACAATCATCAGTTTGCCGTATAGTTTCACGTTTTGTATTTTCCACCATCTCATAGCTTATCATGCCATGTAGCAGCCATACTGCGTTCTGATTAGCATATTAGTTGATTTGACAAAACATTAACCTCCGCAGTAATAGCAGCATAATCCCAGCGTGACCCCACCCTAATTATTTATGCTATCAGTCTCATCCCCAACCCGAATGATCCCCTTCAGCTATGCACGAACTCCAAAGAGATTCAACTGTGATAGCGTTATAAAGCATGATGATAAATCCCAGCTAGACACCTTAAAGCACCGCCACAGGCTGCTAGTAAAAAGTGCGGATTAATTGGTTGGATATGGACATTTTTGTAGATAATATTAACTTCAGGTTTCGAAAAATGAGTAGTATTCGATTCATTTTGAAAACTGTCATGTTGTGATCGAATTGTATATGTCCACACCAATTGTCATAGAATTGCATAGTTAGCGACTGTTTTTGCTGATAGCTTACGCCACGATGACCCATGCACATTCTTCTGACCTATCTTTTGGTAATTGCAACCTGTGAAATGATTAACGCCTAGATATTGTCATCGCCACCATTGTTGTCATCAATATTATAACTTTCATCATTAAACACGTTTCTGATTGAGTTTTTTCAAACTTCTGGAGAATGAATAACACATTGCCAAATTATGTGACTGTTCGTTTGGTAAGTCTTTACGTGCAAACGACACAATCACTGTTTTGATCAGTCAAATAGTCGGAATTGAGCAATCACCTTACGAGTACACACACACACACACACACACACACAAATTACACAGATATACTATTAGAGAGAGAGTAGATATAGATATATATATATAGATATATAGAGAGATAGATATACACATATATAAATAGAGATATTTATTTAGATAAATATGATATAGT
>CM067352.1:53325439-53428807 GCA_034190875.2 Urechis unicinctus
TGGAATTATGAGTGCAGTGATATTCATAATAGATGGGTTGTCTGCATAGCAAACGGACCACTAACACTACTAATAGCGAACATGTGTAACAGTAACACACGGGTGCCATATAATGGATCCGCTGACATGAACTATAAATCTTTCATGCAGATATCTTGCGCATAGTTGATGATTTGGTCGTGGGAGAACTGCACGACACATAACATACGGGTTGGGTATTTAGAAATCAGCATCCAAGGCACAAACATAATTCTTTTTGGGTATGCTTTTAGTGGTAAGAGAGCAAATTTAATTTCCGAAGACATAAAACATTAAGCCTACTATGATTACAGGGACATAGCCTCTGTCTGCGGGTATTGTAATTATTGTATCCCAGGACTCTAGCTTACCAGTAATTGGGCCTCTTCGTCATATTCAGTAGATCATATTAGATTGGTTCGATGCCATTCAGGTCACTGGTTAGCAGAATAAATTGTTTTCTCTTAACTAATTGTAACTTATCCACGACAACGCCTGTGGTAACTTTGTGTATGATAAGATACATGAGGTTATCTGTAGTGTAAACTCTAGCAACTGCAATTAAATATTTATAGGCTAAGCGATAAAGATTGTTGAACATATACTCTTCCTTAAGTTGAAAGGTGGTTATTTGTTTTTTGTTTTTTAGGTTGGTACTATATACTGACGTGCTTTCCAACGCAAGGTATTGTTGCATTTTTAACATTGTTTATTTGCTGATATCCAACGAAGTAAAAATAGCATATTGCAGTTTATCAGCAAGCATTACGAATCATGTGTGGGGAACCAAATAAACAAATGCTGGAGAATTAGGGTCAATGTTTGGAATTTCGTCAAATATTCTAAATCGGCAACAACCTCAATTTTAACTACACGCTCTGGCTCATAATCTGGATATACGTTGCATCACAATATATCCACCGTTAATCGTAATCCGCAGTCGCATGGTATGTAAGAACCAATATATGCGAGTTTTATTCAGTACACCCGACACAAAATGCATAGCTGGAATGTGTCTAATGTACGCTGTGACTTCGCTGTTATTCACAGAAAACCAAACATTGTTAATCTGCTTAGGACCGTCGTTTACTGCTTCCTTTTATTGACAGTCCCTGCCGATAGGCCCAACTAATTATGCATTATCTGGCGCTAAACGAGGCAAATGGCTTCCCCGAAAGTAACTAACTTTTCATTAGTTTGCCGAAGTAGTTTGATCAGGCAAATGCCGAATGAGAAGTATTTGTAAAACCCATAAGGTTCTAACGTCTATTGCATCAATCGTTTCCTCCCAAGATTTTAATCTAAATCTAGACGTCAACAGTCAATGCCCCGGGATTGCGATGCGACGAAATTTGTCGAATAGTGTGTTCGGGAAGGGTTTATAATCTAATTAAATTAATCTTACTTATCGACCCCTGAGATATCTCGTCCAAAACGAGGCGCTTTTGATTAGATATGAACATATATTGAAAAAGCACACTCATTATTGAAACAGTATTTTAAGTATCACAACGTCTTCTCCATGATTGCAAGTACAAAGAATTATGTTGTAAATTTTCAAAGTTTCAATGACCTTAGTATCATTTATACATTGAGCTGAGTCAATTTGCTTCCCTTCAAATATCATTTCATCATTCGTTCACTGCATTTCCCATTCAACGGAATTATGTGTTTGACGTATTACTGCTTTATCAATAACAATGTCATTTGATAAAATACAGATAATCTTCGATTAACTTAACAGATTTGTAATAGAAAGTTGATCCAATTAAATGGCACGGCATAAAGGTTACAGGGCTTGTCAAGATGTAGAAACATCTACCAGGATGAGTTGGTACGTGTAAAATATATATACACTCTAGGTTAATACATTATCAGCTGTGCAATCGATATAGTTACGCCTCCTGATCCCGAGCGATACACGGGCAACGGGTCTCAATCAACTGAGCTGCCTTTGTGTCTTCGTGACATCGATAAGCACTAATAATAACTGATGAAAGGAGACGATAGAATAACCACCGAGAGCCCTATCGTATGACAATGCATTAAATGAAGGGCACCAATACTGTTAGCATTGTCATTCATTGCATCAATTATGTATCTATATGTGATCTTTGTTGCCCCTAATAATTCTGAGTGCTAAACACACATTATCTGCTTAATTGATGTCATAAGCGGTTTATCGTCATTGTAATTATGCTATTATCCTTTCTATGTTTTTTCAGAACCAGCAATATATTCATATTTCCCAATGCATTTTGAGATATATGCCTTATGTAAATGTTAATATTTAGGAAGTAATATTTCAATGCTACATGGAACTCCTAGCAATTGACATTTACCAAATAATTTCCGTGGCAAGCTGCATCCATCAACCTGCATAGCTATTGGGAATAGGAAGATATGGGATAATATCTAAAGCCAAAAACGACATATGAAGATGTAAAGTGTTGTTTGGAAAATAAATTTCTAGAACGAGATGTCTACTGCCATCCCCATTTTTACTTGATTTCCTTTCATTATGAGTCGTTTATTTTTTATAATAATAGTTTCAAACAATTGTTTAATTACTTGAATTTAAGTACGATACCATGAATAAATGTTACACAAGCTTGGTTCCTTTATGCATGTGATGTTTGACTTTTCACGGAAAAGTCTATAGTCGCGATCGCAATCATAATGTCTGGTGACAAACAAAACAATAGAGGCTCATAATACCGTCCTATTAAGGATGTGAGTATGCATACGGTCGCAGAATGAGCGGTGGTATCTCTTATATCAGCGGCTGATCATTTCGCTCGAAAATGTTACTAAAGAACCCTGATGCCTACATTAATGAACAAACCTAAATATTGTTATGTCTCATCCAGGCCCTTAACCTCTATTAAACGCCCTTGCAATGGATTACCTTTTTTAATCATGCTAAAAGCATAATTAATTCGACAATCATGATAATTGACCTTGGGCATTAAAACCATTCTTGGGGGGAACTAGTAATGTATAGTGTGAATAATTTAGTTGGTCGAACCTTTTCATAAACAATCATGCCGCAATAAAGCAATTCCCATAGATGAAGAAATTTATTATTCCTTTACAATCCACGCAATTCATGTAGATCGACAGCGAATAAAACCGGGTCGTGTGCATCCCCTTTTCAGAGGTGGGACCGTCATTAAACGTGATCATCCGAGTCACGGGGAACCGGGGCGATTACATACCTTGGTATTGAACCCACAACCTGTGGCGATGCAGTTTTCCACTACGCCATTGGAACCGACAACCATTTAGGTAGAAACAAATGATTCAAAGGGTTGTTTACGACCTCTTTGCAATTGGCTCGGCCATCTCATGCACTATTTGTCACTTCAAGATAAATCATTATCTGTCCTTGCAGTGTCCCATTTATACAGGCATTGCAATTATTCATAGCTGTACAGAATATCATTACCCCAGTGCAATATGTAATAAACGTAACTCTAAATACCGAAATCATAAATGACGCTGTAACCTGCGCAAAAATGTTTACTCATGATATTAATGTATAGCATAGGTACCGATCTATCCGGCCACTCTAAAAATAGCTAAATAAAAGATGAGCTATAAAATGTGTCGATCCAGTTCGACTCGATTTAGCTGTACCCCACTATTGTACAATAAAACACTCAAATCTAGGCCACTGTCTTTATCTAACGCTAAAGAAAGTAGTTTAAGTCCGTGCGTAATTACTGAAATAATATTGTTCTAATAAAAAAATTGATCACTCTTATGGAAGAGGCGGCTGTCGCGTCTCATAATCAAATTGCGATGTTTAGTAAATAAAATGACCGAAAAACACAAAAATGATATAACCAATGTTTCGAATTGTAATCCCAAGTAACTTTTACAAGATAGCATGCTTGGAATATTTCCATATTGACAACTTTAGTCGTTTACAAATATGTACATCAAAACTGACACCAGAGTTAATATTAAATGTGAAGCAAAAAACAAACAAACTGGAGCTATATCAAGATATTTCGAATAATAATAATATTAAAAAAATGCAGTATGTTTATAAGCATTCAATGTGTTGCCATTACATATCTATGCCTCTTGGTCATTTTCTATCGACTCAATTTAAATTATCTCTGCTATATTATTCATCACCTCTTTATTTATGTTAATGTTAATACTGTATATATAAAACTAAGAGAAGCAATATTTCCAAATGACTATAGGGCATTAATTCTCGATGCACCACATCTTAAACCGGCGCACCTGGACAATCTATTTCGACTGTTCTATGGACAATGCAATGCTAATATGACCTGTTGAAAATCCCTTCCGCAACTTAATTTACTGCTGTTTGTTTTTATATTTGTGGGTCACTGCTACTGTCAGCCCTTGCAGCATCGTTTTAAAGGGAAATATTTGCATTTGCTTAAATTTGGATTTACATTCCCTGAAATTTATATAGACGGTTTTGTAAATGAAAATGAATACAGTATTATCAGCACATCAAACACATCTACAGCCGGACACCCAAAGCGGCAAAATGGATGAAACAGATCATTTAGTGTCTTACCACTCAGATATGAAAGCGCTAATGGAGCAGTCGAAAATAACCATTCCGCATCCTTGAATATGGTTTAAACATGAATAAGGCAGTACATTCTGAAACTCACCTCAAAACGTAATCGGTATTTATAAATAAACAGCAACACTGGCGATAAAGTTCGATTATCTGGGCCAAATACACCAATACATGTCACAGGAAGAAGTATAATTACCTCAAATAAAAAACAAGACATTTTTTTGTGCCATCTAATTCTGTAATCTGTTCATACCACGGACATGTCGTGAGTGGGTGATTTGTGCCACCATCACCACTGTTGCCTCTCAACTTCAGTTAAAGCAGAAGCACAGCTTATATACTTGTTATACAAACCTCACAATGATTAAAGTGTACAATGTCTTATGTTTAGTTATTACTCATATATAGGCCTTTCATGTCGTCGTTCTCGTCTAGTTGCTAAACTAATTTGATTATTGTTCGTGGTTGGTATTTAAAACTCCAGATAACGATAAATGATTGCATTGGAGGACTTGAAAAGAGACATTCCAAGTTGCTGATACTAATAGGAAATATAGATGCTAACAGGTCGTCAAATCATTAGAGCACAACAAAATCCTTGCTAATACTAAGAGTGGACTGACGAGATCTTTAGATTTATTAATTAGGCATTGTGTCGTTTAAGCAATTGGTACTGAATAAGCTGTCCATTAACAACGACGATTAATGACTATTATTCGTTCGAAGCATTGAAATAATGCGCCAATTGCTTACTTAATTTACAGATAGAAGAGTGAAGGCATATTATGAAGAAAGGAAATTTCCTCGGCTCCATGAAATTATATCATTACATACTTAGGTCAATCAAATAAAGCAAAATCCTTACTTCTTTTAATGTTTTCAATGTAGTTTTCAATGTAGAACCACTTGCAGACAAGCAAAAGAGGCAATGATTCATCAAATAATGCATGGAGCATAAACTAATTACACGCATTGTTGCGGACACATTACAATTACCTTGGTGCAACACTTCATCTTGTTCTTAACGAAGGTTGCAGGTATGGACGTCTGGCATTGAGCCAATTTCATTTGATATAGCGTGCACGCACGGAGGACACAATAGCCGATTAATGGTAAGCTTAGGTCCAAGACTATTTCCTCTCTGACTACACTGTTGCATATTAACAAATTATGTGCTGGTGGATTTACAATTATTAATTACAGAAGACTAATGCATCACCATTGATAAAGGCAATAACTATAATAACCAAGACACACTCAGATTTATGTCATTTTTATTTGTACCAACTTGGGTAGCGCAAACAACAAATTCCTGGCTTATAGAATCTTTGCGAGTCCATTTCCATCGGAGAGCAAGCGTAAGCAGTAGAAGTAGGCTATATTTCATATCAATCAATCATGCGCATTTCCCCATCTCAGTCACTGTAGGATCAGCTGCACTCACACTGAAACGTTTAATGGTTCAACCACGATTGATGTGTACAGGATACATTGCTCAGTAGCAACTAGCCAAAATAGTCTATTGTGTGTAAAGTTTTTCAAACTGGGATCGTGTGATGTCATTTCATGAAAATCATTTATCAATACGGTACATTTGAATTAAAAACAATTATATATGATCTGCATGACTATTATCATTTTGATAATGAAAACTTCGCGGCCATTTACAAATGATGTAGAAAAGTGAACCAACTAGCCATGCGCGTTTCCTTCTATGCTGAACAACCTGCTAATCTACTCCGTATTTTAGCAAGTTACAGAAAATCATAATTGAATTGTTTGCATTACTCACTGATAATATCCCCTCTCGCCTATCATTTAGTGCTGAATCCGTCGATGCGAAATGTAGTGATAAAGTAGACGTATAAGTAGGTCTATCATATATATATCATCCCTCAACGAGCGAATTCATTCAAAGTTTTTGGTATTTGCAAAGTTTCACAGTTGTATATACATTCACCAGGATGATTTGCAAATTAAAAATATGCTGCATGGCTATACAAACTGGTGGATTGGATATCGTATGCATTTCAGCAAATAGCATGCTTGTAATATTCTTTACCTGCATATGTAACCCATATTCTACAATATATTTCTGATATATATATATATATATATATATATATATATATATATATATATATATATATATATATATATATATATATATATATATATATATATATATATATATATATATATATGTCGTGCAGTTAATACAAGACTATTATTCTAATTTCAGAAAGTCCCTGTGCTTTTCAATACAATGTGTGGTCTTGTTTTCTCTGTAGATGGCTGTAGCTCTAAATAACGTACGCAATCGCTTATACTCGATACTGTTATAACCATAAACGCGCCATGTAATGCTGCCATTACATAAGTCGTGCTATTATTCTAATTTCAGAAAGTCCCTGTGCACTTGATTTTATCAAACAAGCTATACAAAGCCGCATACAGCGTGTTGATGGTACAAACGATGTACTTATTCTAATTCAGAGTAACAATCTGCAAAACGTTTTCTATTGCCTTTTTCCTAAAATCATTCTGGTCGGCTGAGTAGTAATTTGAATTTTAAGAGCAAATTTAGCTGTAGACTCCAGAGTACAATACTGCCTGTACTCCAGCGAAGCATAGATTGTCGCACTTACCTTGTTCGGTATCAGTTTTAACTCTTAAGTATTGAGGCTCGGTTAACCATTATCTTATATCGGCCGTTCCTCCTTCCATGCGCATGTGTAGAGTGGTTTACATAAGGTTTCAGGTTCACAATACTTAAAGTAATGCGCCCATCATTCTACTTCGTGACGAACGTGGCAAAATTTAGTCTCCAGTTTTCTGAACATGATATTATTATTGCCAGGAAATTACAAGCTTACTTTAAACTGATGCTGAAACACAGAAGCTGATAACAAAAAGTGAATGGTAGCAGAAAGGTGATACATAAAGCTGTAGATCAACCCAACTATAGCGGACAAATGCAACAAAACATTATCAACGATAAACCATATTTCGAAAATCACAGTGCTTTTAAAAATACAAAGTGTGATGATACGGCTGGCTCTGTAGATAACTGTAGCTCCTTATTGTTTGTGCAATCGCTAATATTTGACATTGCTATTACTCTGTTTATCTAAAGTGCCACAGAGCGATATACTGCATACTTAAGATTCAAGAGATGTACACTAAATTAGGGTAACAATTCGCGATACGCTTATTTAACAGATGCTAGGCTACTCGAATGGCGGAACTTGTATTAATATTTTCTCTTTGCAGTAGTTTTTCTATTAACGTTTGATAAATATAAATAAGTCAATGTGAGAAGGGTAGTATATATTAAATATGATAGAAAATCTAAGCATTGTTTGAAAGATATGGTGCTGATGCTGATGATCGAAAGTGGCGGAACGAATCCATTACTTGTTGAATAGGCAATGTTGCTAATTCTTCTATTCATATGACTGTCTTAATTGACATATACATGTATTGATATGTGGGACGATATTGATGCAGATTCGCCTCTTCTGATATCACAAATGAATTGAAATAGAGATATCCGCGCAAACCAGGCCAAACAAGGTGATGCCGATAGTGTAGACATTATACGGTAAAATTTAGAGATAAGGTTGTGGAACAGCTTGCACAAACAGAATAGTATGCGCCAACACATTTCACACGCTGGTTGTAGTCTTATGTATAACGCAATTTGACAAAGACGTAACGTATAATTGTTTACAGCATGGATATTTAATGTGGATAACTATGCCACACACAACCCTAGTTAATGTCTCTTATTCATCATCTGTCGGACACAAGTATCTGCAAGGGTTGTGTCATGTATGGACGTTATTTATGAGTACGGAACATAACTCTTCAGCCCTTATTCACAGACCAAAGGTGGAAACGTTTCGTAATAAAATGGTGTAATGTCATTTATCTCTTCTAAAAAGTTTCATTTTGAAACACTTGTTTTGTATGCAGCCAAACGTCTATAATGGTCACAAAAATGCGTCAATAGTCCAATTATTACCATTACATGACATTAAAGTAATTTATAGCCATCAAGATGGTCTTACTATTAAATTAGAACAGCTTTGTTATTCATGAGTTCCGCGAATATGTGATGCATGGTCCGAATTGTGGACAACGAACGGCTTAACATAGCGTTATTAATTCATAGCTTACTCTAGCGTTGAACTGCATCAAATTTGTTTCGACCAAATAAGCGAATTATTTCTAATGTTTTCTGAAATTATAGTTCCAAATTCGATAATAGTAGCATGCTATAAAAATGAATGGCATGCAGTTAATTGTCTTCTCAAGGAATGCCAAATCGCTGCATAAGCAATGAAAAACTGTATTTCTAATTAGCCTAGGGGTTTGCTAACCTTGGCGCAAATGAACTCAACGTTATACCGAAGATGGGTAGTATACTATAACAGATAATACATGAAGACATATAATCATAGGTGGATTGATTCTAGAGCCTGATTATTATTTACTAGGAATGAGATCTACAAAATGCTCATGTTATGGAAATTATATAAACCTTTTGTTGCATGCCTGCTATGGATTGAAGTATTTGAATTTTATTTGCGTGCGTTCTTCATAATTTGCATGAAACTTCCTGACAACAACTAGTTGATTGAAGTATCACAAGTCTAGTCCGACTGTCACATCAGAAACTTTACCAAGCCATTTTTGAAACTGTCTTGGGGTGTAATACAAATGACTTTATTCAGGAAGAGCTTAATAAAAGGAAGGAAAACGGTTAATATACTAGGAAGGCAGCAGCAAGATGGAATTATCAAACGTTAAGTTATTAATAAGTCCATCCCGGATATTAAGAGATGTAAAAGTTGTGATTGATTATTGTTCAGTTTACGTTCACCAAATGTAGGGCATGTGAAAGGATGTAATACCCAATAGAAAAAAACCATTACATTTTAGTTTACTTGGCACCAATATCATTCTTTCTTTGTGTATGTCATCAATGGATTGCTTCACTGAATCTCTTTATGGTTGATATTACATTGCATCAGCTCATTTTAGTGTCACTATCAGTCAATTGTACCACCAAAATACACCATAAATGCATACTTGATATGAGCTGGGGTTATTGTAAGGTAAAACCTTACAACACCAGTTGGCGATGTTTATTTATGATTTCTGTTGTTTCAAAATTGACAGCAATAAACATACATTTTCAACCAGTTCAGCATTAATAACTAGCAAACGGTTAACAGCACATTATGACAGCGTAATGAATAACCCAATAATATGCAACAATAATCTTAGATCGTTGCGCTATATAGATGCTACACGGAGAGCCATAGATATCCATAGCGACTGAACTTGTGCCAAATCAGGTCGAACGTAATGGCTGACTCTGCAAATTCCATCCTCTTTTAGCTACCATGCGTTATTTGCAATTCCTCGTTTGTCGTTCTATTTGGCAGCCAAACACTGGCCACATTTGAATACGTGCTTTGCTATCATAGGTTGATTCGTTTGATTGCATTCAGCCTTAAAAAGGACATGTTGTCAAGACGGCGTCTCGGGACTTTTGTATTATGGGTATATGAAGACATTAAACTAACCATCAGCTATGATTATTGGCTGTATGTATGCTGCAGTACACATCATCATAAGCTAATAGAAATGTGTTCGAAAATAGTAAATGATTGTTTTTTTTGCATAGTAAGTCGCAAAGTTTTATGATTATGGGTGACTTGAGTTTTTAATGTCAATTAGTTAGGACTATCAGCGACCAATCGCATGGCTAAGGTACCAAATGCATAAATTTGTGAGTTTCCAATTTAGAATTGTAAAGAATCGTTGAAAGTCGGTATAAAACCGACGCGGTTTTCAAGTATGCTTATGGGGCACCTTAGATCTACTGTTTACAGCCACGATGATGACCTATTGTGCCATTAGTGCCCCCCTCTTAGCACCTATGCTGGATTAACAAGCTCTTCTATGGTGACACTTCGACATTGCTCACATTGCCTGGGTGTCGTAAACCTATCGAACAATAGCCCATTGTTGTTAACACCGCGAAACACTTTAACACAATACTTATCCTTCTAGAATTTGTGATTCTTTGTGCATAGTGAGCTCAAATATGCCTTATCGCAAGCGACTGGCATTGTGCATGTCAGACAAACGGGTATATTGGCGATATAAGCAGAGCGAGTGCATGCCGTTGCAAGCCGCCGTTTCGTTGTATTTACTTTGGCCTAACACGCATGTGAAACCCAACAGCATCAATGCAAGTTTTCTGGTCAGTGAACTACATTGAAAATGCTAACTGTGTAAAGTAATCAAAGAGACGGTAGATACATATAACGGGACAGATGTGCATTTACTTTGTGCAGTGGAAGCCAGTTGAATGATTTGCCTTGAAATAATTCCATCGCAGCTAAAACAATCAACGCATCATTATAATGATTGTGTTCCCGCACACTAGTGCAATTAATCCCTTATGATTGTCATCATATACTACCGGGATGGTAGACCGAAGCACAGATGTTTTTTGCAATTTTGAAATGGAGATTCAACCATATATTTGTCTGCAGGCTGACATTATTTGGCATCTGTTTCATCTAATCTGCGCTAAAGTTTCGTTCACAATTATTTGTTTGCTGACGGAATGACAACAATTAAGCACTTATTAAAATAACATTTGGACCAGTGAGGGGGATTATACGTAGGCGCCATTTATGAACAATATACTAGGCTACATTATGATCATTTACTACGATCAAATTACTTCTGCTATCACTTCGATTTGGGTTGATGCTTAGTATGTAAGCAAATGTCGTATGAGGCATGACTCGCTTGGTAGTCTTTTACGCCCAAAAATCGAAACCGAGGAATCTGAGAAATTGTTGCAAAGCAGCAGGGTAATACCATTGGAAAAGTATGATCACGTGCGAACCAATGATACGAAATAATAATTGCATGCACACTGCCCTACATTATATCATGTATCAGCCTTATCCCTGATAACGAGACCAAAGGGTGACATATAGCGAATGTTGATTATAATGTCATTGTGCCTCAACGAGGCCTTACAAATCCCTTGGGTGAATGATAAGGATCGATAACTGTGATTAGCCTTTCAGATAAAAAGTTTTGTTTCTTAATTATATTACCAATATCAGACCATTGAACCAAACTAAAACTCATGCACGAAACTGATTTCATATAAACGACCTAGCTTGTGATCAACCATATCATGTCTAACTTAGTCGTATTAGCTGACATTCGTTAACCTAGTTAATCTTTTTTATACAAGGTATAAATATGTCCGCCCTCTCTATTTTTCTTATTATTTGGCATCACAGCTGTAAGCTAATCAAGTTTATAATGATATTTGTATATCTGCTATTGGCAATCCCCAGTCCGATTTCATGGTCGAATTCGTACATGGCTACGTTAGGAGGAACACTTTTTGTTTTGTTATTTGGTGGATTTACTATTATATTCACGGCTCATGATAATTTGACAAATATAGCTGAGAAGTACAGCAACACAAGAGCAAACAAATAAGAATACCATTTCGATTGTTTCTCACCGGAAAGGTGATTATAAGAACGAGATATTCCGTGTGGTCGACCAATTTACACATTAATTCATAAAATCCAATTGAGCAAGAACAATGGACATTATTGTTAGATAAATGCCACGCGGTGAAAAGGATAACTTATTTACACATTTATAAACCAGTGATGTTAGACACAACCTGCTACTTTTTCTCCACCTTACATAGTATAATCAAATGGTGTTGCCGAGGGACGTTTACAGGATAGATATCAATGATTCTTAATGCAACCGTCCTGACTCAGCTTAGTTTTTCTACTACGTGCAGCGACAAACCGATTTATAGCAAGGTGACGAAGTCAGAACGGTTTTAGGTGGTGTATGGATCAGAGCATGGCTGGCGTATTGCTTCATCATGTTTTGTTTACGGATCACTGGCAACAGTAAACTGTGTGTTACTTCTGGCACAAGCAATCAATTAACGCCGACAATCAGAGTCGTCGATTGGTTGTAGGTAGGTCAAGCACCAAACAGAGCGAGATTAAAATTGCAAGGGGAATTATATAACGACATACGAAGCTATCTATATGTTTGTCTGAATAAGCTGTCGCAAAACGATCTAAACTTTAACAATGCTGGCTTCTACACCCGAAAGTGCGCAAGATACTTTTCTAATCAACAGGCTGTGCAAGGACATAGCGGCACTTTGACGTGGCTTTATTGGTTGTTCGTGCTAAATAAAATCTATTCAATACGAATGCTTTTTCCTAAACTTAGGATGGTAGTGATTTCAGATTTCTTGTTTTGTGGTTGACCTACACCGTTAAGAGAATGCAGGTCATACTTATAGAGCGTCTGAATGTCACAAGTAATGTTTGCTTTGTATGGACGGTACGATCGTCGCACAGTGCTAAATAAAAACCACTTAAAAGCGTTTTCCTAAACTTATCACGGTAGTGATTTAAGATTTCTTATTTAACGGGTGAAGGAAACCGTTAAAAGAACACGCATCATATTTATCGAAGGTCTGAATGCCACAATCAATGAGATCTCTATGTGAATATGTCAGATAATTGTTGAATATCTGTCAACATTTGTTTCGTCAAACTATGCTGCCAAATCAAATCGTTAGTGGTGCAAACCCTGCATTATGCACAACCCTCGTTTTGACCTTAAGCAGATGCTGTTGGTGCATATTTGCATGCATCACGGTTTATATACTCATATATAAAGCTCGTTGTGTCTTAATAGTGGTCTAATTCGCCGGATATAAACAAATGGTAAAGTTTGATGATATGGCACCCAGCAAGCTTCACAAAACTAAATAATTTCTGTTACTGATAGCGGAAATGTTACCCTGAAATAATATATCCATAGCTTCATAATTAGATAATGGCCCCAGAGAGACCAAAATGGTACTCTATAATAACCAAATATGTTTGAATACCATTTATTGTATTTAGCGTGTTTAGTTAGCCATCTGAATCAAGATTACACCACATAACAGTGCGATCATATCATTTCTTGCAAAGCAACATAACTTTTCCAGGCGACTGGTGCGATCACAGATTGGTGCAATAACGCTATGGGAACATTCGTAGTTCTTGCAAATCCATTACACGTATGGCGTATTAGATATTCGGACCTTTGATTATATTTACATGAATGAACAAAGGCGATTTGGTGCGCTAAGGTCACTGCATTAACAATCCCGACATTGTATTGGAGACTTCTGTAATAATCATAGACATACCGCCGTTATTTAGTAGACTAAGAATCATATGAATGGTTGCATCTTCATGTCTTTTAAACATGACGGCTGTAGTTATTGGCTTAAGTCAGCACACCCAAATCGCATGCCTATTAATGCACTGGTTATGATAGGGAACGTATATTTGCACAGGATGGCAATAATAAACCTAAATTACACGGTACTGACCAAGCTGACTGTACAAATCCTGTCTCTCTATTGCCTTTATTATTGGTTTGCCTTATCTCGGGTTATCAACCAGATTTGCCTGCTCTACCGGTATGGAATCGTCAGGGCGGGGTTTATTCCCTAATAGAACCGCAGCAATGACCCACAAGAGTTTCCACACGAGTTTCCTTTAATTATTGGTATTAATTGGCTAGTAAAGTAACAGCTTACTGTAACTCAGCAGACCCGTTTGTCGTAACTGGTATCTGTCTATACCAACAGCTAAGAAATTTAGTGATATGATTGTAAAGTGATGTTTAGCATGCTTCAGGTTTTTATAGAACACAATAATTATATCATACAATAAGGTAACAATCATCATAAATGCGTGGTCTTCAATGTAAGCTCGAACTTAATGTCAAATAGTTAATACGGACTTTTAAGGTAACTACTAATTGGAATGCTATCTTAAACCATCCCGCCAGCATCGATCATACATCTGTTCATGCAATTTTCCATATGTTTAAGGCATGATTAATAATGCTGTTAAGGGCGAAGATGAAGTATTGTCATATATAACAGCTCTTATAACAATAAAGGCACTCATTTAAGACAGATCGCTATGTTCAAGAACGTGCAGGTGAAATAAGTCTTAAAAACAGTCAAATTCCGTATGCTTTGACGAAAGTGTATGTAACGGCGCTAACAATGCCCATGAATATTCCGTACGTTTATATATATTTATATATAATTTGTTTTTGATTAACCTAACAAGTATACTACGAAGCAGCGTAAACCAACACATATGGATAGTCGTCAAGCACTGTGAAATATCATATTAACGTCTCATTAATGTAAACAAAGCTTAACGGTTCGATATGTAACATAATGGTAGGCAAAACCTGTCAAAAACACCTCACAACTGACAACTTTGCAGAAGGTATCACGAGGCCCAGACTATATATAGACCAGTAAATATGCAAGGAGGGCATATGTATATTTATATATATATATATATATATATATATATATATATATATATATATATATATATATATATATATATATATATATATATATATATATATATATATATATATATATATATATATATATATATATATATATATATATATATATATATATATATATATATATATATAATAACGGCTTAGCTCAATTTGTCAATATTAGAACCAAAAAAGACTGAATATATATATTTATATATTACCGATATACAAAAAGTCTTTGAGGATGTTTGTGTAAATGTAAATGCATCCTTTTGGGGACATTCGTAATATTTGATTGCTCTGCTATTTTCCAATCTGAAACATATGTAATTTCGAGGTTTGATGCCAATTATGTTTTCATAGGCGTATTCAAAGGTCCCCAGAAATTTATGTAAACGATATACTAAAAGCGTCTCACAAAAGCTGAAAAATCCAGCTTTTGATGGACATGCTAGAATAACCAGTACAGAAAGATTTCCAGAACTATTCTATGTTTTAGCTCCGTTAAAAAAGCTAACTTACCTTATTATCTACTTTCGCAACGATAAATTTAACCCCGGCAAAATACGTCAGGTTTTGGGTTAGGTTATGGGTAGGTGAATTTCTACAAATGCTTTATTCAAATGGCTATAATGGCATTCAAATTTCCACATGAAAGTAGCACAGCAAAGTTAGACTGTTACAGTAACAAGAGATGGGACTTGAGAGAGATATACTTCACCAATTAGTATATATTGACACTCGTCCCCCGAGGCCCGCTTTTCAAGATGCAACCTAACACCGCTTTTTTTCACATCGCCAATAAATAACTAAAACAGTTTGTAATATTATTTGATCGATTCAGAGTACGTAAACGTAGTGAAATGGACGAGCGAGGGTAATTTTACACGAAGCAGCAATTAACGTAAACAAACACTGTCGACTTGACTTTCGTTGGACCTTAGATCATGCATCATATTATTCCGCAGGTAATGTTTTACCACGAATGCATATCATCATAAATGACAAACATGAAATTCCACGGCGTTACTGCGATATAAAAGCATGATTTGATATTGACTAAAGCGAGTTCTTCGTCTGCAACTGCTCCGAAAGGTCAATCATATTCGTGGCCTGACCATAACAATAATCATATTTGCATGATGAGGAGGTTATTATGTGAAGCCAATTCTTTGAAATGGTCGCACCAGGATAATAACGAAACGAACGGTGTTCCAAAGAATATCCTCTAGCAAAGTAACGCATACCGCAGAGAAACCCATTGTTATATTATTGCGAAATGCACAACTAAGTGTAAATGAGGGCCTGTTATTTGCCAGGCATCGAATGACTTTAGTGGTATGAAAGTGCGTTCTTGCGTTATGAATCGTAATAAAATAATAAGAAATAGCAATAAAGCCAAAAATCATTTCACTTGTATTGGCAACATGGGCAGATCGGCAAACTGTGTTCCAATATCTTTTCTATGGTTAAATCTAATAAACATTGTCAATGACGCCTCAAGCTAACGCAACGCATTTAAAGGCTTTTTTGCGTATACAACTGCTGTTGCACGGCATTTAAACGGGTTTGACACTTTAACTTTTGGTCCAATTATTTACGGATCTTTAGATCCTGTATTCGCATTTGATTCCAGCGAGATGCTGATACTTCACATGGGTCAATACCACAAATACTACGGATGAATTATTAAGTAAATCCTACTATGTACAAAAACAACTTGATATCCAAGGTCAAGTTCGAGTGTTTAAAAAATGATAACAATGCTACCGCCTTCCTCTAAATACAATATGAGATTAACGTTTCGTGGACATCAACGGCATTTTATTTGGTCATAGTTAATAATATGAACAGCTAGGTAGAACTAATTATTAAGTGACCCATGGTATTTGTCGGCATGATGCTTACTCTTGCAATGGGAATTCTCGTCTATTGTTTGCTTGATTATATTCATCATTATTAATGTGGTAAGAATGCTGATTAAGTTAACGAGTAAATCCTCATATGTTACAAGATTGACTCTGGACTGACTCGCTTAGAGGTATATATGATGATTATGGAAAGCGTTCTCGTCTATGAAAGGAAGAGTCTTCATTGTTCATTTCATTTCCCTGTTCATGGTAATAAAATCCCGTTAGCGCGTGCGCTCTCGAATCGAATCACATGTGTCATGCGCTACAGCCTAGGCCTATGCACATAACCTAGCATGATGCGCGGGTTTATTAATGGCCACAGTTTATTACACATCATTATACATCGCAATGTATCCTTGACTATTTCGTGTGCTTATGTTTTCAGAACGATTATACAACGTTATATGGACTACACAGTTACAAACACTGTATTAGTTCATACGTTGTCAAAGTAACTTATGAATCTTCATATTCGCAAGCGTTGATGGGCTAGCGGCATATGTCGTCAATATTATGTCAGATATACCAACACGATAGGGTGATTTGTTATTGATATATATCGGACCTACAAATACATTATGCTGTTTATATACTTGTTGCGGACCCAGTCGTTCGAACTCAATTTGCTTGAGTACTTAAACAATTATAAGCTGCTCGAAACGTTATTAGCCGACACCGATAGCCACACCCGGATCATTACCAAGCCGTCTCTCATAAAGTAACCAGTGGCGTCGTCTGTGGATTCATTACAGATTGCATCATATAACTGGGCGACAATTTGCGATAAAATGATATTCAGGAAAGATGTATACCAAAAGGAAGGAAGAAGGTTCATGTGGTAGGAAAGCAGAAGCAAGATGGCACCTGGAAACTTAAAAACCCAACATTCATCCCGGACATCAAGAAATACTTACAATATATCCCCTACACAATGGTCATTATATATTAAGCACCCACTAAAATTAATTGCTGTTAAGTTTAATACCAAATGTAGGACACATTTTACATTTTAGTTCATGAGGTACCAATATCTTCCTACCCTTGCCTCAATGAAAAAAATGATCGGTGGATTATTTATTTTATAATCGCGTTTTTCTGTTATTAACAGTCAAATGTACCACCAACAAACATCATAAGTCCAATTTTGCAGGACCAGTTATCAATATTTGTTTAGGATTTTAGCAATTTTGATACGCAACCGGATGTTCCAAACTTGTCATTATTACAAATAACAAAAGGCTCAACATATATATATATATATTGCTGATAAACAAATTATATACATATTAAGTCTGCCAACCAGTTCCGCATTATTAACTTACAGTTAGTTAACACAAACCATCCTGTCGGCGTAATGATTTGCCAATTAATATGCAACAATAATCTTAGGCCGTTCTACTTTATTTGTGCATGTCAGACAAATGAAATATTGGCATGTGGTATCTACAAAATTGGCTATTATTTTAAGAAGTAGAATACAGTAGTTAGCAAACATTTATTTGAATTTTCCTTGACTTGACGCTTGTGAAACAAACAGCATAGTTATAAAGGTTTTGGCCATTGAAATACTTGTTGCAGCAAAGCCGAAATCACAAATACGCAAACATATCACCGAGTTTGTAGATAACGATAACGTCCTCAGTGCACGTGAACCTTCAACATTTACTTTCATTACAGAGGGTTTCTTTCAGGCAGTGGACACTTCTTGTAAAGCTAATAATTTGCCTTGAAACATGTTTCCGTAGGAGCTAATACTAGCAACGGACTATTTTCTCGATTTATTTACTACTCAATAGTACAATCAACCCCTTGTGACAAAGAAATGAAAAATAAAGTCAATTACAATCAGTTTCACACCTGCTAATTTGATTGTAACTTAAGCATATCTTAAGAATCAAGCCTCCGCTGTTTCAGCATGTTTGTCATGCGCAACATTTTACCCATTATTTATTATTCACTATTTATTATTCACTGTTATATTCTTATGAAATCAACGCGATACCCAGTGTTCAACTTCCGGAACAAAGCTGTTGTCGTCGGATTATGGATTTCAGACTATAAAATATACACTGTGAATTATATTTGTTCCTTTTTAGGACTCCTTGCTTTCTGTACTGGTCATTACTATATCGATTGCACTGGAAATAAAATGTGAAATGAAATGGCAAAGTTTAATGCCGTTTTTAACAATCATGTTTTACCGATGGAAATGTACGATTGCGATGTTCAGATATGATTAATTAAATGCAACCGCTCTTCTTCATGTAAGATTTAGCACATACTCCTCGAATAATCTCTTTCCTCGGCCCATCCTTCCCATTGAGCAATTTGGTGAGAATACGTCCCTTTTCATATTCAGCATTCGCCGATTAATACTTCAATTTGAACCTCGATAATAGCGACCTTCCCAAGTCATCATCAACATCGTCATCATCATCATCACATTGTCATAATTATTATCATCATCAATGTAATATCATCATCATCATCATCATCATCCTCCTCCGCCTCATAATCATCATCGTCATCATCAATATTATCTTAAGCATCATCTTCATCATTGCCACAGTCCTAATAAGCATATCCATCATTATGATAATGTTGATGGTGATCAACATCATCATCATCATCGTGGTTATCATTCGCCAAAATGTGTAGTTGAGACTGACCAAATTTATGCTCCGCCAAGCTGTAGCAGAAGGTATGCGCTTAGTCATATCTACATTTTTAAGCCTACCTTCTCCGATCTTTAGTCATAAAATAGTTAGGAAAAGAAAACCTATCGATGCCGGTGCTTCTGCGTTGATATGTATCATTTGTAAGATTTAACATTAGCAACATCGTTCGGTGTGATTGTCCGTAGCAGTGCTTCTTGTTCACAATGTGTGGCCAAAGCCTCGGATAAAAACGTATTTAATCACCACATTGCATTGGGCTGATTATAGACTATAAAAAGTTGTTATTGCTATCTACATTTTGCATGCAGCATCGTTATGCACCACGCCCAGTATATGATCCAAGTATAGTGGAGGCATTTGTCAAACAAGCTATGCACCAAAACATAGCTGTATATACGCCGCGCCCAATAGGTGGTTCATGAAGAGTAGACTCATTTATCAAAACAAAAAATGGAACGTAATAATCCGAGCAAACTCTACCTCGTATGCAACACACTCTCTCAATATCACCCTGTGATGGTTCATAACACCATCGAGTTTTGAAAATACGCTGACCGCCTTAATGACTGCAACTTACACGGACAGTTTACACAGAAACTGGATTACGAGTGTATATCTTACAACCTCGACTAACGAAACGACACACATGGCTTACCAATTTTGCTTTCATGCTGTTTCGTTAAGAACATTAGCAATGGTCATCATAATCCTTACAAATCATAGAACTTATGTACCAGTAATGCTTTCCATATTGAGGTCATGAGTAGGGCAAAGGTTTATGACCACAAAATAAAAATGATTTCCTCAATATTTATGTTGGTGTTAATGATATCTATGATTCGAAGTTGCACATTTCCATTATTGCCGTTCTACCGATAAGTGAGCTTCCCAGGGTAAACCGAAATGCTGTGGCCTAGTACGCTCTAATTTATTGTCATCATGTTCAAACTAAGTTGTAGAAGGCAAATAGTCTAAACAGCGTTAACTGCATCCTGTTGTTCTCTGAAACGAAATTGTTGCGGAGGATACATTATATCAATCATGAATGATGGGCTAAAAAAAGATAATAAATATGTCTAATTGTTTTCCAACAACTTGCGGCTTACAAGAAAGATTACGAAAAAAACTAAGGTAAGCAAACAATTTGCAACCATAGTTGTCCAAATTAAATTACGCAAACAATACAGATCATTTTAGCGAAAAACTAAAAACTACTTCCATGAATGGATTTGTGCATAATATGGCGACGGAGAAGATAACAGTACGCACCTGTCAGCTAACAAAACATTGCGCGCGAAAAATATTGTATTTCACAGTCAAGTCATGCAATGGCATCAAACTGTTTGTGACCTTAGTGTATGTGCTGAGTATATATTATTTGGTCAATTTGTTATTCGATGAGACCATAAAATGTTAAATAAGTTGACTTGTGTATGATGAGTTTTGTTTGATAATTACGCTTGAGCAACCAGTAGCAATTCGTATTGTATAATATCATCATACAGAGTATCTATCGCATAATCTGTGGTATCATTTACAGGTACCTTGGTGAATTATCGATCAACGCTTAGTCGTTTACAATTTAACATTGGGCAATGCTAAATTATTGCAATAGAGATTATGCAATACATTTTTCGGGAAAATCACCGATAACAATAGCACCCCGATGAGTTGCTCATATATGCATTAACATTGGATATCCCTTCATTATACGGGAGCTACATGCATGGTGCCTGAACCAAAGGCTTCAATTTGACTATAGTGATTGCAAAACTTGTAAACATCAGTGATTGTGACGCAGATTGCTCAATTATATATATATATATATATATAGATATATATATATAGATATATATAGATATAGATATAGATATATAGAGATAGATAGATATATCATATATATATATATATACATAGCATATAACATATATAAAAAGGATATCTATTCCCTATATTCATTATACATCTCTTATATTTTTATATATGCATAAATACTCTCTCAGGTCTAAGAAGATTATATACCAAAGGACATCAATCTCTATGACTCTATGGACATTTCGGTTGCATGCGTCTCCATCCTCTATATATCTCTCTTATATATCTGACGTCTCTACTATGTCTCTTGATATAGAAATGACCCTCTATCTATCAATACTCTCTGCTCTCATCTCTCTCTCTCTATCCATATATCTATCTATATCTATCTATATATATATCTATATCTATATATCTCTCTCTATATCTCTATATTTGCATTGTCAGAGGGATTTCGGTTTATGTATGATGCGTGCCATTACATAATAGGCTGGTAAAATATGTTGAAGTATATTATCAGTTGATCAGGTCTGCCAGTTCACCTGATTGTACATCGGACAATATTAAAATTTATCATGGCATAAAGCCATATCCAGCTCAGTTACATGTAAGCAAGCAGTAACGGAAAACGTTTTAAGACGAGATTGGCTGCTTTAACCCAGCTGTTTTACATACATGCGTGTTAAATTATTCGTAAATAAACTGTATCGTACAACAAAATACACTAACCCCGGTGCTCTACCATTTTGGCAACTTATATATGATCCCGGCGGTTACACGATCATTGATCTTCATGCCTAGCTGCGATCGTGTAGTATTAACGGTGACAACCTACGGATATAAACGACCAATGACCTGCGGAATGGAAGATAGCGCTTTGAGGAACTACTGCTAATATTTACTCACAGCAGTATCTGATGCGACCCGCTTAGAATGGTATTTTAGTACAGTGTAATTAGATTGTTACAATTTTGACAAAACCATTAATCTATGCAACTAAAACATGCCGAATTTTCACAGAATGGATTTGCTCTTACACTGGTGCCAATGGTGCTGAGGGAAAATGTTATTGTCGTTTTTGGGTTGATTGTCAAGATAACTATGGCAGTATGGATAATCAGAAAGATGATGCATTTGATTAATATCAGCATTAACAAGGCTTCAGTTAAAACATCCCACTGAAATGCTTTTCTGCAGAAGTGTCAATATTTTGTGCAAAACCACGTACTTAATTAATAACATTTTCATTGGAATGATTAGCAAAGTTAAATAATGAACGAAAGACTACCAACATAATTGTGCGGTACAGACATTCATAATTGACCACCGGTTGACGAATACAATGTTTTTGGAGTAAATGCCCATGGCCAGCCTCTGCTTTCGGCAAACATCAGTCAACTATCAACAAAATATCAATGGTGCCAGTTATCAAACGAGCAGTTTAGTGATATAAAACAGGTGTCTCATTTTGGGATGAAAACGAAGCATCTAAAACCCCATTAACAACGTAAATAATCGTCCCTATGCAATGATTGGTAGCAGCTCCCACTTTTTTCACCCAGTAATAAATGTTCATGTCATCTTTTTACGAATTGATCAATTAAACGTTGCGGAAATATGTAAAAGATCATTCAGGTATTTTTTCAGTTGTTTCAGACAAAAACTAGGTTTTTCCTCGATAATATTCATAGGCATTTGTGTTTTTCTTCAGCACAACCGATTGATCCGAATTAGCCTAAGCATTAAATCATAATAATGGAGAGACAAGAAAAGCCAAAGTTAACTCACCTTAATGTAATTTAATCATAAAACTTATGCATCGATGTGGGATACATTGTCTAATGCACCGAAGAAGCTAATTTTTAACTTTTTAACTTGGAGTGGCACTACAATACTGAAAATATCAGTTAAGAAATAAATGTAAAAAACATCGAGGGGATTCGCCGAGCTGCTTCATAAGCCAACATTGTATGATGTTAGTACTGATTTTAATAGATAATGCTTGATTGCGAGTGCTTTCAACACCAAACTGCTCTGAGGCGGTTCAGTTGTACCTTGACAGATTAGCTATTGCTGTAATGCAACCTCTAATTAGGTGGGCTTGCGAAACATGAACGAAGAGTTTGGTTATCCTAAGCTGAAACAATCGTGGGGTATTGGCCATACTAGCCTACTCTACCAAAAGACATTATCGGATAGATTGGTCAACCATATGGGCAAGATGTACATACTGTGCGTTAAGTCCGAACAACGGATGCATATTGTCGATGCATTGAAACTAGCATATGTACACTTATATTGTTAAATGATTTGAGTTGCATCATACAATAACAGCATGATTTCAACCTAACGAAATGTTGAATATAGAATTCTGGCTGTTGTCTTTTACGACAGCCACAGTAGTCAGAATCTTTCGTACAAAATGTAAAGGTGGTCTTTGCTATCAACAGAAGTGACATATTTGTTCAGCACATTTACACTTTGAAGCCCTTTAATATATAATATTTTTTACCCGGTGATCCGAAATCGGTAATATCTTAACATTCATCACATCATCAGATGAAACAACCACGCATATTACAGTTGGTATTTAGTAGAACAGCCGATTGCAATAGTTAATTCATTACACGTCATGACGGCTTTAAACCGAATTTACATGAGAAACGCTTGTGGTTTGTTTTTCAAGAATTCGTTCCACACATTCACCATTGTCAAATAATTCGTGTGTACAACTCAATATCGGTCTTATAATCATTTTTGTATAAATAATAAAGCAGCTCATATGCCACTCTGAAGATGACTAGCACTCAACCGATATACAACCACTAATCTAATACAGCTCGACTTGAAGATTTGAAGATTCGTAATAATAGTACACGCCGATTACATTACCAAAATAAATTAGAAGAAGACATACCACTGTTAATAAAAACGGTAGCTTTGTCGGTTGAAAGTCGTGGCTTTGATCATCCAAACTCTTTAATTAAGGGGCTAATTGTGTGGATGATGTTTAACATAACGCGTACAAACTATGTTAGCACCTACGTGTGGGCTGTTTAAGCCAGTTTTAGACGTGTTTTTTTGTCAACGGTTTTAACTAATCATTAATCGACGTGTATAAGCAGCTAACAATTTCGTTTTTAAGATAAATGATATTAAACTAGATCAGTTGGGCTGAGGACAATAGGCCATATATTTTTAACAGCAAAAAAGCTGTGATAAACGACAGGCTTAACCATTTGGACCACCGCATCGTGGTTTACATAATGCTCTTCGCTGAGGGTATAGCGCATTTTCAAGCTGTCATGGATGTCGACAAAAAAGCAATACGATTAATGACCTAAATTTATCTTGCGCTGTAAAATACTCTATGGACTGGACATCAAGGAACAGCATTAGCAGAATGACTTTTACATTATTCTAGCATCTATGAAATAATTTAGTGCATATAATGCAGTCACAGTTTATTTGCTCTGACGATGTAGGCCGAAATTGTATGCTTAGATTAATTCCACCAAGAGCGAACGAGCGCTATAGCGTTATTTACAGCGACCCAATGTAACAGGGCAGATTTAAGCCCAGTGCCATCATTGAACCGAGCATAGATGAAGCCGGCTAACAGTACATCATAGGCTTGATTATCCCGCAAGCCGTAAATATCACGCCTAAGGTAAGATTAGTCTCAATAATGTTTACAATTGATTATCCATTCAGTCGGCTTATGTTCCTTTGACAGAAAATATTAAAGTACGATGTGCTTATTTAATACTTAAGTACACGCCAAGCTTAAAAACGTGCACATTGTCACTGATTCAGCATGATCACAGCTAGATCTACCGCATGCAAAGGCAGCTAACTTATACGGTCTATATTAATATTTGCATCTCTGTCAACAGCAATCCCTTGTCCTAATCCATGGCCAAATTTGTTTCATGGCTACGTTTGGGTGACTTTTTTTTGTTTTGCTATTTGATGGATTTAGTGATATGTGGCAAGGTTTTGATTGGTAGAACCCACTCACCTTCCGTATCCTATATAGCTGCCTTGGAATGTTACATACTATTTTGTTACATCGTTGGGTTTCTTGTATATGTTAAACTCAATTGTTAAATTAATTTTTGAGGGGTTATCGTTCAATTCCAATCATATGATCAATTGACAAATATCGCTGAGAAATACAGAAGCGCAAGAACTAACAAATAAGAGTTCCATTTGGGTTGTTCTTCGCCTATAAGATGACTATTATATTTCAATCAAATACGATATTTCACCCAACAGTTCGCCGAAAGAGTATACACTCGCAGTATTTTGGGATCTTCCCAAAGCCATTGATATAATAGACCACGGTATACTCTTGGAAAAAATGTCTAGACTTAGGATAAGGGGGATATCGCTTATATGGTGCAAAAGCTTAAAACCGATCGATTTCAATACACAGAAGTCGATGAACACAAATCCATATTGCATCCAATAATGTGCGGAGTCCCTCAAGGGTCAATACTCGGCCCGCTTCTTTTCCTATTATACGTCAATGACTTATCTATGTCATGCCAGCAGACCTTCTCTCGTTTGCGGACGATACTACACAACTGACTTCTTCTTGTGACCTAAATACTCTCATCTAATAATGCACTTGGAAAATTACATGACTGGTTTTGTGCAATGAGTTATTTCTCAATACCAAAAAAACTAAATATATTGTATTTGTCTGCAAACATAAACATAAATGAGCATGTTCTGAAAATCAATGGTCAATGCGTTGCAAGAGTAGGTACAGGACAGCCCGAAGAAGCTTACAAGTTTCTATCACTCATTTGTGGTTGTAACTGCTAAATGTCGTGTAGGCTAAAAAATCCAGCCAAAATCGACCATGCATATTCTCATATTTGCACCTCTGGCATACAAAATCAAATGGATGTAACACCTAGTTTAAGTGTAAAGAGTAAAAACTCATCCGGAGGCGTTCCTACTAAACGCAAAGTAACTGGAATGAATTCTTAATCTAGCCATTGATTGCGCTCACAAGTAGGACTACTTATGTATATGATAGCTACCTCTCGCTCACTCTCTCTCTCTCTCTCTCTCTCTTTCTCTCTCTCACTTCCCTCTCTCTCTCCGCGAAATCCAGGGAAAAAGGTTCCAGGCTCGAGACGCTCTCCATCACCAATCCGTAAGGGTGTCAATACGTATGATCGGGTCAACCAACCCCAACAATGTAAGGTTTGCACCTCCAGCATGTATAATGAAATATATATAACACTTCGTTTTAGTGCCGACAGTTAAATTCAGCGGTGGGCGTTCCTACATAAAGCAAAGTAACGTCATCAATCAGTGCGATTATGCGTAGGTACAGATCCGTTGCCGTCTATTATGAGAGACATGTATTGAACTGCCCCCGACAAAATTGATTTGCTATGATCGACTGGCATGATTTGAACATCGATTTGACTCAAATAAGATTGAATTTTATCTTTTTATTTATGCCATGTATTTGAATCGCGTCGCCCTGTAACGGCGACATTATCTAAAAGATTAATCCCTGTAGTTGTATCTTTGTGACGATTATTAGTAGGTCATGAGCAGCTTATTGTACGTGTTTTTGCAGTGTCATAGAACCGTTTGATTCATGTAGAGCACCTTGTGTTATTGCGGAGATGTTTCTTCGGGAGAGGCAAAGTGGGTGAATGTCTGTTGTATTTCCAATTCAATAATGCCATTATCCATCGACTGAATCATGCGAATAAGAATTCAGCGTGTCTATTACAAATATCGTGCACCACACTCACATGATTACCGCATTTACTAAATACAGTAAATAACAATATCGACCGCTTATTTAACTCGTTTATGCTTTTAGCATGGTTTCAGCAATGTAGAAACAGCCATATTATCTACCTTGTTTGTGCCATTTATTATTAAGGTGTGTGTAATCCTGAATATAAGGCTGACGGTAATTGTACCGCATAACGTTATGCAAAATCATGTACAATATTCCTCCATTATCATTGCTAATAATGCGGCGCGACAAATTATAGGCGGCTGAGGTTTTTTGCCACTGCACTCTCTATCAAGTTCTATATAAGATCAAACAGAATCTCTTCGAGCAAAATACACGTACCGAAACGAAACCAATTGTTATGCTATTCCGAAATACATCATTAAATGTAGCGGAGGGCAATCATTTGCTAGGCATTGGAAGGATTTAGTGACATGATAGTGTGGCCGTGCGTAATGGATCGAAATAGTATGGACGGGAAAATATCTACATTCCGCCATGTATGCCATTTATATCGCCAACAGGGGTAGTTCTGCAATCCGCGCCTGAAGCACTGTTTGGAATGGAAAAGCTCTTATGATAAACATCTGGGGAGATTGTAAAGTATTGTCAATCGCCAAATGCGACGCCGCCTATTCAAGTGTTCCACGACCGCAGTGCATTCATAAATTTGCTTTGCTTTCTCTTGTTTTAAGGGGTGCGAGCAGATTTATCTTAATGAAGCTGCAGAGACAGCGGTGATTTATTTCATTATGTTCACCTAAATGAGTACCCTTGGGTTGCCTCTTTGTTACATTCCGTAACCAATAGCGATTGGTTTAATCTGACTAGTCAGGATGACTCTTACGATAATGGTGGTGGTCTTTTTAAACATTTCTCGCCTTCACTGCACCCAATTTACCACATAAAACATAGAACACCTACTGATGGCTAATACATTTTCTAATTACGGATTTCTTGTTCATCCATCCACATATGCTACGGAATTGTTACAACTCAAATAACGTTTTGAAGTAATGATAAAACAACAAGATGAATTATATGTCTGATCAACTATTAATAACGACGTGGTATCCTTTTTACAATAGGTGGAATAAGAATTGCGTATTGGCCTTAATGATGATATCACGCGCAAGAGTGTCATTTTGTAATTGCTGATTTAACGTCCATTAATTCCAATGTGTAATGGGGTGTAGGGGGTGTAATGGGATGTAGATTTGCTTGATGGTACGTAGTGGGTAGTAACTAGTGTAGTTATTTACAAGCTGCCGACTATCCAGCCCAGGATAGATCTTGGTGGAGAGATCTTGGTCAAAAGGGGGAATAAAGTAACTTGCCTGGATCTGCATTCAACCGCCAACCTCTCCTCCGTCGTGGTGCACCCCGGGACCTCCCACCTCGCGGTGGGTGCTAAGTTTGGCATTGGTGAGGGAGGTTGTCCAGCTCCCGCAGAAGTGCGTTTCGTGCAGGCTCATAATGCGGATACGTCCTGGAGTTAACTCAACTGGGCACCCAGCTATTGGGCAAATAGCAGGGATGCAGGGTTGCCTTAGGCCCTGGTGCGATAGGACATGGCAACCTATTGCACTATACTGCCAAGTTAGTCAACATGAGTTCTAGTCAACAAAGAAGAGGTATAGTGTCAGAAAGTGTGTCCCATAGGTAGGATGACACTTTGATTGCCACTGGGGGAGAGAGAGAGACGTAACACCTGGAACCCAAGGAATAAATGATGACGGTGCACGGCCAAACCCCACAATAGGAAGCCATGAACCTGATGGCCCAGTGGACTACAGGAGTAATGTTTCTCTTCGGCATACAATAATGTGAAAGTGATAGGTCTCACACCTGGGAAGTTAGAGGATATATCAACTGAGATGGAGAGGTGCGGAGTGAAGGTTCTGGGCGTAGCCGAGCACTGGTGGCTCAGTGAAGGCAATTCACAACAGAGTGTGGCAACTCTGCGTTCTTCGCAGGAAAGGAAAGTAGTCGGAAAAGTAGTGGTGTTGGCTTTATTGCAGAGAAGGAAATAGCTAAGGCGGTGCCAGGCGACAACCCCACCAGCGATCGGGCAATCACCTCGAGCTTGCAGGCTCACCCCATAAAAATAACTTTTGTTCAAGTATATGTTCCCACCCCGGAAGCAAATGAGGACGAAAATCGACGCTTTCTGTTGCATCATCCATGTAGTCTTAGACAAGATTCCCAAGAAAGACATTGTCATCCTGATGGGTGACTGGAATGCAAAGATAGGGAAGAGTATGTAGGAATATTTGGACTTGGGCAGAGGAACTATCGAGGAGAGCGGCTTGCAGACTTCTGCATAGACAATGACTTAGTCACTACCAACACCCTTTTTGAACACCACCCAAGACGCCTGTATACATGGATAAGTCATGGCGACAGAAAAAGGAATCAATTCGATTACATCATGATCAAGAAACGATAGAAGGTCAAGCATTCTCAACGTAAAGACTCGACCAGGAGCAGACTGTTGCAGCGACCACCAATTGGTGACCTGCAAGATGAGACTGAACTAAAAAAGAAGCAACGCCATACAGTTTCAATCCGATATGACGTGCCTAACATCCCAGAGCAGTTCAATGGACCAAGATGTCATGTTACAGCCTTTTGCACAACGAGAGAGAAAGGAAGCAAAAAGGAGTCTAGCAACTACAGGACCATCAGCCTCATAGTACATGCCAGTAAGATACTGCTCAAAATAATCATCAACAGGATTAAGGCGAAGTACTCATCCGAGATCTCAGAAGAACAGGCTGGTTTTGTGAAAGATAGAGGCACACGAGAGCACATTGTTAACATCCGGCTGATCATAGATAAGTGAAAGGCCCTTAACATCCCACTCTATATGTGTTTTAGAGAATACTCAAAGGCTTTTGACTGTGTCAGCCATTTCCAGCTATGGAACATCCTGACAACGATGGGTTTCCCGGATCATCTGACAAATCTCATGAGCAGATTGTACAATGACCAGGAGTCAGCTGTTAGAACGGGCTGTGTGCCATCTGAATAGTTCACGATCAGTAGAGGTGTACGACAAGGTTGTATCTGCCACCAACCCTGTACAATCTGTATGCAGAAGATATCATGAGGGAAGCCCTAGAAGGAAGGGACTAAGGTGTGAAAATTGGAGGAGTACGAAGAAGCAACCTAAGGTATGCAGATGATCAGACCCTCATAGCAACGAGCAAGTCCGAGTTGCAAGAGCTGATTGCTGGGGTCAAGGACACTAGTTGTTCCGAAGGACTGTTGTTGAATGTAAAGAAGACGATAATCATGGTAGTTGACAGCAAGCGAATAGACCGTTCGTTTATCTTGCTCGCTGGTGAGAAGATTGATGACGTCGATGAGTTCATCTTTCTGGGATCACTCATCAATTGTGAGGGCGGCAGCAAGAAAGAAGTGGGGAGAAGACTGACAATGGCTCGCACAACCATCCAAAATATGGCAACGATATGGAAAAGCATAGGTACCAGTACGTGCTACAGCTTTTGCAATTTGCCTTCTATGGCTCTGAATCGTGGGCATTGACAAAGTCTGATCAGATTAGGATCGATGCCTTTGAGATATGGGCGTACTGTAGGGTGCTGAGGATATCTTGGACTGCCAGGAAGACTAATCGTTGGGTGCACCATACCATCAGGAGAAGATGCTAAAAGAACAGATGGCACTCAGGAGGTTGCGGTACTTTGGGCACGTTATAAGAAGAGGAGGGCTCGAGAAGGACATTATACAAGTAGCAGTGGAAGGGAATAGAAGTCGGGGTAGACCAGCGACAGCTAGGTTCGATGACGTACGGAATTGGACAGAATATGGACTGGCAGCTACTTCAATGGTAGCTGCAGACAGAAGGAGCCGACGTGAGGGCCACCGAAGCGCTGTTTGCGCCACCGGACTGAGAGAGAGAGTAAATTTCAATGAGCAAATTGCATTGAAATTTATGTTATTTCTATGATTGACATCCTTCGCGGCACAGCGGCTAGCATGAGTGATGTCATCATTGTCAAATGATCAAAGTATTACTAGTGGGTAGGTGGAATCCCCGGGGCACCCAGGTATTGAAAACAAAATGAAGCAATCGATTTATAATTCCACGTTACGTTCAGAATATGCTAATATGTTGTACGACTGCATGGATTGCTAAATATGTTTGTAATGTGGCGAAGACAGATTTTTAGATTTCACACACATGAGTAAGCCATGTCAAATATCTAGTCATAGAAAATCTTGTACAATATAGATTAGCGCAATATATATTTGTAATGGTGATTCCTTAATGTTATAAATGCTTATATTAATGCACCGACACATCAAACATGACTGACCCAAGGCGATTGATCAGGAAAAAAAATTGCCTCAGATATGTTAAATAAGGATAAACTATATTGTAGGCTAAGACAGCGTCAAGTGCGTCCGGTTATATAGAGTGTTATGGTAATTAACGGTTTGTGCAGAAGACAGAGGAAGACGGATTAGACCTTTACACTTACTTGTCTTATAATGGCTTGTTTCACAGGCCATTACTCTACACAATTTAATAGTGCATATGATTGCATTGATTGACGCCTTTGCCCCAGAACATACTCTTTATGAAATCGGCATTGCAATGAACATGCAATGTGATGGTGGGTTTAAAATGCAAAACAATAGCAGCTGCCATAAAGAATGAATTATGCACACAAAAGACCAATATGTCTGCCTTAATGCACCTTGGTTGTTGGGATTAGAGATTTAATAAACATTGTTAGCCCTTGTGACTACTTCGGAAAAAGTATCTAGGTGTAGCACAATCTTGACCTTGCATGGGTGATGAACATCCGCATATTTATTTACATTACACTGTGCCATATTATACCAGTTGGTAATAGAACCGGGGACTATATTTGTTTTCGTGCGCATGGGGTTGGGGAGCTGGATATTATGAAGAGTCTATGAGCAACGCCTTCTCCACAATACAGCAAAGCTCTTACTCACAATCATTATCAGTTATCAGATACAACTGAAATGTCCGGCTGCATGCTACGACGACTATCGTAAATAAAACGGATAAACGTGTCATTAAGTGATTCCCCAATTGTGCGCAAAATGCTACCCGTACAATAACTTAACAGCAACGGAATAGCAAAAAATTTATAGGTGAACAGTAAATCAACAATGTGCATCCCTATTGAAGACATCAAAGAGCCATTAAGCATGAGCCGATATCGCCTGAGCAGACAAGCTTGGCCCGGCTTCCGAAAATCCGTTCACAATGCCGTGTGTGGTGTTGGTGATAAGCGAGTTACTGTTTTGAACGAAGAATGTTGCGGGCTTTAACGGGCACTGTCCAAGTTTTTGGATTATCTTAACTCAACACGAATGTGACATTGCAATGTTAACTTGGATTAGGTTTGAGGACCGCAAAGTAGCACTCAAGCACGAAATCATTTGACTGGATCAGTCAAGTGCAGCGATTTGTCATTGAAAACAGCAGATTTGCCTTATGCTTCATTATTCGCTGCTCTGTTGTTGCTGTTGTTATCGAGTAGCAGTAGATATCAATGATTTGAAACCTCAAATGAATTTTACTTTTGATTCTCCTATAGTAGATTGCTTCCTTGACACATTCAACTGCAATTAATCCTTATTAGACTTGTTAACAAGACCGGGCTGGTGTAATGGACATACCTTTTTTTCATCCTATTGGGATATTGTGTAGTGAATTGATGTATGTAGCACCAAGGGTACCAAACGAAATTGTTTTTTATTTCAAACTGTCAGCCCATAATCGCACTGTAAGAACTCGCGTCGTGTAAACAGCATACAAACTATCCTTAAATAATTAACATAGCAATATTTAAATAATTTCAACTTCGCTGCATACTCAGTATAGCTGGTAACTATTCTGTTAGAAATGCTGGAAGAGATGCAAACAAAGTTACAAATATGTCTACATAGAAAGCATTTGTTGCTGACGAGACTGTATGTGTGATGTGATGCAACTAAACAGGCTGGATAACAGACCAACTTGAATGTTTAATCTAACATTAATAGGGGTTATAGTTTGCAGCTGTACGCACGCATACGAAGCATGTGGTCTCCACAAACGACCCGATACATTGCAAACAGCATGTTTTATGCTATTTCTAGTTTTAATATAGATCAATATATATTGATTTGAATTCGATATAGTCTAACATGAATGACATATGAAGCCAAATTTGGAAGGTCTCACATATGATCGTGCCATTTAGGTTATTTCTTGTTGACGTTTAACGTATGTATTACATTTGATTTTATTTAACTATCATTCCGTGACAATGTCATTTGTTCTATATCATTGCATTATTCGCTAAATACAATGAAATATAATTTGTGCTTGCACTATAGCTTGGTAAGAAATCATCGCAAGTAAGATATCGCAGGTATTTCCACTCGGACGCCATTAGTTTTTGTGGAGAAAAAGGCCACAGAAAGACTAACAACATGTCGGCATAACGGTATGCAAGCAGCATTGTAAGAACGTATAACTACCTGCAACGCACAATCAATACTTGTCATCGCAATAGAGATCAACAAACGAATACAAAGTGAGATGCATCACGTCCATCTGCCGTTGAATCGCCATGCAAAAGGATTTCATGACCTTCAGTTTTAATCAGCACAAGCATCTGCGATTTGTTAGCCTAAGAACCATGTTATGTTTCTTCTCAATAAGGCCGATTCATATAAATGACAAATTAAGTCATGATAGCCGTCAGTGATCCTCGTTTATAAGCAGACATGCGATTATAATAACCATTGTTTGGACTTGAGTAATATCTTTTTGGTTGAATCAATAAATCATAGGCAGTGACATTAACTTGAAAAAGATTATCACAAGACTTCAACACGACCAACAATGTAAAAAATCGTTGGCAGTCAAAGCTACTGTGTGCCACGAGTAGCTGAAAACACGATAGGAAGGTTGCTAATGTCTTTATTACAATAAACGGGGCACTTATGTTTCCGTATCATGTTCGTCGCTCATCGAAGGTACTATCAATCAGGCCATTGCTGCCAAGTCGCAAAATTGGTGTTCTTGCGGATAAGTGCATTGTTATCATAACGATTACACGTCGCCTTGTCGCGACAATGATTACAGTCCAATGTATTTAGTTAACAATGCATTTGGATGACGCGAAATCCGTCACTGTAAACAGTACGACATCAGTTATCTATCGTCGGGTTTATATAAAACATATCATTCTGCATGAACATTGATAATTGTTTTTGCTCACGATAAGTCATAATTAGTCACAGCGAAAAGTACAATGACCACCATACTATGAAACCCAAACGCATGTTGGCCCCCGGCGCTAGGATATTAGCATATATAAATGTACTTCTTTGGGACGTCTTTATTTGATTTCACTAATATATCAATTAATAATTTGGTAATAACATGGTTCATCAATTTGAAAAGAAGCTGACATAAGCTTTTAGCAGATAACGTTACGTTTTAGTCGAAAACAGTTGTGCTGCAATGATGACGCATTGTAATATGTGACAGCTATATCAAACCACCTCTGGGAGGTAATCGGTCTATATGTCACAATCACATTATGTAGGAGAATATGGTGCTAGTCAAAATATGTCGTAATCACATTTTTCAAGGCACAATTGACAACAAATGGCGTTGCTATTGGAATTGTTGTAAATCAGGAAAGACACCTGTGTTATTGATTAATGCGTAATGTGAGTGTACTGTGCAATAAAAGAATCAATATATACTCCAGTAGCTCGGTACAAACATTTCAAATATAGGATGCATCTCTACATTAGCGTTTGTATGTTGTCCGGAGGGCAGGTACATCTAACAGTAAACGTAAAAGTTATTGACTAAAGTTATAGCACACAGAGTATGAGCGACAATTGTTTCTAGTAAATATGGAGTTGTTATCACGAGTGGTGAATAGAGTGTTGCAGGGTATGGCAACGGAGTCTAAGGAGGAAACAAGAATCTTGAGAACAACATTATCAGATTTAATTATATGCAGCATATTTTATCAACCATAACCGGATCTTTCTCGAATACATGCTAGATACCCTATTCTACCTTTCTATTTTTTCGATTACTTGACAGGCGAGTTATGACGCCGCATAACACTTCCTCGTAAGCCTATGCAACGTGGACCACCAGCAGCTGATCCAAGAGCCTATCGTGATCGAACTAGTGTGATCTGTACATCGTTGCTGGTAGGGTTTATAAATCGCATATGTTACGGTGCGTGTTACGGCTTAATCTACTTCGCATATCAATGTAACAATGCTGCGTTTTCCACATAGCGCTAGCCACAGCATCTGTCAAAAAAATTAGTTGCTACAAAACAAATGTACTCGGGAGCAGCAAATTTTAGTCGTGTTTGTAAAAGTTGTCTAATACAAAGCTTGTCAGCGATATTGTTGCGTTTTGAGAGGGGGATTTAATAATAGAATGCCCGTTCGCTTTAAACATTGAAGTGTTCATATGTTGGGCGACAGCAATTAACTGAATAATCAATTAGCACCACCAATCTTAATTTAAGTGGGCCTTGCATTTATTAAGGCATTGTACGCATAAACATTAATTTTGTAAATTGAGTATTATAACCACACATATAGGTTGCACTTACTTGATACAGTTGAATGTGTCACAGACAATATGCACAATAGAGAACTGGTTCTAAATAATTATACCACGCAATGTAATCTGATTATTCCCCTATGCTGTATGTGCACCAGAACAAGGTTTACGTCGATGCAAACATATTATTTTTCTTAGTGCATAGATGACATCGTTCTGAATTGAATAAATTCACTAAAGATAAATTAATAGCCAATACATGTTATAAATAAGGAAATTGAACCTATATGCTATTGGTTGTTTGGTGCGTGTGTTTTGACCTGTTTGATTTGAAGTATCACACATTATAATCTCAAAAATCCGAGCACGGTAAAAAGATTGACAAAAGTGGTCAATTAAGACCTTACATCGATAGGTAATCCGGGCATTGAGAAACCATTGTTCACATATGCCCCTACTATGATTAATACCAGTAAACTACCGTGCTTATCATGTATTAAAGTACAGTTGAGATAGGGCGTAATGTAAAATTTTATCCTTAAAGTACACATCATTATTGGTTTGCAAGGAGTTCAGTAGGTGACAACTGGATAGAAAAAGCTGATTATGATTTGTTCTATTCCATCTATAGGGTTCCAAGGTGCACATAGGTCCCACTAGTCTTGATTTCACAAGACTGCGGATCGGAAAATCGCCATTGTGTAAACCTCAATTCTTAATGCAATCGTTGTTTGTAATCTTATTTAAATATACCAAATACGAGCGTTGCATATCGGTGTGGAGTCGTTACTTTTGTGTCCCGTTGAAAATATGCTAACCATGCCAGAATAGCATTGCTTTGATAATGATTTTCGAAATGAACAACTTTGCAATCTTTTTCAGTGATTTGCAATCATCAGAGGGGAATATGCGTAATGTGGTCACTGTTCATTATGATGATATCTGCCGGGTAGGCTGTGTCCTCTTTCAGAGATAGGACAGTAATTGAATGTTATCATCCGATTTGATAATTATAGTAAGGCAATAATTGCGTTTATCTAACGTAATCAAATATATATATATATATATATATATATATATATATATATATATATATATATATATATATATATATGTATATATATATATATATATATACATATATATATATATATATATATATATATATATAATTATATATATATGTATATTTATATATCTATATATTGATCGTGGCGTGTTTATTTTTTGGGTATTACAATTTTGTAATACTAATAGCTCTAGATTGGAGCAATATTCACTTACCTAAATGCGCGTAAAGTTCGAATCCTATGATAATTTTCCCTATCATGGTTGAGAAATACAGCAACGTAAATGCAAACAGATAAGAATACTGCACAGCAGGGATCCATTTTCTGTTTTGTGAGGAAAATACACTTATAAATGCAAAGCCATCCCCTTTTCAAAACCATTCAGTTTATGTACGAACTATTATGAATCACTCATAAACATTGTAAGATACTTCGAAATAGATATTGGATGTTCCCTGTTTAGTATGCGGGCACAAAACATTGCCAACGAATGTGACTTCCTTATCAGCGTATTCCAAAGTAGCTCATAAGACCTCCCAAAGCTTGATTCGAGTGACAAAGCAAAAACAGAGGTGCATGAACTGGGCTATATTGCATGTGACATCCTTATTGCATGTGTTTCTGGCTGATGTGCATACAAAATAATTGCAGGTCATCCAGGTTGCAAATGCAACACTAGATTTTAAAGAAGCAAACTTTTTTTTTCATCCTATGCAAACGTTGTGTTCTTGCAAATAGCCTATTACTGCAAAGTCAATAAGTAAGATTATCAGGAGGAAACCTTAAGCAAGACACAAAACGTACTGATCAGTTCTGATGACTTTCTTTATCTGCAGTTTAAATGGCAAGTCTCATCGGATTCAGTATATCTTGTCGAGCAAATGGCGGCGCTCTAAGGTCGTATATTCTCATTTATGTTGCCAGTTGGCAAACGGTAACGACCTACTTGAGGTTTAATGCACTTTACATTTACTGAGTAGTGTACACAGCACGCTAAGGAGATCGTTTTGGCGGCGATATGGACAGTTTATATATAATTTTTCATACTTTGCTTGTCGAGTACAAATTCTACTACGTTGCAGAGTAACCCAACGGTTTCCGAGGAGATTAAACAGAGGCGGGAACATCCAGCTGAACAAGATAAAAGCTACAAGGTGCACAATATAACGATAGACAGAGTTGTATATATGTCTGAATATGCTATCGCTTGATGATCTGTATGTTACATGTTGTAATGAGTAAATTCGATGTTTTTAACATTTTCACAGTTTGGTCTATGTATATTTCAGCGTTACCAAATTTATTTGTTAGCGGTAGCCTTGCAAAAACAGTCATCTTCTTGGCCACTAGAAGAAATTTTTCGATGCACATATGCATGAATCGCGGTTTGTCTATTCGTGTGCATAAGTTCAGTTAGTTACGCCGGGACGGTTGTATATTTCGCTTGATGTCATTGGTAGAATTGTACGACATGTCACCCAAACATATATTGGGTTATGATCCCGTTATATCCAAGCTAATGTGTGCAGATATTTTACCGTAACATAACTTTGACATCAAATGGTGACCTTCCATTGTGTTATTATGAATAAAGTAGGTGTTTTAACTTTATCGACATTTGTTTATGTACGTTTTTTGTAGATGAATTCCGACATCGAATAGAAATAAACATACAGGTGTACGTTATGATATTTGTATAGATAAAAATAAATGTTACCAATTTTAACGCTTTGATGAACTGTTTAAATGAGATCATGATTCATCCACTGCTGGCCTGTTTTCGTTGTTGAACAAATTTACCTCATGACATGCAAATATAAAACATGTTTCGAAGACTACTCCTACAGGCTAATTCTGGAAGTATGAATTACGTTGCAACTGCTTTTAGCTCATTCTAATTATGTGAACTTTTCTCGTCAGGACAGGAGTTATGAGACTGACTGCATAACAGTAACTTGATTTATTCACTATCCCTAACCAGCGTTACACAAAATGTAATTGTAAATGCACTACGACAAACATACAGTCATCGCTATAACGCCATGCATATGTTTGAAATAACGACGCGAGTGACCCACAATGGTATCAGTTTATGTATCCTCAACTATCGGAAAGAGGGAGGTTATTACATCAGATGCTAATGATAGCAGTTTAACATCTGGTCAGTTTTTGCCCTAGCATAGGAAATGTGTTACAAGAACATGTAAGTAGTGATGCGATGCAACATGTCAAGAGCGAGGTTTTTTTGTGGTGAAATATTTAGCCTAGGTCATCTCTTTACGACAGTTTTCTCATGTGCGGAAACAAAATATGATGCCCCCGATAACAAATTGATAAAAATATACAATGATTAAATGCCTGCTGCTAAAAGGATGTGCAAACTGTCAATTGAAAAAATGTCGTAACAAAGCGTAATGGCTCATTGTGCTTTAGTCGGAGCAGCCGGTGTACAATTACATGTGCCCATTTACATCACGCTCGCAAGAATGACGTTTGTTGTTAAACTTGTAATGAATTAAATATGTGTCTGTGTTAATAATTAGTAGGATAACTATATATTATTATAGGTAACAGACCTACGCAACAGGTCAGCATCTTTCTAAATCACCTTGCCCTGAATATTCCAGCACAATGCACAACGCCACAACTGAGGCAGGCATTTGTTATATATTTGAATGAACAGAATATGTTGGTACTTGTAACAAAAGTGACAATCGTTTAGAATTGTTAAACGTCTGGGTCGTTTGGGTCGTACATAAAACCGGAAATCCGACCTTTCTATCTAAGTATCACATGAGTATCATCCTGACAAACTTTATTGTAACTCGATGTCCAACGATATATCTGCAGCTCAATGTTCATAGCCACCCTATTCACGTCAATGTTATGAAATGAATATGAATATTATTTGCGAAGATTAAGCGCGTATTAAATAGATTGACAAACGGTGCAGATAATACTTGCTTATTAAGCACCAACTGCGGTTTTAGTAATACGTATGTACTGAGTGCTTCCCTGGAGAATGTATTAATGTAGCACGTTGTCCGGCAATAATTGTTACAAAATGAATCTTTTCTCCAAAAGAACCAGGGAGGTCGAAAGAAAACTGTAAGTGTTGGTATAATCTTAGACTTTCGAATGTGATATACCGAAACTGAATATTAAACAAGTATCTTAACACTGCTTACTGAAGTGTTACGAAGTTGTTACTGACATTCTCACATCGCTGCGCGTTCAAAAACTGTAATAGAGGCAATATTCAAGTTAGTGGATGAAATATTTGTTAGTCTCATACCCGAACCAGATAAAAATCCCATTTATGCGATTCATGTGATCATATTATAACGCGTCTCTAATTGGGGCATCCTCACACTTAGCAATTAATGCGATTCAATCACGGGAGATCAATGCATTAAGTAGTGGCTGATTTTGCGTTCAATGCAATGATGGAAGGTGTTGTTATAATCTCTTTAGTTCTTAAATATCAAAGACACCTACGAAATTGCCTTAAGACTGCGTTAAAAACGTCTATGGCATTGCCATTCCCTATTGTGAGCATGATGCTCTACTACATATTAGGCAGGAGCAGTCTACCATGTGATCTATAATATTTTTTTAACAAAGTTATCTCTAATACTTGGATGTCCTATTCAATATATACATATGATAGCAACAATATGATATCCGTTCTTTAGGCTTGCGTGTCAATGACATTATTTTCGCACAGCATGTGTACAGGAACAATTATTATTTGATACAACAGCAACAAAACACAGGAGAACGATAAGCAAATAAATCAATTACAATAAGTCCTTTAACAGAGCTTCAGCTTCTTGTCGGGTAAGCACTGATAATGAATCCTCATCTCTAATAGAAATAAGCTCCTTTATAAGCATGGCAATATGACCATATTCAGAATTACCTGGTGGCTTTATCTTATACCTGAAGTCCTTAATGCATTCACTATGCTGTAATAGATAACAATTATTGATGTTCAGGGTATGCATTATTGTTCGAACTTTATCGCTTACAATTGTTCTGCTATGGAAACAACATCTACTTACATAGGATACTAAAACATTTGGGCTGTTCTGGCACTTATGAAAGAAATTGACGAAGCGCAACATCAATTGATTTCTAAGGGGCAATTTTCCCGAAATGAATTGTAAATACTTTGAACATGTTCTGAACTCTAATTTCCATATAGTTCGAATACACCTACTCCAAACACTACACTATTTGGCCAGCTGGTTGGGTCTTAAACTCCACATCGCCGACCCAAAACAACTACTACAGTAAACTTCAAAAGTGAGTTTTTAATAACAGAGTTGCAGTATCCAAAGCGAGACATAATCATATTCGTTTTCGCCATCAAGTCCCTACATGCACGCTGAGTATTTATAAAATTCGCACAATAACCAATATTACTTCCCAAGTGGGATGTTAAAATTTCTCTTGTCAATTAGTTCATCATTTAGTGTTAAAATACTACAATGATTGAAAATTCCTCGCTATTCTAAGACCTTAGCCGCTGTAATTATCAGCATAACAAAGCACCCATATAATGATTCAATCCAACATTAGCTTTCTAATTTCTATATCACAAAATTAATCGCGAATAGGCCTTGCTTATCAGCGTGCAAATAAAAGAGAGCTGAAATTCCATCGGACTTTCAGGTTCTGACATGTGTACATATTATTGCATATTGCATGAGAAGCGCAAAGAATTTCATTCAAATGCTTTAGATGTCCAATAGAATAACAAAAAAGGTGACCCCTGAGTTACAAAGTGATCAACAAATTGAGTGGTAGAGTGAGACTGTTTAAACCGAATTGCAGATTGTTTTCAGTGCTTCACTCTGAGATGTTAAAATAATATTGTCAAGTTATTTTCCCAAAAATACTACTGACTGCTATGGACCTGTAATTATCACTATTATTCAACGATTTCTTTCTGTTCTTTGCATCGCATTAAAACAACAATGAGATATGAACAAACAATTCATGACAGGCATTCTTAATGTGTTCAGAGCTGATTTCAGAATTACCATCGGTTTTGTCTGGTTTCAATAGTCACAACTTGCAGAAATAAAAAAGCGTTTAATGTCGATAGTATAATTCGCATTTATTGTTTTCGCAATGCTGAAAGTCATTTATGTGAGGCGATTGCTAAATTGTCCATGCTAAAGCATCTTTGCAATTTTCATGCTACATCATTACATCTTTTGCAATTTTCTATGCCGCTGTAAAAGCAATTAAAAATGCATTGAACTTCACATGAACATCATCAGTATGAATGTGACATCCAACATTAGCAAATATACACAAAATATAATCGCGAAAGAACTGCGCCTTGCTTAACAGCAATGAGAAATAAAAGGCTCAACTAAAGCATTCATCGACTTTCAGGTTTCTGACATGTGTACATATTATTGAGTGTGATTGAGCTGCCTGATTTTCACAATTCACCATCGGTTTTGCCTGGTGTCACATAGTCACAACTTGCAGAAATAAAATAGCCTTTAATGTCGATAGTGTAATTCGCATTTATTGTTTTCGCAATGCTGAAAGTCATTTATGTGAGGCGATTGCTAAATTGTCTATGCTACATCAGCATCTTTTGCAATTTTTTAGGGGACCACCTAAATGAATCAACGTATTTTTAAATATTATTGAGGTCATATTACAATTACACTTTCAACCTCACACCACTAAACATTATAAACTCAAATGGCATGGCCAAAGGTGTAAAACGACTCCAGCAACTTTTATCAGTTAAACATTACCTTTGGGAAAAACCAAGCAGCTTCAGTTACAGCATAAATGGACAGACGATTTTGCTAGGTCGAGTCTTAATTTTGTAAATTAATACGTGTAAATAGCCTGGGAAGTTCGTACTATCTGCATTGCCAATCCATGTTTAATCTTCAGCATTTATAAACACTGATTAATATAAATTATGGAGCAAACTTGGTAGCGCTTCGATATATATGCATATATGTATATAAATATATATATATATATATATTTATGAATATATATATATATTATATATATATATATATATATATATATATATAATATATATATATGTATATATATATATATATATATATATATATATATATATATATATATATATATATGTATATATATATATATATATATATATATATATATATATATATATATATATATATATATATATATATATATATATATATATATATATATATATATATAGTCATGCAGGATGCATTCGTATATAAATAAGCCTACATAACGATTACACATACGTACTGTGTAAGCTCTAGCACTCACCTGGTTCATGTATGTAGTCGCAGTATTTTTCATCAATTTTTAATCCCAAGAAGGAACGGAAATAGTTTGTTCTAGATTTTAAGAAATCAGTGTTAGCATCAAATCTATTACAGTGCCAGAGTGCTGAAAAGAATATTTAGATACAAGCTACGGCACGCATATACTGCAGTCTTATATGCATCGGGTTAAAATAACGTCATAAAGATGGGTTTAGATGCTAGCAATTTCATTATAGAAGAGAAGACACGGCTATTATAGCCAATAACATATTGGAGGAGACTTAATTGGTGAAATAATTTATGTGTGCAAATCATTTGGTCTATCATAATTTCTACCAGCAAATCTTCCAGTACCACTGCAATCTAGCAAGTTACCATTGCCTACGTTTATTGCGGCGTTTAACATTTGTTCAGATATGCTAGGGCATTCACAACCGGCTGCTTGTTACTCGTAATCAACAGCGTGTATTCGTATGGTCGCAGTGATCAAACGGCAACCAATTTATATATCTTGATTTACTGAAAAAATACAGACCAATTTAAACGTTCAGCTCCATATCCAATTAATCGAGAAGACTGTAGCTAATCAGCTTTTTGACGGAGATTCGAAGTTTTTACAATTCGGTACCAATGCAACCCACTTTTTTTGCCAATTAAAACGAAACGACAGGAAACTTCATCAGAAACAGTCAAAAACGTTGGTATTCGGATGTAGTCAATTTATCGTTCCTCAGATTAGAAGATTAGGCAGGTTAAAAAAATCTGCTGAACTATTCCACAGTAGAAATGCTTGCTCATGTCTACGGTCTCATTTACAGCAATTGCCTAAGAAGTAGGCTTCATCTCACATCAATCAATCATAATTCATCTGAGTTATTGCATTCCCACTGAAACGTGTAAGGGATCAATATCGATTGGTGTGTACAGGATCGTTCAGTTACAATTAGTACATAGTTCACAGCAAATTGTGCGTAAGGTTTACCAAACAGGGACAGTATTATGTATTCTCGCGAAAATGTTTTCTCAATGCGAAACATTCAAATTAAAGTTAAATATGACAAACACTGCGATGATCATGGTGATAATAATAACTACAGGGAAAACAACTAATTACGCACTTGTTTGAAAGTTGCAGTTGCACACTTCTTAGGGAACGTTTAGGCATAAGGGTTGGGCCAACCAATATCACAGTAATCTATGACTTAAAGAATAGTTTATGTCTTTAAATTTTGCGTCATATTTCATCCAAATCGCAACAGTATCAAACTAGTGCGCACATACAACCTGTCTAGGGAAGTATTTAAGTGATCATTACAATTGAAGCGATCACGTTCTATGGCAATTCACGAACCTAAGAAGACCTGTAAGCCACTATAAAAGTCATTGAGTGTTTCCCCAAGTGTCTTAACAGCAACGGAATAACAACGAAGTTATGGGCAAAGAGTACATCAATAACGCGCAGCCCTACAGAAGCAGTAAAGAAACATTAAGCACGTGCCGATGTCACTAAAACAGCCAAACTTGGCCCTGCTTCCATAAATTTGTGTGTGGTGTTGCTGATAAGCGAGTAGCCGATTCGGCCAAAGTAGCTGGTGGTCTTTCCCAGTATTTGCATAATGTTAATTCATCACGAATGCAACGTTGCTATGTTTTTCAGAGCAGCGTTTAATCTTTTATGTCTATGCATTCGCTAGTCACAAATGATTTAGGGTGAGAATTTAATTTGGATTAAGTTTAAAGACCGTAAAGCAGCACTGAAGCATAAAATTATTTGACTGACGCAGTCAAGGGCAGCACTTTGTCATTTGAAACGGCAGATTTGTTTTCGATGCAGCCAGCCATATGCTGCATTATCTGCGGCTCTGATTTTGCGGATGTGTTTAGCTCCAGATGTGTACATTTACTTCTCTATAAGTGAATTGTTTTCTAGATTCATTCAACTGCAGTGATAATTTATTATTTGGATATGATCGGCACTATTTGTTAGCTTGACAGACAGTGTAGGGAAACTTTAGTATTTTTGTATCCTGCAAGCTATGAATCTAATATTTCTTGCATGTAATTGAAGTAACACTGTATTTATCCTGACGATGGTTAGTGAAATCAGCAAAGAAAACATCTAGGTCTAACACACAATGAATTTGTCATCAATTTCCTAAAGCTGTATTTGTATTGGTTTTCATCGTGCGAAGCTGCGACAATGGTTTGTTGACTAAACCTATAATCTAACCCGAGGTGTATCTGTCTCGTCAAATCTGCTTATGGCTTATACTAATCATTTGAAATCGTCTCGCCGAGCAGTAGTTTGCAAAATAAAAACATTAATACAGGAATGTATGTTCGATTTAAATGTTATACCTAACCAGCGTTACACAACATAAAAGCTCTCAAAAAGTTTAAATACAGTTTTCACTGTTACGTACTGACTGCTAATATAATGTTGGAAACAACGACACAAGCAGAACGAGTTGGCTTCGGTAAGAGCACCATACACTATGGGGAGGGGATGGTTATTACGTTAGAATCTAATGATAGCAGTTTAACGTCTGCTAGGTTATTACACTAGCATATGACATATGTAAGCAGAACTGTATCGGTATTGATGTGATACGAAATGTCAGGATGGAGGTTTTGGGGGGTAATATGTTAATCCTGGTTAATAGCTGTTCTATTTCATTACAGCTACATAAACGAATTTGGATGTTCCCGAGAACGTAACAATAACATCATTTAATTACACCCTTGCTGAAAAGGGATCTGCCTACTACAAATGTACTCATAAAGCTTAATGGCGCATGGTGCTTTATACAGGGCAACCAATTAATGCTATAAGTAAGCTTTGTACTATTACATATCACCATTTACATCACGCTCGCACATCTGATGCGTGATGTTCGGCCTACGACTTAAAAACTGTCGAAGCAAATTAGTATTCATGCTCCTGCTAGAGGCAACATACTTACGCACTACGTCAAATTGTTTCCATGGCAATGAACAATCGACTTTCCTTAAAAATACGAACATGGTCGTGGTCCTGCGTCTACGACTATGCATTGCAAACACGCAACACTTCTCTGATGGATTATGCATTGTTTGTTACCTTAGCATGAGTGACTTCCTTTAAAATATCTACATAGGGAGTGGGGGCTGCTGTTCTAGATTCACTAACACCATGTAGCATCAGTCCAGTCTTGCATCGTAATGATTACAATTCCAGCAACTGTGCCATAAAACTGAATAGTCCAATTAAAGAACAGAGGGGTTGATCACCAGCCGGAAATGGCCGCTGAGATGTAGAAAATCAGTCATGTTTAACGGCTCGTCAAACACACAGCAGAATCAAGTATCATAGACAATACGTAATGCACATATGGTGCATGTGCTTAACTCTTCTAACACTGGAAGTCGGCTATGCAGGCCTGGGATTCCCTTTTCGCTGATAGCTGATGTGAATCCTTAATGAAATATTAACTAATGCGCTCAGTTTGGTCAAAAATTCCATTTATTTCGAAATCTATATCACAGTTATATTATGTGAACACGTTGCGTGTATATCAAGAAGGTATCCCAATCGCAGCTTTCACAAGAATATTGACTGTAATGCACCATTCACTTATAAAACGGTGTTTACCAATAGTGCAATAGTCACTACTGTCAGCAGTAAAATAAATAACGGGATTTGCAAGGGTTTACGCAAACTTTGCTAAATTGGTTCCAAAAGTAATCTATTATGCACGATGACGGATCAATTGCAATGAAACAATAAGTTCAAAATGACGGCGGCCTAGTCTAAGCATTTTTATGTCGGACTTATTTTCACCCAGCATTGCGAATATCATTTAAGGGTGTTTTCTCCATCTCCAATTTCCTAGTCAATGTGTCAGAAGTTATTCCGGTGGTAAAAAAAGGTCATTTCAATTCTATTACAATACTACGAACATAAAATTTTAATTTTGGTACCAGCGTTGTAATCTGATTATTGTCTAAGAGGACGTCGATGCAAACATATTTTTTTTAAAAATTGCACTCTTTTTATAGCCATTAATAATATCTTGTTATTTGTCTTAAATAATCAAATGTTATCAATTAGAAAATTGAACATATATGCTATTATATGTACCAACTCAACAGGAATCTACAGGGTTGCATTCCGACGAAAAGCGTGTAAATATAGTTTGATAGAACTATCATATGATAAGCATTTCTGGTATTCGTGGGATTTGGCTAAAACCTAACTTCTAGAGAATTGATCCCACTCAGAACACATGCTATATGTTTTTCTCTAACAAATGTAATGTTGTTCGTCGTTGTTCAAGATTATATAAACCATAGACACCTAGGAGTCTAACTGACTGCCATTCAGAGCAAAAATTCGCTTGCTCACCAGCATCTGTCCTCTGTGGATCATATAATGTAAGAACTCGAAATGTCATCAACCGATTAAACTAAATTATTCATGGACTGTCAACATGATTTCCCTTTATTTGGATGCCACTAGTGAACAAACAACAACTAATATTTAGCGAAGTAAATTGTGTCTTTCTAGTAAGAAGAGACCATAAGAAATTAACTATTTAATTGGATCCTACAAAACCAGGGCCCATTATGTTTATGTCGCTGTGATTTCGCGGCTGGTGATCAATTAGAGCCGATTTGGTCATTTTCAGAACAAAGTGCTGCTTTTTCTTCTTAAGTAACCTATTGCAAATATCAGTGGTGAATTCAGCGAGGTTTAGTCCATGGATTTTGCAGCAACATGACTTCAATGCGGCTAATCTTGCAAAGGATTGCGAGTGGCTATGCACCGGGTTTTTTGCGGTATGCTTTGTCAGATGACAGTCCTTTGGCGCTGTCGATTGCAATATGGAAATAACCTTGAACTTTAATACGATGAGCCGTTCACTTGACATCAGCCAGTACGCCTGTGACCGCCGATGCTGTTGTAACGCGCTTTTTGCTCGCTAATTGTTCCCTCTATTATTCACACCATTTGTTTGCCTCTTGCAAAACAGCTGGTCCTCATAATATGTTTAGATATGTCGAATATGGCTACATCAATGTTCATTGTGTTTGAGCAACACGGTTATTGGACCATTTTAATGCAGTTAACTGATTTAACCTCCAAACAGGCGCAATACACGCAGATGTATCTGTCAAATACTGATATGATACAACGTAAACTTTGATGTTTGAGAATATTACAGAAACTACGCTGCTTAATGACTAATTTTGAACCATGCAACAACAACAAATCATTAGTGCTTTGAACATCATATTGGCGTTTCTTTTGCCTGTACATTCTTACCTTGGCGAAACAAAATTGAATGTCTAAATGATCACATTAACATAGCATAAGCACAGATGACATTCATTGAAGAGACACTGTTGGGTTATGAACTAACCAAGAGCGGCAGGGATAATTGCACGAAACGCAAGGAAGTGTATAAAGCGGTCCAAATTAGAATGGAGATTCTACAAAAGAAATAACTTGCAAGGCCATAGCCCGGGTTTTGTTTTAGGTGTTTAGATATGTATGTGGCGGCGTGTGACTAAATCAGCTGACGATGTGATTATTCCCAAACTTACGCAGGGTGAATGACAAACGTTTGATTCGATAGTTGTAAAGTGTGAGCTGCTTTAATGACCGCATACAAGTCAACAAGTACTGATGACAGGATAATAGCCTGGTAATTGCAACTTAGCGTACCCTTACAACGGTCAACTATACCCGATTTTCCTCACTGTACCAAAGGTGAAGTATTAGAAAGCATCATCGACAAATAATGATATGATTACAAACCAAACATTCCAATTTGTGTAAGCACAATTGTAACCCAGGTGCTGTATGTTGGCACAATGTTAGCAAACTGTCGTTTGCCGTAGCATCATTCAGTATTTTCACATGCATTGCAAAAGCACGAGGTATATAAAATGAGCGATAAATCATGTCTCGTGATAAAACATATCACCTAATTACACCGATTTTAATTTGATGTAGATCATCAATAAGCACATCTAATTTGATTATGTCCAAAAAGTGGTTCAGAATAATACCTCATATATGTGATAAAATGCCCTTCCTGCTGTGCAGCATACTGTTTCAGTTCACATATATAACCGTACAAAACAAAAACAGCATTTGCGGCAAAGATTCATGCAGTATTGGACATTATAATGCGCAACAGCACTGGCATATGTCCTAGTTTCGGGTTATTACTAATTTGGTAGGTAGCCACCGGGATAATTCAAACATACTGTCTGATATCTTAAAAAAATCAGGGGAGGGCATGAATTTAATTTATATGGCTCTGGCATGTAAATTAAGGGTTCACCAGTTTGATTCAAAACCCTGTGAGCTTTCAAGTTTCAGACAATCCCATAATACAACCGGTTGTGGATTATTCAGTAGTCGGAACAAATGTATGACAAAAACTATAAGTGACATCATTCTCATTAAAGTTCAGCAGAGGTCGCCGTATTCGTTTGGTAGTATAGATCATCTATACTCAATACATAAAGTGGACACTTACCACCGTGTTAGATAAAAACTAGGCAAGTAAGGTCGACCCATAGCTTGTATTATTCTGGCTTAACCACTCACGCGCATAAGCCAGCTAATGCACAAACGCGCTTTATACCGTCAATGTCAGTAAATGCAATGGATGTCGGACTAAATCTGTGCTCCAACAACAGCATAACGTCACTGACATCACGTGCATTATACTAATTTCATAGCAGTTTTACATTATGCCGTTACATCCACCAGTGACCAATGCAAATAACAGATGACTGCTTCCTTCAAATATATTTGTCCATAGCACGACTATGATTGATACATTCCCAACAATACGAGCGAATGTGGCTGGAAATATTCTATGCTGGCTCTAATTGTTTTAGCTGTCGAAGCTTTTAAAAATTAATCTTCTTGATCAGCACTTAGAAAATTGCCTCAGCAGTTAAAGGGTGCTAGCTGTCAGTAGTGGTTTGTTCAAAGAGTGGCAACACAAAATGGCAGACAGATTATCGTTATGTATCGTTATGTTCCATTAGTGAAGTAGCTCTTGTCTTGAAACATGATTGCGAATGATATAGATAAATGTCATGCGCAGCAGCTATCAATTGTATAAATACAACGGCCTTAAATTATTTGTTGAAATGATGTTACCACATATATGGGCTTTGTATAAAAAATGACATTTGCATCTATCGCCAAACTTTTGGTCAGTTTGATCCACAAACACAGACGTCTAAAACAATAATGTGCTTCTGATGTATAGCTCGCAAGGAAATGACCGTAACTTGAGAGGTCAATCCAGTGATTGCAAGTTAGGATTAAAACGTTTGTTGCAAACATATCCACTGTGACATTGATTCGTCTGTAACAGTCCTGATATGGATACGCTTACTATAATCGATTTCTTACCGTATAAACTGACAAGTTGATTGGACATAAATACGGTCTATCATTCTTTGTCTACATGTTTTCAAAAATGTTTTGCTTCAATACAAATGTTATAATCACACCAATATTGATTTTGTAATTGATGATCGCAACAGAGGTATGGCTGTTTTTCCATGTCACTGAAGCCTCTTGTAAAGTTATTACCACACGTATGTCAAACAATCTAGCAACGTACGTAATGTATAATTTATTAAGTTATGTTTGCATCCTTCTAGCGCTTGCAATTTATTCTATACATTCCGCACCAAAACGCAGGGAACTGCTGTAACGCAGAATAGAAATGATTGTATCGTGCGATAATCGTGAATTATGAGAGGATTGTGTATCATGAATGCATATACCCTAGTTATCGCAAGCAAAAAGTAACGGAGCTGATTGTCACTCACATCAATCGAAACGCGCACATTATCTTTTGAAACATGCCGTTGTAACAAAAAGGGTGGCTGAGGCGCCAGCAGTGAAAGCGTTGTTTTCAATGGCACCTTACTAGCACGCATCATATATCATATTATCATAACAATATTGTGTTTCTGCACATAGCATCCTGGGGGCGTTTTTAGTTACATAATAAGTCGTTTGAATGACAACAGTCAGCACCATTTCGAGTATGGGGAGGAAACCACCAGGTGGTGCGATGTGCTTATTAGTTACAGTTAACAGAGCAATACATTGGGCAATTATCAGACCTAAAATAATGGCTTGGTTCACTCTGAGAATAAATTATATCCATCTATGAATGCAACCCAAACCGGGAATGAAAGACAATAGGACAAACTCTTGATCAAACACATATAAGTACATGAATCTGCCATCTTCGGCCGCAATCGTCTAAAACAAATATTGCTGATTGAAGTTGTGACAAAGCGTAAGATATGAACATTTAGTGTACGCTAGCCATGTAGGCTATCTCCAGCCATGAATTGTGAGTAGATTAAGTCGCATTAGCTGCGCAAAACTGTATTGTCTACTCACTTAACAGAGATGTATTGATACCCAGCTGCACAACGCACTTTTACAATTAACGACATACTAAGTCTCATCATCGATGATATTTCGCTGAACTCCGCTGTGCTTATAAATGTTCAGCTTTTATGATGATGATGACTTTTAGGAGTCGAATTAGGTGGGTCTTGTTCCATATGCACCGAACTAGTTTGCCATAGCATGCCATTTGAAATATTAATCTACGAATAGTGCAACGTATTGTAATTTTCTGAAACGTTGTACGATTCTTGCTTCATACAATTTGGAATGGTGTCGGTTGCACGATGTTTCGTTATGATTAAAACTTAGTTGTTGCATGCAAGAATTGTGGATAAAAGCGTGTAACTAGTTTATATAACTGTTTAGATAAGTGATACTTGAAATTTTATATTGTGATCTGCGAAAGGCTCTTTTTACTGAAAATGTCTATGGTTATTGTATGCAACTACTTTGTGGCTGCTATTAAATGAACTAGATCTTAGCGAATTTTACGGTACTTATAATATGGCTAACATATCTTCGCTGAAGGTGATAACGATTAATTTTGTCAAGCTTTACGTATTTTTCAGTTATTTAAAATCATCGAATAATTCAACATTGTTCTGACGATATCATCGCAAGGTTAGCACATCATCCGGGATTTAACATAAACAATAACTAAAAACCTTTATTCCTCGGCCTATTCTCTGCATTTTTATGAGAGCACCAGGAAACGGAAATAACGTCAGATGTTCCTAGATTCTGTTAAACTGTGAATGTCGACGCACATTATTTTTCAATATATAGGTTGAGCTTGACATTGGCATAGCTACTGTCAGAAATGTCTTTAAGGAGGGAGACAAAGTAACCAATATATCACTAATATTAACATGAACGCTATGAAACTCGGAAGAGGTGCCATTGAATCATTTAAACCAAGTATATAAATATTGGTGATAAGATATGAATTGTTATCATGTTAATAAGGCTATCTGGATTAAAGTCGCGTGTTTGTAATCATTGAACGTATGCATCATATTGCAGTCTATCCATTAATGGTTCTAAGCGAAGCAAGCTGGATAATATAAGGATAAAGATGTTTCTACAGGTTATGTTAGTGTAAATATCATTTGACGACTAGTTTAGTTCACCTAGTGCATCTTTGGTTAGATAGTAAGTAAATACTCCTATTCTCGCTTTAAAAGGGATCAATGCTGCTTGATTAAATAGAGTAAGTTTTTTTCAGCCAGCCATCGAGCAGATTTTCAGTTAACGCGGCAATGTTTTCAAATATGATACTGACATTTGTAAAGTATCCAATGGTAGGATGTTGATATTTATTCCATGCCAACAATCACCTCGATGCAAATGATGCTCTATATATAGGCTAACTGACTGATAAAGGCTTGTAGCCTGCGCTGCATATATTTGTTACGGTGCTTTGATGTGGTCAGTGGAAATCAATTTATACTGATGGTATATTACATAACTTCTTCAAGATTCACTGGGGTTGCTATTGTGACTAGCATATAATGAAAAAAAAAGAAGAATGGAGAATCACGCGTCATTAATGTGCACAACGATATTTAATCATATGTGTAGTATATCATTTTACATATGGGTAACTTTCCATGAAACATAATTATAACATAACGGGTGACCATTATAACGACAGATGTAGAATACAAATGAACTATATGCGCCCATCGAAAAGGTGCTGAAGGAGTTTTTAACATTCAAGTATGCGTTTTACTATACTGACGTTCATATATTGGCTAACTAGCAGTATAATGGTTGTCACTCATTTATTATGCCGGCAGCTTTAGCAGATGTGTCCCGTTAGACTGCAATATAGCTGCCCCTCCGGTGAACGACGTTTAACCGATTTAGGCAACTTTTCAATGTTATTGACCTATTATTAATGTAAATAATATATATCCATCTTTGACGGTCATCAAGCGACATATTTGGCTCTATGGCCTAAGGATTGTTATCACATCACAATTACGTTCAAACATTATATACTAGATTGCCAATCAAAGCCATGCGGCAGTTAAACGAACTTTGCTGTCTCGTTTCATACGATCAGCAAAAAGCAAATGTCTGATTGAAAACTAACAAATTGAAAGGGATCACCTAACTAATAGATGCACTTTACCTGGAATCGATATGTTGTGCTGTGTAACTATACTTTACTTCAGCACATTGAGTTACATCATGTACAGAAAACATTGTCAATTTTGCATCCGCTATGCCTATGTTTCAAATTTAGATACACTCCTCAACTCTCCAGACATTCTGGCTACTTTTCTATTTGTTACAACAGATGAACGAACATAACATGTTCTCGACTTAGATCCAAACAATACAATTAATTCTGACTCCATTGAGCTGAATGCATCAATATTCCCCCTCATGACAATATATATATGTGTTTGTTTCGTACTCATGGTCCTAACATAAAAAAAAACATGATGATAAAAAAGCTCAGCAACACTCATCACAAAAACAGCTACGATATCAGGATATAACAAAATCATAAACATCAACCATTTTGTTGTCGAATCCATCGACATATAATTCATAATATGTATAACCATACAATGTTGTTCGAGTATTTATATCAATGTCTCTTTTTCATTTATAATTATGTCCGTATTATACGTCATCTTTTTTGTTATGTCAATGTTTTATGTATACCTAAGGTATGAAATGTTTCTGTCCAGTGGTGATTCGACATAATTACAACCATTTTGTTGATGCAGCATAGCACTGCATTTTACACTGGCACAACTGAAGAATAATTTTTTCACGCTTTTATGATTAATAAAAACTAATGCGAAGCTTGCAAATTAACTGCCCCAATAATACAACATGCGAACAAAAGGGGAGATCGGGGAATCTCTTAACAGCAATACTCCATTGAGTACATATTTTCTTAAATCAATCGGAATTAATTTTCCATAAATGGGAATCGTACAAACTACACACATAGGGAAGACAAAGCTTATATAAGGTGTCCTTTTAAGCTTGCCAAAGCTTCAAACCATTTTAATGAATTATACATCAACCATTGAGTATGTGGATACACAGTCACAATCATCGATCGTTTTGATGAAAAATTTGTTTAGTAAGTGGTTAACATTGCTTACCCACATACTGGGCGATAATGTTATGCGCCGGGGATTTGGAAATTACGCACTGCAGTTTACTTACGAATTATGACAATCATATCTGATCCAGCTTGCAAACTAGTTCCTCCCCGTACTTATCAATCTATCTCTCTGTAATATTTTCCATTCTCCAAAATCCAGCAGCCCATCTCGTTGCATCTACTTCCAATCTCAATCGTGACTGCCCTTATCTTCTTCATCATTTTGTTTTCTATAAGACCAAATAAATACTTCCATTGTAGCATGATACCAGCAAAAACCTAAAAATGGTGATCGGGGAGCAATAGTAGCACGATATAGCCAAATCCCGCAGCACGAAAGTTTTGTACATTATCAGTAAAGTCACGTATATAGAGGCATGATTGAAGGTAATTTCGAACGGCACCGCGATCAATCGGACCCATATATGACAGCATTAACATTGGATAAGAGACCATCCATTGCGTGTTAACAGCCCTCTAAACTTGCGAAACGAATTGTGTTTAATTTCATTGGGCACAAAACTAAAGCATTGGGCGAACAACAAAAGCAAAATACTGCGGTCAGCAGGTATTTATCGCTAGGTATTATTCTTCAGTTGCAATGAGGCATTTGAATGTGCGTTAATCAATACAATTTTGTGATATATTTCTGTCTATTTGCAACCTAATGCAAACAACAGCGGTCTAGATTTGTCTAAAAATGTTTTAATTTGTCATTTTCTTACACTGATCTGAGTCTACATCACGTGTCGTTTAAGGTAAATGGAGTATAAAATGTGGTCACCATTTGGACAAATGATGTCACAAATTGGTCAATAATGAGAATGCATCGTCCAGACGCATAAACAATATGCTAATATTATGTTGATTCATCGGCAGAAGTACTCCGCAAAGGCATTTTTATCCTTGTCATGATTATCATACTGCGTCAAATATGCCGTTTTTAGTTTCTTTTCACATATTGTCGTACCATATACTCTGGCATTTGTAGTGTTGGCAAAATGACTTCTAAGCGCTCGCCATTCATTTCGAAATTTATTATTGTAAGATAAAAACTTAGAATCAATTTAGCCGGATTCAGACACGAAAATCGGACACTTTGATAATTGCATGCATTTAAGGTAAGGTCATCCCGGGTGCTATCGACTTAATCAAAGCCATTGCAATAATATATTCAACCAATAATGTTTTAAATGTTTATCTGTTTGATGCGCATCACATAAGTGGCAGTGGAAAGTGCATAAGGCGCACGAATAATACACTAAAAAAAACTTTTCGCTAAGAGACGAAATCCAAGGGTTTGATGCTCCACCTCATGGCAGTCTACGAACCGATTACGTCATTATTGCCATCACGATATATTTTCTGTTCCAACCTACCGGTTATAAATGCTTTAAAAACGTAGATTTACACATTGCATTAAATTTGGCACCATCACATAGGGTTAAAAGTGTGTGATGGTCGGCGATGTTTAGACCTAACATTACCTCCGAGGCAGCAAATGATGTTCACTGCTTTTAATGAATAGGTCAATTTGACAATGTCGGGATACATGAAGCGAATGAGCCATTCTAGTCTAAACTGTGAATTAACAAAATCACGCAATGCAATACCTATGTCACATGAGACTAATGGGCTGTCTACTGGCCCCAGACATGGTCAAAACTGTTTGATCAAGTAGAATAATAAAGAGCGCAGGACTCTAAATAAATTGTAATTTACCGCATGTTACGTAGGCATATTTTCCGTATGTTGTCGGTGTATGTATTTTATGCAAAATAGTATGCTCCAATCGATAAAAACAGATTTGAATGCACGATATATGCATTAAAGCTTTTCGATAATACTACAAAATTGTAATAACTGTGCTGCGAATATCTTAATTATTATTCTAAACGTGTTAAAATTAGTTATTTTTTGCATCCATTATCAGTAAACTAGGCCAATGCTCCGATTTATAATATTACACAGAATGACAGTAATTTTAATTGCCTCCCAGCTTTCCCATCAACTATTCATGATACAAGGATAACGGTGTAATTTATGCTATCGCCGATAACGCTTTTAGTAGCACATTTTCTATAAGCCAATCATTTGGCGTAAACAATGGCACTTCGACACCATCTAAAGTTGGTGTCAGATACTTAGATACGCAACTGGATAATATTCCAATGAGAAGCTGTCATGTCGACCAATGCTAATAATTATGAGCATATGCGTTATTAAGTTAATCCTGTTATATGACAAACTGGCGGATACCTAAGGTCAAGTGCAACTTATTCAACTGCCTTCGTCCGTGATCATTATAAGATTGATAAATTATTTATGCTCAACTTACAGTAAACATCAACTGCATTTTGATCAGCTGGACATAAATGAATATTAATATGACCCATACTATATGACTTTATGCTCCCTCTTGCCATAAACATGATCGTTATGTTGTTTGCATGACTATATTTAGCATTATCAATGTTTTCAGAATGATGATTATCACGGATAAAACCACAAAGATTATAAGATTAAATATACTTTGACTCGCTTACATATGGCTTTAGAATGCGTTTTCATCAAGGCGATGAAGTATATTCAGTGAGTTAATAAGCCTCTTTTGTTCTTCATTTTTCCGTTCCTGATTAACCGATTTTTTGTAGCGCTCACCGTTTCTAGTAAAATGGCATATATCATGCGCTACAGCTAAAGCGATTTATATAACCAGGCTAAAAAAAGCGGGTCTGTGAACATTTGTTCAGGCCGGTTTGCGTTTGATAATCGCCGCAGTATAGAACAAATCACGAAACATTGCGAGGCACCATTGAATATGCTTGTGAAGATATTACGGCGCCTTGGTTAAGCAGTCATTCTCAGAATGACTTAGCAGCATAAATGCAGGCTGGAACTCTTCCTTCTAAATGTACATGCAGATGCAAAGTGTTCATGGGGATAGAATAAATATATATTGCAAAATCGTGAGAAATTCAAGGTATAGCCTTGCGTCAAACGACCTCATAACGGAACAATGATTAGCAAATATTTCACACTTTAACACATGTTTTTTAATACAATAAAATATGAACTCAGTTTTATAAGCATGATACTGTGCTTAAAGGTTTATGGCGATGCAGCTATGGAAAATAAATGGCTCACCGGCAAATATGAAATGTGAAATCGCTGCATAGGCAATGTAAAAGTATAGCTTAATTACTTATGTGCGCTGCCTAGAGGTGTGATACTCTTGGCGCTAATGCACTGAACGTGGTACTGCAAATTGTGATACCACAAAGACATGCGTGACACGTATTGCGATGGAAAATGATTCCGGAAGAGTTTTACACAATGAAGAGAAGACGGTCCATTTGCTAGACAGGCAGAAGTAAGATGACATTCTGAAACGTTTCATCCTTAATATATTATTGATAACCCAAGATCTATCCTGGATAATTAGACATAAACAATTTATTGCTTCAAATATATACGCTTCGCAATGTCTACCATATTATGATTACTTCAAAGGTATCTCTACGAAGCGAGCACAAATCCGTCGTGTTGCAATACACCCATTATGATTTTATACCATTCAGTTTATGTCCACCAAATGTACGTGAGTAGAAAGATGAAATAGCTTCAAGACGGAAAGATTACATGTTAGTTCACTCGGTACCAATATCTTCCTTCCCTTGTAGATATCGTCTATGGATTGTCTCAATGAATAGCTTTACGGTGAGGGGCTGCACTGCATATTCACATTTAAGGGTCATTAACAGTCAATTGTATAACCAAAATATATTATAAAAGTATAATGGATTTGCACTGAGGTTATATCAACGTTACATTTTGAAAAAATAATTAACAGTTGGTGAACTGCCTATATGCCTGCGTAATGAGCAACTAAAGATATGCAAAATTAATCTAAGACGTTGCATTACAAAATGATGTGCATTACAGGAAACTAACACTTTCAACATATTATGATAACAATCAAATTGATTATAGCGTTTATGTTTACTTTTATTCGTCAGCGGCCGTTGACATTATGATAAACGAATAGACATACGCTCGAAATATTTAGTGATAGTGTTATCTAATATTAGGTTGCAAAGCTTGACGACTATAGATGACTGAAGTTATGGTGTAAGTGCGTTATCAGGGTGTTGTAAGCTGTCAGACCTACAAATGAGCGAGTTAGCCAGCATTAGACTTGAATGAGGAATGATTTGTTGGATGGTCATAGTGGGTGGGAGTTTCTATATGAATAAAGCAATTATTCACGATTTTATATGTTATAGTGAATTTTCGTTGACTTCATTATATGAGACAAACTGTGATCGCGATGGTATATGTGTGAAACTATAGCCATTCTTCTCTTCTTTGGCTGTTTGCCAGCCCTGAGTCGCTAACAATTTGTGATCATTAGTGCACGGTTAGTTCATATATTCTACATTTCAAATCACAGGCATTGTTCAAGATGTCAGATAATCACAGATGTGGTACATGAAGATAACGCCCATAGTGCATTGGACGGTTAACTATTTATTTCCATTGCAATACAATTCGTTCATGCAGTGGAGCCCATATATAGCTAATACCATCAACGCCTAATTTCGTTGATTGTTTTACTACACAACCATAGGATTAATCTTTTGTGTTTTATAGGGCCATCTTCACACAAGCGGTAGACTGATGCCCATTTGGCTTTGCGAAGACATTTTTAATTCGGCTGGATTCGAAAAATAAACTCTGAATCTGTGAACGATTACCACAACACATTAAACAATGACATGAAGGGGGAGTTTGTTCTCCATTGCAATCATTCACACACCAGCTGCGGTGGTTTGAAATTGCGCATTTTGGAAAATCATTATCCGATTGCTTGGTTGCAGTATTTTTGTTATGCGTATTCAGCCTATCATCTGTCTGCAGACTGATTTTCGCATGTTTTTGTCTCCAGTAAGCTAGATAATCGTGTCCAGTGATTCGTGTGCAGACGTTAAGGTGACAATCTAGCATTATGCGTTGAAACCTCGTCGATTTGTGCAATCCAACATTATTGCTTGACTGATATTCGAGAATTAATACCGCAATTTTCTGTACCAGTACTGATCTGTACAAAGGATGCCCACATCTTCAGAAACATCTTTGATCCTCAGATTGCATTATGCTGAACATAAACCCATAAGATATTGTTATTGCTTTCTACGTTTTGCATGCACCACGCCCAACATATGATTTATGTTGAACGGGGGCATTTGTCAAGCAAATTTTGCACAAAACTTATGCTGTATGCACGCCACGCCCAATTAATGGTCCACTAAAGATTAGATGCATTCTCAAAGTTGTTGCTCTCTATATTCAGGTAATGAGTAGAGGGAAGCAGTGTGGCCGCAAAAAGTTTTTCACGATAATTGCCCATGTTGGAATCCATTGTATGTACGAAACTCACCCCTGCTTGCGCTTGCTGGCAAACAAGCAGAGTGATTTAAAAACGAAAGCTACTCTGATGGAACTTCTGATATAACTATTCAGATATGTCCCTTTGCCTCGGTTAGTCGTTTTTCGAATTTGAGCCGCGCATTTCAATTGCCGTGCTGCTGTTAAATACAGATAGCGTTCCAGGATAAACGAAAATGCATCTTATTCACTGCCCACTTGTAGCTCGCTATCTGACATTATCCAGGACTATTGATGTTTTGGTGTTGTCAATGTGTGCTCGTTTCTATCGTCTGGCTAATATTTCTTTTGCATGCTTGAGTGAACAATTGATGTACATACGCTTCAAAACGCATTCCCCAAACTAAGTCTTATCCTTTTTTTTTCCTATATAAGCTGTCTCACAGAGAATCTCCAAGTCATCTTGATGTTTGCAATAGACGGGCTTAGCTGAATTACTGCGCTAGACATGCAACACATTGTACACCATTTGCACCGTACGTAATGAAGCACGCGATCTGTTACATGGCGTGTCATTTTGTATTAGCGGTTGAAGAGAAGATATACATTGTCTGCGAACCTGCACGACACTTGGCCGAGTTTCAAGGAACAGGTGCACTGTGTGCGTATAACTAATAGTTTAAACAGCGTTAACTGTATCCTGTTGATCTATGATATGAACAGTCGAATTAAATGAGTGTAAAGACATGGCGGAGGATACATATATCAATCATGAATGAAAAGCCACACAAAGACCGCCGACAGCTATGTGCAATACCCCAACCAGTGTGTAATCGTCTCACATCCAACTGGCAACTGACAAAACAAAACGGTGCAAGCAAAAAGCGTGTGAAACCAAGTTAGCCTAATTAAAGTGTGCAAACAATACGGATCAACTGAGAAAAGAACTATTATCGTCCCTAACTTATGGATTATTGCATATTATGGCGACGGAGAAGATAACAGTCCGTACCTATCATCTAGCAAGACATTGCGTGGTGTAAATATTAAATTTACATTAAATCATACAATGGTATCAACATGCTTATGACATTTAGTTTATGTACTAGATAATATATCTTGGTCAATCTGCTCTTCAAAAACGATGGAACCATACTGAGTCGATTTGTGCATGATGAGATTGATTTGACGATGTCGCAACCAGTTACAATGCGTATTGTACCACGGCATAATGCAGCGTATCCAATATATCACAACTGCCAAATATCACAACTGTTCGAATTTATCAATTTTCGGCGGATAGAGGCCAACAATATCATATATGCATGGAGTGACTTAATTACGCTGCGGCAATCACACGGCTAATAGCAGGTCTACTTGTGTATATCAGTGTGTTATGTATACCTTTAGGGTACACACAACATCATTTAACATATGCCACATTGTTCAGGCAGTTGAATCGATTAATGATAACAATAAACAAAGGAAAGCGAACTGTATATATGAAATGCAAACGACGGCTTTTGCACACGTTAGCAAGTTACCGTTGGATATCGGAGTGTAAATCACGTATAAGGCGTCGTTATACACTTCCAATTAATGAGCTTCTACGTGAATTTACTGGTCATTAATATGTAGTTCCAGGGGCTCACTAAAGGGGTTGACAGTAGCTACAACGAATAGCCCCTTACACCTAGTTATACTGCCAAAGTAGCCTTATTAAGCATATGTCGAATTGAGTTAGCAAAAACGCTGTCGCAGTAATATTCAGCATTGTAATCTCGTTGACCAAACGAAGCCAATTTTCGACTTGCAAAACATGCTTGCACTCAGCCCTGCATATCTCATATCCTTGTATCAACTCGCTAGGATTGTGATTTAGGTGTATCCTGCTAGCGTCTCATCCAGGAGGTTATACAACATGATTAATCGGACGGAAAGGCCGATGCATTCATCTGTATGCGGTATTAAATCTTGCACGCAAAATGAATTTATTGAACTGTTGTGGCATTCGTTTATTCTAAAAGTATGGTACGACATTGGCTAAAGTCAATTTCTCGGTTATTCAGCAAGAGCACTGATGTACCACAGTATTTGCATCTGGAGCCCAAATAACGATATTTATATTTGGAAGGTTATAATTTAATTACATGAAGCCAATCCTATGAAATAGTCTAATCACAATCATACCTAAATGAAAGGTTGTCCCAAAACTCCAGCAAATATACACCCACGATACACAAACGGCTATTTTATTGCGAAATCATGGAGTTGTCTCATAGTTTCATGCTGTTCCTTAAGCAATTTAGGTTGGTTTAATTAGAGATTTGACAGATTGGAAATGTGTCACGTGTGTGCGGTTGCAGAGTATTTTTTGTTCATTCGTTGTGCAGAGGACAGACAGCGGCTTAGACGCATATTACTACAGGTGTTTTACTGCATACTTAAACAGCATCGAGTACTCTCAAAAAACACAACAAATAAGAACTGCCACTATGGAAAGCTGCTAACGATGCACCAGAAATCACCCAATTGGGAAATAGTTCTGCCTGAATACACCATGGTTTTTGGCATTAATGAACAAATAAATAATAATCATTGGAAGCCTATGCGGCCACTTCTGAATAATAAAGGGATGCATCATAATCACGAACCTGCATGGGTTATGACCATCCGCATATCATTCTGCAAAAAAAAAGTTGCGTATATATCGGGCTTAACATGTGTGCGCACGTGCGTGTGTGTTGTGTGCTTGTGTGGGCACGTATGTATGTGTGAGCACGCGTGTGTGTGTGTGTTACAAAAAGCATGATTTCAACATCGTGTTAATGATAAAGCATAACGCCTATTCGCAATCATTAGCATTGATAAGATAGAAACTACTGGTTTTGAAAGAGTTTTGCTGTGGATTACGAAGTCCATCTCTAATCAAACGGATAAACGAGTCCGCGTGTGATTCCTGTGAAAATGCTACCTTTCCTACAGTTGAGCAGCAAAGGAATAAAAAAGAATTTATGGCTAGCAGTAAACAAATACTGTGCATGCATACTGAATACATTGAGCACAAGCCAATGTCACTGAAGCAGCCAAACATAGCGCTGCATTCACATAATGCCCAGCGTGGAGCTGGCGATAAGCGAGTTACCGATTTAACCCAAGAAGTTGGTGGCCTTTTCACTAGCACTGTCCAAGTATTTGCATTATCGTAATTCATCGCAAATGGGAAGATGCTATATTGGTCAACGCCGTTTAATCTATTATTGATGTGCAATCGCTAGCCACAAATGTTTTGGATAACATGGGTTGATTTTTACAACAAAAAAGTATTGCGGAAGCATGAAATAATTTTGATTTGAGCAGCCAAGTGCATATATGATTTTCTGATGCAGCCAGCAAGACACTGCATTATCCACTACTTTGTAGTTTTTGTTGCTTCGGATGTGAATCCTTTTGCAGGCTCAAGGAATTTTGACCTTTGCTTCTCTTGTTGTAGAGTCCATGATGCATTTAACACCAAAGTAAATTTGTATAAGTTATATGGCAGTCGTCGTCGATTTATTCATTACCCCTAATAAGTGCTACACAAAATGGCCAAACTGACCAACAAAACCCGTTATCACTCGCCATTGCAATCAATGAAACAACCACCAAGCAAGTGGAACATTATGGCGCCAGTTTATGCTCCAAAAACAATGGGGAGGTGTTGATTATTACGTTAGAAGCTAGTATGACCAGTATATCGTATGGCCTATTATTGCGCTAGCATACTGCATTTTACATGACTAAGCTATTCCAAGGTGATCCGAGATAATATTTAAACATCGAAGAGATTCCAAATTTCATGAAAGTTTATTTTGTATTGTCGACAAAAATAAAACATGGTAATTACAAAAGTCTTCCTAAGAGGTATTATTAATATAGAAGGTTGGCCTCCATCAACTGTATTTGTACTCGAAAAGAAAAAACGAAGGTCGGAAAAATTATATAAAGTAAATTGGATTCGCCACCATCTTATTAGTGGATGTGGAACATACGAAAGAAAATAAAGCTGGTGAGTTGATTAACGTCACCTGAAATGTATTATAACATTGCAATCTTTGTAATTTGCACTATATTTAATATAACTGGAGCTTCCAATATTTAAATAATGGCTAACCGAATTGTTTGGAATCTTATTCAGTGGATGAAACATTTGTGAACATACAGCACACTTATCTGTTATATAGCTTTGTAAAAAATCGTATAATTGGATTCGCGTCCGGCATCCTTATTAGTGGATGTGGAACATATGCATTATCAAAGCTGGTGAATATTAACGTGCCGCTGGTTGTAATAGTGCACTAATTTGCACTATCATTGAAACATAACTGGAGCTTCACCATATTTAGATTATCCTGCAAATATATTTGCTTCAGATATTATCAATAACACATGTGATATCGACAGCACTTTCTCCGCTATATAGCTTTGTCAGACAAAAGTCTAACAGATTAAGCGGGATGCTTTCATATGTGAATGTGCATATATAACGATTCCTACACCATACCATGTATACTCATGCGAACACCGGATTAGCTAATGTAGTCGCAGTATTGATCATCAATTTCAAATCGCACGATAGACATAAATATGTTGTTCCGGAGTTTCAGAGATCATTGGCTATATTTCACATTTTACATTGCCATTTGTAGCCCGAATCACCTAAGTGAACATTATAAACCATTTAAATATATACGATACAGCAGTATGATCTTGCATTAACATACGCCACAGGTAATACGTACATTATAAAGATTGGTTGAGCTGCATGCAAAGTCGTTATAACAGCGAATACACGGTTGTAATAACCCGGAGCATTTTAAAAGAAAACGTCATTTTGCTAATACGAATATTATATCTCGTAGTATGCAAGCAGCATATTGCAGTTACACTACAACGTCATTGTCGCATATCGATTGACATGATAAAACATTGATATGAACACATTATTCGGTTGAGCAAGGTGAATAGAGTAAGATACTGTCTAACATTCAGAAAGACAGTGATTAGACCTGAATAAGACAATGACTGAAACACCTAATGATTTCTGACAGTTATGATGGCAAAACATTCTCTAAATATTAAAAACGTGCACTTCACCGTCTTGCCATTAGCAACAGTAGACAAGCTGTATTGCTAGAATTACCAGAGAATGGTCTGTATCATACGCGTTGATGCAATTGCGAGCACTCTAAAGTCATCCATAATTTACGTTTATAGTTCGCACAATGTGTATACTCCATAATTTACTACATGAAGGCTTATAAGCTGTGCAGCAGTGTTAAGTAGGGATCAGCCTATATTGGTCCATGTCCCTCACATTAGCAATCGTACGATTGTCTGCATTTTATGATTTCCATGCAATAGCAATATGTCATAACACCCAATCCTTATCTAATTGATATCCAATCACTCAAAATATATATCCCAGTTATCAGAGAGGGTTGTGGTTAATCAATTTCAGGACTATAAATTAGCCAACCGACTTGACGACAAGTATCAGGCGCAAAACCCGTCTACAGTGCTGAGACTGTCCTTCCCCTAGACACAATGACATGCGCTCTTGACCAACCCAATGCTATTGCCATTGCGCTTCTTGGTCTCAGCGCAACGTTTAATACCGTTAATCATGAAATCTTACTGCAGTGTCTCTCAGTCAGTTTTGGTTCCAATGGAAGATACCTGTCGAACCGCATGCACAGAATGTTAGCGGCATGTACTCCAAAGCACAAGAGCTAGCTTTTGTGTGCCATAAGGATCCGTCCTTAGGCCATTACTGGTTTAGAGGCTATGCATAATACGATGGCAATCTTATAAATCCATATGGACTGGTAATCAATCAATCATACAGACTGCTTCAACTCAGTTTCAGTAATATCAGCTGCGATTGTTCCGCTGAACAAGTATCATGAGATGTAATTTATTATCAATAATGAACATTTAAATAGATCATAATAAATCATAATAAACAAGACGATTATCATGATTATAAGAATATCTGCGAGGCAATTAACAAGCGATGTTGACAAACATAGATCCGCCATTTTGAACCATTTGCTTTTAACATGTAGCTGCAAATAAACATTTGGCTGAACATGTCCGCTCGAGTCAACATAAATCTACTTCAATGCATTACAAATATAAAGCCTATCGCTTTCAAGATCAATAGCTGACATACGATGATATTCGTCTCACAGACGGTTAGATGTGCGGCTTTTATTTAGAAATCGGTTGCCATGCATCAAAGCCTACAAGGTCATATCCCTACAAACCAAAACTATTTTCAGGGACACACTTGCAACTTAACGTTATACTTGACAAAACATAGAAACCGTATCAGTCCAGTCTATGAGAAAATCAGGGGGAGTTCACTATTGAACAGGAGGGTAGGAGATTACGTTAAGATTGAGTAAACGTGTGGGACATTTATTTCACTTGCGGACAACTTTTAGTCTGAGCAACTCCGACTACATGTAAGCATATCAGCAAGTGACCAGGCCGCTACATGGCGTGACTCACCACCTGACTATGGCAATACGTGATGATTTGCATCAGTTGTAGGCTTCGTCATAATTTCGTATAGTCTGATAAAATGATATATAAGGATCGAAGAAGCTTACTTATCAAGCTTTAGCGACCATGTGGCATCCTGTTTTAGAAATGATGAACGACACAGTTAAATTGATAGTTTCGTAATTTCCAATTTTTGTCTGAATTTTTACACACTTTCTGTATTAACGTCACTCAACCACCAATCTGACCTTACTATCCCCTTCGAAATGTCATAACCTTGCGCATAATTATTTGCTATGTTGATGTGCCGATCACAACTAACTTTCAGTACAAGATACGTGGAACGACAAATTACGGTAGACACTTAATTTTGTACATCGAATACATCATTATAATCACCGAATGAATTCATTAAACCTTTTCTCATTTATGTCCACAAACTCTACCATTGTCATACCTAAACTTTACTTTACACACACAGTCGGAATACATGCTACGTACTACCAGCGCTAAGATGAACCGATATCAAAAGCAGACAATCGACATAAAGATGGAAGTTGTTTTACCCAAATGTATTACACGCGTATGTCACGACGCTCACTGTTCAATTTATTTGTTCGAACTCACGGCATTTCAAAAATTATCCTTCCGATTAATGTAGTTCTGTACAATTGATATAATTGCAAATAATCACGTTTCTCAGCATTTAAATTTTAATGCACGCTCAGACATAGCTTTTATTGCTTCACCATTTTGCACTCTACTTGTTACCCACTCTATTGCCACGCGTTAGGAAATTATTGCATTGACGATTGTTGCAATATGACCATGAAAAAATTAGTGAACCTAGGCCGTATCTAATTGATTCATATGCAATTAGTACAGACTGGTAAATAATGGATGACAATATGCAAACAATAGCAGCCAACAGATTCGAATAACAAATATTCTGGCATGTGGCTCGCTAAATAAATCACAGCGCGAGGCTCTATTAGGTGGATATAACCAGCGGTGTATATCAAGACAGCTGACTGTAAAGCACACATCACCTAGTAACACATACTGAACATTGCCATTCGTAAACATTACGTCAGAACATTAGACCGTTGCATAAATAATACCGTTACATATTTAAGGCTGTGGCGATAGCTAATACTCAGCGGGGTTACAAAGATTTATTGTGTATGGGTTTAAAGGGGGATTAAAAACGGCGTGTACCACATGTGTACCCCGTTACAGTTGAGTAAAATGAGGCAGCACGCGGACTGGTGATGACAGAACATCACTATATATTCTATTTGATTACATTACCGTAATAAATCAGAGAGAGGGACACAGCTGTCAGTAGACTACTGATGCGGTACCTCAATTGGCTGAAAGTCGTTCCTCTGATAATTTAGCTCATTAATTTCGATCGGATAACCCCGTTCGCATCTACGTGTGCCATATTAAAGTCAGCTGTGACGTGTTTATTATGTCGTCGGTTATATTTGTGGTAAAGGGGCTCACGCCATGCAAACGGTATTAAGCTTATACTAGAACGCTACCATTCGAACAGCCTAACAGAAACGGAATAACAAGTAATGGTCGAGTATGAAAACGAATTGTGCAGGTCTACTGATGGCACAGCAATGACTTCACTAGCACTTGCTAACATGAACGGGTTCTTTTGATGGATTATTGAAATATTAAAAATCAGGAGCAGCATTTAATTTAGGACGTCGTGTTGTCAATAAATGAAAGGAGTATCTCGGGTTCCAAGCGAAAATGTTTTGTTTTTCAAAACTTCCTCCCCATTACATAACATATAATGGATGGATTACTGTACGTATAACACTTAAGTATAAATGTCGACCATATTGATCCACAAAGTCGTGAAATATATCTGCATAACTGCCGTAAACCCCGACGCATAGGGCATAGATATAATATACAGGCGTCTATAGATCTGTTTTGGGAGACAGTTATTCATGGCGAAGCTTGTCAAACGACACATTGACACTATGATTGCCCAAATGGATGCAACAAAACACTTTATGCATCACTACATGCGCCACATCGATACTTGTCATCGCCAAACATATAACGTTAACGTATAACTTTAAATGTAAATCTTTTGGTTGCATTGTACGTTCTTTCGGTGGCCCAATGGCATAACTGATTTTGCACGTATCAGCTAGCGAACAAAATCAGTTTTGTCACGGAGCAGCACTGTCTCCAGGGATAGCACCTTCTTGGAGCGAGACCATGATACCAAAACAGCTAGACCTCGTTTGCTGTTAAGTAGAATTATGCAATCTTCACGTCTTTGTGTCATTACCATAGATGTGGTCGACAGATTTTAGCCATGCAACTCGACGACGCTAACAGCAATCATTGTAAACAGAATGACGAATGCTGTCAATCATGGTGTTTCTCTGTAACTTACCCTTCTGGCTGAACATTGATAATTGTTTTGATCACGATAAGTAGTCATAGTCTTTACAATAACCATCATACATGTCCATTTAGACCGAAACGAATGAAAGCCTGTGGTTAAAATCTTGTCTCAGGATATTAGCGTATATGAATGAAACTAAAATAGGTTGAATATCGGCACCAATGCAGGCAAGAAAGCCCAGCCGTATAACTGTAGTAAGTGAATATATCACGTAGTATATAACAAGATGCCTTGCTGGGTTGTAGGTTGTCATCTTACTAATTGCATTTGACAACAATTTCTTTACCAGGTCAAATGTTCACGAATATTCTGCGGCATGTGAGTGTACACTACTTGTTGCAACAAAAGTCAAGGTGAGTAATTAAAGTGTTACGAAAAGCAATAATTTAGATTACAATATTGCATGACAAGTAAAATCAGTCGCAAAGCAAACAAACTGAAGAAACCGGAATAAAACAATTGCAAACGGAATAAGGCGAAGTGAAAAACAGGAAACCCCAAAAAATGAACGTCGGATGTTATCAAACGTGTAAAATCACTATCCTATGCCATTTGACCGCATGTAATAAGAACAACAAGGGAATAAACAGCAAAACACCGTAGTTGGTCACCCGATACTGATCAATATATTCATTGCGTCAGACGGTTTGTTATTGAGTTGTAACAATATTGACCACTTAAGCACCTAAAAGTGCTGATGCTACTTTGTTTCTGTGTGGCGTCCTAATTTTTCAGCATAAGATTGTAAAAGATAGCTATTGCTAGAAGGAAAAAACGGGTGGTGCATAAAACGGGTGATAGATGATGCAGATGCAATTGATACCAAAGCTAAAAGCTGTAAAACATTTGATGATAGAGTTCTCACGAATTTCGAAAGGCAGGAAGACTTTAAGAAAGTCAACTGGCTTGGAATCAACAGTGGTTGTGTATATGTTTTCATCGTATTAGTAAAGACAATCTATTTCGAAATATATTATTGGCGGCGGAATTAATAACGCAAAGTGTTATATTAATCTATCATAAATATATGTGGATTTAAATCATTTCCTTAAACAACATGTCTTCCTTTATAACATATAACAGCCTTGCATTGTCCAAATTTTCGCCATGGGTTATATGCTGTGACAATATCTTGTCATCCCCAATGTCCTGCCTCATTTGTGTCGCCCATATGTTCTATCCCGTAGTTGCTAATTTCCGATATCAATTAGATCATTTACGTAGCTTGAGTAATGAGATGCAAAAGACATTTAGATGTAAGTTCATAAACTGCGATCTCTGTTATGCCACCAAAAACCCTATATTAATCAAACGTAAACCTGTGATGCTGGAAGGAATATTAACAGCTGCTGCTTTAATGCCTTGGAATAATGAGCGATTGTCTAAGCACACTCATTGTTAAGCAACATCTGATAGGATTTGTGTAACAAGTCCTTGAAACTTGGCGTGGGAAAAATTCGTTTCAAAGCATGTCAACACATAATGGAAGGATAAGACACTAAGCACTGACGCTTTATTTACGGAGATTTGAAAACAACATCTACTGGAATCATTAGTTTGTTTCATGTAATCATTCTCAGTTCAGCTTTAAACTTACTCTTGCATTATGTGTTGATTTTATCTATAGATACATATTATATGTGTGATTAAAATGATATGACCGCACATTAAGAGATGGCTTCATAAGCCACACTTTAAGTGTCTGATATATATTCAACCGAATATTGAACCACCGTGAGGTTCATTGCATTCGCTTTAAGGCAGCGTCAACAATGATGTGTGATTGACATTTACGCGAGAATTATATCAAGCCTTGTCACCTGACTATTGTGCCAGTGATTGATAGCAATCGTTACAGAGTCCACTTCAGTGCAAATATAGTAGCTCTCATGGTACATCGGCTGCATTTCTCCTGATATGGATGAGTTCATTATTCATTCAACGTTTTTTTTTTTTACATTTTGCCATCCCGGAAAGAGGAAGCTGTTAAATTAACAATGCATAAGGGGAATATGCGGTAGGTTGTTTTAGGTCAGCATGTTATTCTAACGGTATCGTTTGATTTACCATATGTTAAAAACTACCCAGTCTTTGTATTGCTTTAGAAGTTGGTACATACCACTATGTGGTAGTCTAGGTCATGTATATACATATCAATTTATGTCACCCAATGTGAACAATTGCTTGATGCGTACCGATATCTTTATGAATCATGAATCAATGTATGTATATAATGGCTAAGTTCGATAATATACCAACATAAACATGTATTCGGTTCACAAATTAAATGGGAAAACACCATAGTACGCTTGGTGCTGCTCGAATCCGAGTTGTCTTGTCACCTATAAGGCGCTAGCATCATGCAAACTTTTACTCCCACTCATAGTAAAACCACTTTGTCATGCATTGCTATTTGAGGTCTCAGTGGTCTAATTATTGATCATAATAAATTTGGAAAATTGCTTTACTTAAGGAAGATTCAAACCTATGATGCAAGATAGTAATGCAGTCGCTATATCACTATCAAAATTGCGAATCCAGCGAATGAGCCATGATAATCCTTAATAAATGTGTTAATTTGTGTCAAAATAGGTCTTTTAAAAAAATGCAATCAGATGTAACTCCATACTAATTTATGGTTGATGAAGTGCAGCCTGAAATATGCCTATGTTTTTATGTATGTACTGGTTGATAGCGTTTGTTCTACTCTGTATCTGCTCTATTTGTGATAAGAAGTATTCTCTAAAACGGCACCGAGGTGAATCCATAATCAAGCGTGACAGGGCACATTTACTAAGCTATTGTCATGTTGCGGAGTTCCTCTATTGAAGCATACTCAATTGTAATAAAACCGATTTGTTCATTCAGTGCTATTATCACATTATCGCAGTGTTTGTGCCGATACCTTAGCTCGTTGACCAAACAAACGTCACGTGCTTTGATGTACCGAGGCAACACTATGCGGCTTTATCTGTGTTAAGCTGCATTCTTTTTTCAAATAACGATCATGAACATAACATGCCTGACCAATTAAATAGACTTTCATGCAAAACTATTTCAGAAAACGCAGCTTGATTGGCATGTACGATAACAACGTTCATAGGCAGTTTCCTGATTTCGGAATCTACATATGATCGAACGGATGTGCAGCATTAGAGCCAGCAATTTATCTCTTTGTGGTGTGATGTGATCAGAGAAGGATAGTACGAAAATGTACATGTTATCATTTTATCATAATACTAACTGTATGAGCGTGTTATCATTTCAAGTGTAGTCTTATCAGATATGTTGTCTGTTTGGAATAGCGTAATCCCTACGAATTTCCTTTGCCTACGACTGGTAGAAAACCTATTTGGTTAGTCCCAGAACGATAGGACGAGTGCTTTATGGGGCTATGACTAACGAAAATGACGAATCATGTATTGTTGACTAGAAGAATGGTAATTGGCATGCATATTGTAGACGAAATCTTGCAAACAATTGTCACGCTAACCCACAGTGGCATATTGTGCATAGTCTTTGGCGAATCTCATAAAGTGCAAAATTTTCTAAAATGCGTTCGTTCTTCAAAGTGATACTTTACGGGACTTGAATTGCTCACCCGGTGAATTGAGAAGCCCAATCTCTAGCCCGCATATGCAAGGTATCGATGATGAAATTAGTACACTCAACATAATTGGATGAATCCAAAATGGTGTCAGTTAGTCACTTTCTTAGGCTGTGACTCGCACAGATTGCTACTGTTTTAATATCAATGACAATCGTGTCTAATCGAAAATCGAATCGCATGTATATGGATGTACTTTAAGAAAGGGCAAATGATAATTTAATACAAATTGATTTTTCTTTCTTCTAAGTTGGTGACATTGTTTGCGGATTTATTATCTGACATGGCGAGATGCTGAATGCATACATTATAGATCCAGTTTATTATCTTTACTATGCTATTGTCCTTGACAATATATCCTTCAATAGTGATCATAACATTAAACGAATCCAACGAACAACCGACAACGTAAGACCATGGCTATAATGTGGGTATTTTATGGCATCACATAAGAATGGAATGGCTTTTCTGCATTCATATGCTCCTAGGTGGCTGTGCACCGCGGCTTGCCCAAAGCGTTATCGATGTCGTATCATGCGACAATCAATGGTAAGTCGCCAATTAGGGTAATTTCTTATTTCCCTCGATAGCAACATGTCGGAGTGCAAGATAAGACAAAAGCATAAATAATTTTACATAATGTCACGCACATATGCTGCGAAAAGTACTATACCACCATAGCATATAACTAAGCGATAGACATGCTATACAAAGATGTTATTTGTTTCTCCTGGATAACTATTCATATGGATAAAATGGTTAGTAGGACCGTTATTTTTTTTCCAGCTTATCCGATAATTTGGCTCTATAAAGAGTCCATCATTTACATAGGATGTGGAACTAATAGTGTAAATGCCATATTTGACATTCTATGTAAGCTTCTTTAAACGGCCGATTGATTTGCACAAGCTGCGAAATTTCTACCCTGATATAAAAATCTTACATTGCATTATTTTGATGAAGATAGACAGCTTATGCCTTCATTTTCCCTGAATGTTTAGCGACATATTTTTGGGAACAATCTTACCAGAGGAAATGTGTAGCAATATTCTGACCTTGCAATATAGATATATATCGATTTTGTCACGGCGACCTGAGCATAAATCATTCAGGATATTGTGAAAATATTAATATGACATTGTTGGATATTCTTTCTTCTTGACAGTCAATTAGTGTATGTACCATCACAAGAAATACATAATTCACAAAATACCTGAACTAGATGGATTATGATTATTCGAAACCTACCAATGCAAGTCATGTAATTGACGACGGATGGCAACGGCTGTAAATTGGTAACACATTTGCCCATGGCACCTTATTTGCAGTTACCCAATGTTATTATCGTTGGATATTTAACACTTTTACAATATAAGAAATCCGACTGGTGGCAATAGATAAACGTGTTCATTCGTTCCGACATATCGAAATCACAGATTGATAAACAAAAATAAATATTTGCTATTAATTTCGAAAACAGGCACGATGTAACTACATACACCAATAAGACACTAGTGAAACCATTGCAGTGAGGATGTGTGTGACAATGTGTGCTCGTTTATCGATCCGCGATACGTGCAAGCATTGAAGTGCTTTCGACAGTTTGATGACTTTATATAAGGTCATGGTAATATACAGAACTTCACGACAATCGTCACTGAATACAGCTTTGTTTGTTCTATATGCAACGACATGCTATAAAGACGATTCGAATATCAATATATTGCTTGACCAGCATGAGCACATACAGTATAACTAAAAGCAACCATGAACGGAAAAACAGCATCACGAATGAACGTTATAACAACGGGAACTCAACGTGGTCCAATCAGATGAAAATAACATAACTACAGTTAAAGTGTTCCGTTATTGCTTCACGAATGAGGCATGGCGATCGTTACAGAAAAACAAGATAGTCAATTCTAAGGCTTTACTTTCAAGAAGTCAAGACACTAAAAGCATCGATCAATAGTAGGAACACGAATTAACCTCCGAAGAACCATAATGCGCGCGTGAAGGATGTGTAAGATTAACAGGATCGTTGTTCGACAGAGCTCAATGTGGCATATACGCTAATCATTGCTCCATAGAATAATTGGATGCAGTCGATGGTTGCTGCGTGTTCTACCTATTTGCGTATCTAACAGAGTAGACGGGTTCGACCGGAACCTAGTCATACTATTGAGATGTCATAAGACACAAAGGACATGTTAAGGGCACTCGGCGCTGTGCTTGTGCCAGCCAACTATGTACCTACATCAGATGTATTCGACAAAACATTCGATTTGCTTTATTCTGTAGATCACGTGTAAGTAACTAAATAACGCACCAATCAGAACATGTTTAATTGTAGAGAAACAAACAGAAAGAGTAAAATATATGCTTTTCTACAAACCAGTGCATGTAAAAAATATGGACGAACTCGAGTGTCAGTATCATCTGTATAAGTGTAATATAGTAAATTCCCGCAAAGAATTACATGGCGGTAACACCAATTATGCATTATCATAAATTGTTCAGTTTACCTGGCGCATACTATTGAAACAAACAAGGAAACAGTCATCAGCGTTACATGTAGCGAGCAAGTTAAGAAGAATTAGTAACATCTTTGACATTAGTTGGTTATTTAGCAATACTATGTCGTAAGGATATGATATAGTTAAGTACATGGTGCATAACTGCACGTTATCAAATCGTTTTGCTCCGCTGATTAATTTGATCACAGAGTTTTGCAGGTGTTTATGCAACAACGAGGATATTGAGATGAGTCACTTCTTCTCCCGCAGCCTTCCTGACACAATAAGTTTAATCCACAGCAAAGCGCTGACCAATCCTTTAGGTATGAATATCACCCGTATCATCTTATCACAATATAAGCATAACAGTCCCGTAATCAGCCCAGCATATCAACGCTGATACAAACTTCTTATCAGCAGGAATCGTCATAGGTTTATTTGCCGTTTTGTATTTTTGCTTCATCGATTGTGCATGCATACATAATAATTTGGGATGAAATGAATCTTACACACCGTTATCGTTCTCTAGATCCTGGCAAACACGCTTTGTATAAGTAATGTTCCTATTCAGAATCCATTTATGCAACTTGTGCTCTATCAAATTATACGATATTTGATCTGACAGATCGATACCAATGGTAATGACCTTTAACGATATGGTGGCCATACCTCAATTCCAGGCTGATATTAGCCACTTTGAGTGTCTATGAAAGTAGTTGCTTTAGTGTTATATTAGGGTTCCCTCTGATCTAGTCGTCTAAGATATTTAATGATATTGCATTATGTTTGGTTTCTTGCAGAATTTTTAATTTAGTTATGCAGTACACTAAGCAATACAGTGATGAAGAATTATCGTATTGTGCGGTATGCATGATTTATCCCCAAGAATACCCGTACCTGCAATGTATATCTACACTTATTCACGTTTATTTAGCGTAGTGATCGCCGAAGCCCACATTAACTTGCTTTTATAACATAAACATTGCCCGAGGTGCCATCAGATAACTTCATTGAATTTGCATACATCACGTCTTATACCACCAAAGCAGCAATACGTATTTCTGAAACAACGAAACGTGCCATTTGACAAATTCAATAATCTATTTGTAACGACCCAGTGATTATGGCGAGGTTCGTTAATTTTATTGACTCATAACAAGCGATACTAATGGATGACAATAGTCGGCTACAACCTCAGGTCATGTGTTGATTGCGTTAGTTGTAGCTCTGGTGGGTGGGGGCTGTATACTAATAAACTTGCTGGCAATAATTGCTCGAGCAGCCCGTGAATCAAAGGCGAACTAATATTTTTTTGATTCTATGGCTGCTGCATAAACATGCAGCTTAGTATGTAATAAACTGAACAAACGGTATACAATTCATCTCAATGGCCAAATATGTGTAACGCGGACGCAAGGGTATATATCATTAGTCATTGTAATCTCAGAATGCTGCTGCGGACCTAGTGTAAGGCCAAAAAATTGGCTGTCACCATGTATCACCAGTTTATATCGGGATGAATGTAATATTGTGTTATACGCATTCCCAGTATAAAGAGTAATAAAAGACTGCACCACATTTATAGCTAGTTGAAATTGAACGAATTGGTCGATGGGTAGTAGACGGAATAGCGGACTGTCAAACCCAAACCATAGACCCCTACTTATCTCCCAAGAGCCAATGTTACCTATTGTATATGCATAGTGTTAAGCGCGGAGAACGGACATATATTGTCATACAGGTCTGATGATATCATCGCGAAATTTTCATATCTTCGGACATCGAACAAGGACAATGACTACGTAGCCTATATTCTTGTATGGATCCTATGAATGGTGAAAAGCGCCAAATGACACGGTAATAACATCAGATGTTCCTAGAGGCTGTATAGATATGCTTCTTTATACACAACATTTTGACTATATACGTCATGTGTCCTTCTGATTAAGTTGTGCGCACTATATGCAGAACTGCTGTCGAAAATGTCCACACGGAGGCAGGCACCATATACAATGTATCAATAATATAAACATGGATGTTATGAAACTACTAGGCAGTATTATGTATCTATGACTATCTGCTATGCTATGGTATGGATCAGGACATGAAAATCTTTCTGCTGAAGTTTATAAGCGAAGCAAGCGGTGTAATGTAAGTATTTAGACGTTTAAACAGATCACTGTTATGGAAATATAAGACATAGTAAATATTATTTGTAAGAATGATAAGACGTTCCATTGTCGAATGCCGCTTTATAGTTTATGGAGAGAATAAAGAATGCATATAGGGAATTAGTCTGTGTTTTAAACATTTATGCTCACAAAGATATCAATGTTGACAAAACACATCCCTAAGGCGAAAAGATAGATTAGTTAACTCGGCCTTTATATACAAACATGTTGGTGACATTTGTACATGTGCAGTTTAAGGACGTAACTATTGATTAAAACAATATTTTTCGTTACATCCGGTTGATAAAGGCTAACTGTCCTTCCGCCAAATAGCCTTTTGGTGTAAGGTGACGTCTTGCTGCATGACGTTTGAAAATGCCTCGGAAACCACTAATATGGTGCAATCAAAAATGATGGTAGAAAGCGTTAGATGAAGATGTAATGGTGTTATATTCAACAAAATATCTGGCATAGCATATCTTGGTTCCGGTACTTCGGTATGGTCAGAGGCAAGTAATGTTTAATGATGAAATCCGTGACTATATTATGTAATCACTGGGATTTTAACTGTTGATGCTTTTAACCTTGCAAATTGTGATCTTAACATTGATTATTGAGTTAAAATAATGCAATGATCAAACCAAACGAAGTACATTTCATAGAAGTTGATGTGAGGCGACTGCAATTAATGCAACGCAGCGCTAGATACTGTGTGCAGAGATGAAAGGTAACATGCTGACAGCACTTTCCTGTGTCGCTCTATTACAACGAATGGGTCAATAAAAGGAGCATTAACGCACTTACGTAGAACCACAATGCGCCTAGAAGCATGCCTGTTACCAATAAGAGCTTTGTTGGATGATTTACTGTCCGTGTTTAAAGCCTTTGAATATACCACATTTATATAATTACCTCTTTTTGATGGTAACGTGCGATATCTATAAGCGTCTTAAACAGACCCCACAATAAAATGGGCTCATTATATAAGCTGTTTTAAAGAAACATTAAGCCTTATTCATCGATTGTTTTTGGATGCTTTGCAGTGCTTATTAATCAGATGCATTGCGCCACAAAGTAACAGTATAACGTATGCATTTGAAATTATGCGGTCATATCGCGGCGGGGTATGGGCAACATATGGCAAACCATCGCGTGTAAATATATTTGCTTTTTTTTAAAGTCGATTGCAGGCGAATTCGTATAACTTTTTCTCGATTATGTCAATGTCGGCAGAAAGAGAATTGGGCGTCTTGACTGTGCACTCAGAAATTTGAAGTCACATGGCTACTATAGTTGTTTCAACAGATGGACGAACACAACATCTTTTTTTTAATTCCAACAATAGAACGTCTTCTGACTCCATTCTGATGAATGCAAAATTTTTCACCTTCATGACAATAGGATCTCAGCATTTGCAGACGATTTCTACTGGCAATAAGCATGAGGGAAAATGAAATATGCTGACGACAACGTTATATTTACATTATTTGATTTGGGTATTGAATACAGCAGATCACTAAGCTAGCCCTGGTAGCACAGCAAGCTCAAAATCGAAAACCAGTGCGCAAATTTGTTTTTACAAATAAATTCAAACTAGACAATGGATTTTCTTCTCCTTTTTAACCCAGATCCTACCCCTACTTACAATTCTGGCTATCTGTGACATTTAGTCAATATTTTTCCATGAATGCGCAGAAGCACAGCAATGGTCCGCCTGTGCCATAGACTAGACGATACTTGATTTATAACCATATGAATAACCTTACCAAACATATGCGTTCCTAGACACCGCGAACAACCAATATGCTGATATACCCATATGTTTGCTCCCCCCAGTTTTCAATCATCCTTATCATTTTGCAATAAGGCCAAATGGATGCGTCTAAGTATCATATGTAACGATAGTGGTTTTATACAGAGATCCCTCTTTGGTGATGTTCAACTCGAACGTTTTGTACACGTACAGTATTTGGACAAAAAAGTTGAGGGACACAAAGTGGTATGTTTTCTACTTGAGGCCGGATTGAAGATAATTACGAACCGCACCACAGTCAACCGGACGCATAAATGACAGCTTTAACATTGAATTAGAGACCATTAGAAGTGTATTAACAGTCTTCTAACGTTGTGAAGCGTTTTGTGATTTTTTTTCCATTTGGCACAACACATTGGATGCAAACATTTAAAGCAAACTCCTGCAGTCAGCAGTTATTGATCTCTGGGTATCAATGGGCACTATATTTGCTCAATTGCTATGCATCGGTACGTGCATTTGAATTTAAAGCGCAGTTCCACATCCTGGAAAACTATGCCTAGCTGAACCTCATCCAGTCGAATCCGCACTCGTGCGTTCATCAATACATCTTATAGCTGAAATCCGACCCACGCTTATGATTTGTTTATGTCGGATCGCGCCTTAAATCAGATCAACATAGAACCCTTTAGATATGCTCTAAAAGGTTTATTTCCGCCACCATATAATCCATATTGACTCCGGTGAATAAGGGACAGAAATTACGTGGGTCGTTGCAGGAAATTCAACCAGCGTTGCCTAATGAGAGAGTGCCTACTCTAGCCCATCTATAAATTTTCATACCATTCGGCGGCACAAATTTCACATATCATGTGGATTAATCGGGATAAGTACAGGCTACGCGAAGTCGTCCGAATTCCTTATATGATATCACATTGCACCGCGTGTTGCCATTATGGGTTTTTTCTAAACGTTATTGTATCATTATTGTGTTGAGGCCGTATCACCTGTTCTGCAACTTATAGCGTAACAATAGCGACTTATAAAATCTGATCCCTGTCTTTTTTGTTCGATAAATATTATGTTGATGATATACGCTCAAAAATAAAACAAGACAGCGGCACCCATTGCCCAGAAAAATACTGAAGTGTTTACATACGCACCTCATTGCAATCTACGAAACGATTACGTAGTTATTGCGATTACAATATATTTCTTTTCCAACGTCTCGCTAATTGATCCTTGTAATACGTTTATTTAAACAGAGCATTGAATTTTGCACCATGGCATACAATACACTCTTTGTGATCTAGCCAGTAACGATTAGACCTTACTTATCATCCGAGGAAACAAATGATGTTCACTGCTTTTTCTGAATAGATTAACTAGACTGTGTCGGGTAAACTGCAAAAATACACAATCAAGCAACATAACCAAACAAAATCAATTATTTTATCCAATATAGACCTGATAGGCTGTTTGAAAACATGCAACTAGCACTTCAATGCTTTAGAATATTCAGCGGTCATATGACTTACCCAATGTTACGTAGCTAATATTCAAACTTTCCATCCAAATTTCAAACGTGCGAAAATATGTTTTAGCATCCACTGTTGCGGAAAAAAGCCATTGCCCCATTTTATAATAAGACACTGAATGGCAGTTGTTTAATTTGTCTCCATGCTTGCCATCGCTCAATTGCAACCCATCCAATTGGAATGGCAGAGACAATACATGTTTCATTGACGCATTTGGCCTGGAAGTGCAACACATAATGGTTATAACCAATTGATGACTCTCGCTGAATGTCTGAAGGCCAATGTTTTGGAGACATATCATATATTCCATGTTTCATATAATTATTTACGCATTTACCAATGGAATTTTATGCAACATATATATATATATATATATATATATATATATATATATATATATATATATATATATATATATACGATTATATGATGACTCTATCTTATGATGTTGATATATCGATATCTCACATGTTTGTATCCTCACTGCTATCGTGAACGCCTATGATTGCTGTTGCCAAGTGAACTGGTAATGTTCCTGCAACGGATTCAAGGCCCTTTCGTTCACAAAACATATGCAAGCGTAAGCAACTACCATATGTCTGCGAGTATAAACAACCGAAAAGACGCTTCTTAACTCATCCTGAATAAGAAAATCAATCCTAGGCTGCAACAAATAAGAGATTCAGTTGATCATTGCTATTCTACTGACATTTGATCATTGCGAATGGCGGTCATTGCAACGCTAACGCTTGTAGCGTTGACAGTCAATTTTGCTGAGTACATCCAAACAACAAACTCAGTTACTTAATCATTCTCATTCCTTACCATCTCGCGGGTTAAATGTTGATATAATGATAATTCAGTTTCGTCTTTTTCGTCATTTGGGGGTTTTGACTGTAATAAAAGCTCTGTTTATAGAGTTCGAATGTTCAGTGCCAATATGCATCGATAATGTTAGGATCAATAAAAAACTTTTGAAGTGTGTTGGTATCCTAGCCAATGTTAAATTGGTTTGTATGGAATTACAAATGTAATCAAATAATATGGTTTTTACTTGGACATAGATATCACACATGACATGGGCGATCGACTATAAATTTTGAGACTATCTAGGTCTAGTTCTAAGCAACAAATAATTGTTTGTGTGCCGTTAAAGCGGGTTGGGTCGGATTTGTCATAAAAAACGGCTATTAAGTAATACTGTTGCCCCGAATGACATACTAAAATTTAATCAGCACCAGCGATGTATCTGAACCCAAGCATTGAATCTTAAATCATTCTCAGCAACAATTGCTTCGTTGAATCAAATAGTCTACTCAAAGAACACAGAATTTTATGCTAACGTACCCTACAAAACACCCCTGCTCCTGAAGGCATACTCAGAGGCTTCAATAACTATCAAAGAGGCTATGGAATTTGGCTCAAACTGGTAGTGCTTACCAAACTTTGTTTTGCCAATGCAAAACATTGAGGCTTCATGTTGATGGACTAGTCAGATAAGAGTTTGCCACGGAATAGCATACCGGATAAAATCGTTTTAAGTGATTGCATCACGGTTGGTACAGTACATAATCTCGTTCAAAAACGCCACATTTTTCTTGCAATGCTTTTCACACAATTTGAAACAAATCAAGGAATAATAAATTTTGCATTTGGTCTCAACACCAATCAATAATGCAATATACTCGCACGTTACGGGCCATAACTAAATTATCTTTGTTGCCTATAGCGATTGACCAATGTTTCAAAGCATTGACTAATCTTTCATTTTTGTGTCAATAATGTTGGCGCTGTGTAAACATTTGTGGATTTCTTTCTTGAATCGTTGCGTAATGTTTTCACCGTGTATACATTGTAGGATGGCTGTCTTTAATTGTGTTGAGGGTAATTTTGGTTAGTTTATATATATTATGTATATTGTAAAAGAATGTGCATTAAATGCTGGTTGAGAGATGCTTTTGCTCGCCTGCCGGTGCAAGAATATTTGTCTATCGTGGGACTCATGATCCGTGAGGCCTGGGGACTGTATGCTACCGACTCGAGGGACTCGAGAAAATGGCACAGAGGTAGAGAGGTACGTTTCATCGGGTGGAGAGCCGACGGATTGGACTGGTAAGACAGTGTTAGCAGAAAGTGATGTCAACTCAGGGGGATGTAACCTGCTGCAAATAGTTGTGACGCTAGAGGTTTGTACAAACTAATTTATATGAATCTGGGTTCACAAATGCCAGTATTAGGTGTTGATTAACATTGCAGATTTTCGAACCAATTACAGACATTGTCCAGTTGTTTGTTAAAATGGTCTCACTAAATGGTTAGTGGTCCATTTTTGTATGATCAATAATGTCTATACACTAAATGGTTACGTGTCAGGTATCCTGACATGCCTAAGTGTGAAGTGCAATTTAATAGTTTTCAACGTGTATACATTGTATATGGCTTTCCTTAATTGTGTTGTTGGTCTATGTATATTATGTATTGTATAAAATGTCTTAAATGTTGGTTGAGAGATGCTTTTTGCTCATCTGCTGGATCAAGATATATTTGTATATCGTGGGACACATGATCTGTTAGGCCTTGGGACTGTATGCTACCGACTCGAGGGACTCGAGAAATTAGCATACAGGTAAATATATGCAGATACATCGGGTCGAGAGCCGACGAATATATATACAAAGTCATAAATAAAGTTGTTTATATATAAGTATATATATATATATATATATATTTATATATATATGATCTATATATATTTTTTGCAGTACATGCTATATATATCAATAAATCATATATCTGTATATAGGTATATTTCTTACATTGATATTTATATTTATATACATGTATACTTGTACAATTCGCCATATATATAATACATATATATATATATATATATATATATATATATATATAGTATATATTGTTATATTTATATATATATATATATAATATATATATATTTTAGTAGGCGCGGACATATATATATATATATATATATATATATATATATATAATATATATATATAATCACATATATATATCTTTGTATATATATTATATCTTGCATTTATATATATATATATATATATCTATATATATATTTATGTAGCGCATTCCATGATGTTATATCATTGTTCTTTATTATTGCCCATTGCGATGCACATATATATTATATTTTTGCAATATACATGCATATTTATCTCAATAAATACATATACATATGTGTGTGCATATGTGTATATAGGGTATATATATTCAATATATGCCATATCAAACTTTGCCGGTTTATCTCATATATATATATATCTTATTATTTATTTCCATTATACCTGTGTGTTTGTATGGATGGTTGAGGCTGCGATGTACATCACATACAGAGCCATTATATTATAAAGTTTATATTCTGTTAATCAGATTTAAAAATATAGTAACCTAAACAAGCCTTATCTATATATATCTGATAAACAGTAGCAATGAAAACTATTCCATCCTGAGAATACCTGATGGCGAACGCATATATAGATATTTGATAGAACTATGTAACTTGCCGTCTGGTGTTTTGCCGTCTGGAGTGTATATCATATATAACATAAAACAGCTATGGCAGTATTTGTTATATATATCAATGAAGCATATATATGCGATATATATATATATATATTTAATGTCAACTCTTCAAATCTCTGATTGTCGTAGTTTGTTTCTCCTCTTGCACACATCACATAGGTAATCTTTTTATGAGTTTTAGTAGGCGCGGACATTGCCCAATGACATACGGTTGTGTTGAGCTTTATGTAGCGCACCAAGTTGATGGATGTAGCTTGTAAGGCGGAATAATCACTCATTGTTCTCTGCAAATTAATGCCCATTGCGATGCACATATTCTCAGTCATTTTGCGAGCACACTTTGCAAAGGACACTTACTTTGGTAAATATCTTAACCGACTCCTCGAGCATAAAAACCCATTATGCCATTGCTTTCGCTATTACTTTCAATATTCAATCATTCGCAAACATTGCATGTTATCATACTTTGCCGGTTTAAACTCTCATCAAGAAAGTAGCACTCTTATTATTTATTTCCATTATTGTCCTTCCCTGTGTGTTTGTGCTATGGATGGTTGAGGCTGCGATATATTTTGTGAGAGGACATCACAATACAGAGTTGGAAAGAACTATTATGAAGAAATAAAGTTTACTAGTTCTGTTAATCAGATTTAAAAATGTTTAGTTAACCTAAAACAAGCCTTATCTTATCAGGTCGCCGTAAAATGGCAGTCTGATAAACAGTAGCAATGAAAACTATTCCATCCTGAGAATACCTGATGGCGAACGCATATTTAACTCCTGAGATACATTTGACAGAACTATGTAACTTGCCGTCTGGTGTTTTGCCGTCTGGAGTGTTGTTCACTGGCTGGCTGCGTGTTTTAGGCTATATTGGAAAAAGACCGATCTTCTTCTTGAGATCTAATTGCTTATGTTAGATACTGTTATAACTAACTTCATTAATTTACAAAATTGATCATCACAAGGACTCGTGGCAAGATGTTATCTTTGAAGTAGATTTTCTATTGCAATTTGGGAAATATGCATCCAGCACAGTTCAGAATATTGAAGGATTTGGTCATAACACCAAAACATCGATGACCATCTAATAGATTAAGTCTTTGTACAATTAACACAAGGTCGATGAGATATGAAATATCGCTTCAAGTGACTTTGTCAGGCGAATAAGGTTACGGCAGTTGCAAATGAGGTTCACGGAATCGAGGCAAGCGACTGGAAACAAAGACATTCATACTTAACAAGATTGAATGTTTGGAGTATACGCTAGCTTATTTCGCAAACTTATCGTCATTACCGTTATTGGTTATATTGCAATGAGAAGCTGAGCCATCATGTCGATCAACACTAGTAATTAGTAACAGATGTATTATTAAGCTAACCCTATTACATGATAACAGGCTGATACCCAAGGTCAGGTTCAACGCATCCAAACGCTTTCGTCAACATACATTGAGAGATTTTTTAATTATCAATGCTCAACCCAAAGTGGACAACAACTGCATTTTATTTGGTAATAGAAAAGGATGTGCAAAACGGGACCGAAATAATTTCAATGTGACCCCTACTATTTGATGAAATAAATCTTCCTCTTGCCATAACCAATATCGTTCTATTGTGTCCATGACTATATTTATCATTATTAATGTATTTAGATTGATGATTCAGTTAACGGATAAAACAACTAATATAATACTATTAATTCTAGTTTGACCTGCTTAGAAGTATAGATGATGGCTTGGTGATGCGTTTTCATCTAGGATAGGAAATATTCCCATTGTGTTGGCAAAATCAAGCCGGATGTTTTCTTTTTTTTTCCGTTCTTGATAAAAATAGTCCTTTAGCACTCGCAATTGTACATACAACACCATATATCAACGCTATAGCTAAAACCTATACATTTAACGTGGCATAATGTGGGTCTGTGAAACAATTTGGTTATGGTCCCATAATTGTCACAGTTGAATTAACATTATTAAACAATGCAATGCATATTTGAATATTGCTTGTGAAAATGTTATTTTCAGAATGATTAAACAGCATAATCTATGGACCATGCATATTGCAAACACTGGATTGGCAGGTTCAGACGTTGTCAAAATATGGCTTTTTAATCTTAGACATAGTAAATCGGCAGGCACTGCGGTCGACAATATTGTGTAAGATATTAAAATAGAATATATGTTGCGCGTCTAAGAGGCAAACAACTCTTCCTTCGAGATATGCTTGCAAATACAAAGTGCTCACGGAATAAAAAGAATCTACAATGCAAAATCTTGGGACGCCATAGGTATCGCCTTGCGTTAAACGACCTCGTAACGGAACAAAAATAAGTAAATATGGCACACATATGGGATTAATACCGTTCTGTCTGCAAGATATGGAGCTGCGGGTGGTAAGAGGATGTGGATGAGCTTACCCGGTATTTGTTGGGCAGGTTTCGTTGCGTATTCTTCAATTGATGTAACTGCCTTAATTAGAAGACAGTACAACGAAGTATAAATTTGACGCTACTTCATGCAAATGAGAACCCAGCGCAACCATGCCAAACTGCTGAAAACATCAATAAGCTGGAAGGTTTACGGCGATACTAATGATATGGGCTTATATAAGTACGTAATAAAATTGGGTTGTGTAATAGATTGCAGAGAATGTAACCCTCCTCTCACAAATTTTGGTACTCTTGATTAGCAATTCAGCGGCGCCGTTGGAATCGTTGCGGCTGATCAGATCGTTGATTGGCAATAACCCAACCCAGTAGCTGAAACAGGTTGTCAATATGACTAGGATGACTTAAACTGCGGGCCGCATTCTTTGCAAACCAATGAACTGACCGGTTTGCTGTTAAGGCAAGAAAATTACCTCTGAAATCATTAATTATGATTCTATGTTCAAAATATGGCTTTAACTGATATTGACATGTTTGCATATGGTAAATCATTCTCTCTCTCTCGTAATGTCAGATAAAAAGATTAGACAAATGTCACAAACTGATTGCCGCATTGTTATTTCTGCAGTTAATTCGCGGGCTCAATCTGTGAGTGACACGATTATAACTGATTTACATTGAAAGTTAACCATGAATCATTTGTACTTCTTGTCGACTTGAATTCGACTGCCGGTTTAATTGAAAAAAAATCTATGAAAGTATGAAGTATGTAAACATGCTTTAGATCGTATACAGCCCTAGTTGATGCCTCGATAAATGTTTGTTCATAAGTATATGCCCTGGCAGCGTCATGTCCGGCCCTTGCTAAGGAGAACTGAACATTACTCTTTAGCTCGTACTCACTGATCAAATGCGGCCCCCTGTCTGATAAAAGGGTGTAATGTCATGAATTTTTCTAGACATACCATAATCATTTTGAAATATGTGTTTGGTATGCAGCCAAACGTCTAAAATATTCACAAAAATGCGTCAATATGCTAATTGTTAAATTTGAGATGAAGTTAAAGGAATTTATAGCCGGCCAGATGGTCTCACATTCACATTAGAGCGGTTGTATTATTCATGTGTTGCATGGTCCGTATTGTGGTACAGTGAGAGGTTTGATATTCCTGTATAAATTCACAGGCGCTGAAAGATATCAACATTATTTTGACCCACTAAGCGAAATTGTTCAGCATTTGCAGTACCAAACACGATTCTAGAAGTCTGCCGCCATTAAATAAATAAATGCCCCGCCAGCAATTAATAAGGTACTATAGATGTGCATAACTGCTGCATATTCAACGTTAATGAATAGATGTATAACCTATTTGCCTGCCGAGGGATTTGCTAACAGTGGCACTATTGGGGTCTACAAGCAGCTCATGTTATTTGGATTATATTAACAGGAACACTACCAAGCCATCTCCTATGCAGTAACCCTTTGTGTGGTCTGTGTGTGTATTACAGACGCCTTAAAACAACCAGACCACATTAGGCGATGAAAGATTATTCAGGACGAACTTTAAATAAAGAAAGGGAGACGATGACATCCTGAAACGTAGCATCTTATTGAATTATCAAAGACGCAAGATTCATCCTTTAATGCTTCAAATATATCCGATACGCTTTGTCCATTATTTCTTGGTAACTTCCATAGTATCACAGCGAAGCAAGCCCAAATCTGTAGTCATGCGATAAAACCATTATCACTTAATGTTGTTAAGTTTGTGTCTACCATATGTAGGGCATGTGGAAGAATTTAATACCTTATAGAAAAAAACCTTACATTTTAGTTCACTCAATATCCTACATATATATTTAGTACCAATATCCTCCTTCCCTTTTGTATATCGTCAAAGGCTCGCCTCAAAGAATCGCTTTATGGTGGATATAACATTTCACAATAACATTTTAGCGCCATTAAAAGTAAATTGTACCACCATCTGATATGAACTAGGGTTAAGGTGAAGATAAACTTTGCAAAACTAATTATCAATGTTTATTTATGATTTTGGAATTCAAAAACTTTGCCGGATGTTTCAAACTTGGCAACAGTCAACACGCATTCTCAGTCAGTTCCGAATTATCAACTAGCAATTGGTTAACAGCACTTTATGCCTGCGTAATGAATTACCAAAAATATGCAACAATAAAATCCGGCTGTTGACATAAATGAATGCTACTCAGGGAAAATATTTCTATTGCTATTGAACCATGCCATGTCGGTCCAAACGTAATTGCTGACTCCGTGAATTTAGTTCGCTTTTACCTGCAGTGGGTTATGTGCAATTCGTCATATCTCATTTTATTTAGGCAGCCAACCACTGACCATTTTTTAATGCATGATTAGTTCTTATAGTTGATTGTGGCTGCTGCGTTCAACCTTATTGATGACATGGTGCTAAGTCATCGCCTCGGGACTTATTGCACTATGAAGCTATGAAAGCATATTGAACTAGCAATCAGCAATGATAAAAGGCTTTATGTATACGTTCGTTCTCAATCTGCAGTTGACATAATCATAAAATAATAGACTAATGTTCGGATATATTTAGTGATTGTTTCATCCAATAGTAGGTCGCAAAGTTTTGCGATTACGGCTGTTTTGAGTTATCAGCGACCAATAGCATCCTAATGTACCAAATACATATGCTGGTGAATTTCCAATAAAGTTTGGTCATTAGTCATTGACAGTCGATGTAATAACCCCATGCGGTTACACCCAAATAACAACCAGGGCGACTTAAAACACATCTCTTTCCGCAGGTCATATCAATTAAAAACGAAAGTAGAATAATCTGTTGATTGTTATGGAGCCTTGACCCTTTACGTAGGTCCAAACAGTCGCTTGCCAAATTGTAATCGTGGTGAACTGAGATAGGTCATGTCATCAAACAAATGTAACATTTATGCTGCTATTTCGGATCAAATGCGCTTGAACATGATACTGTGTTAGTGTTAAACTCGTATGTAACGCTATTACTATGTATCAAGCGCTAATATTTAATAATTATTTTAATTCATTCTTGTCGCATAACCCTTGATACGATGACAGTACAAAATTAATGTTGCAAGTCATAAAGAGAGGATTACTTTGCCAAAGTGGATATGTCACAACATTAAAAGCTGATAATGACATGCAGGTCCGTTTGTACTATACGATATCAGGACACATTTGACAATGTATACAACTTTAGTACACGTGCAAATGTTTCTAGAGATAACCCAAACGGTTAAACGTAATAAGTTCTTAAAAAATCCTACCACCGCTCCTCAAAATATTGTCTTACATAATATATATTACTGCCAACATATTTACTCCACTGTTATGTTGTTATGACATCAACGCAATGGTCATGCGTTGTGTTCAATTGCCGGAACAAAGCTGTTGTCTTCGGGGTTTGATATTTCAGGAAATACTATAGGTTATTGCCTATTTATGCTCGTAATTGGGACTCTTATAACCGCTCTCAACACATTTGTAGCAATGGAAATGTATCCGGAATAACATTTAGCTAATGAACATGAAATATTGCGACGTTTAGATATGATCCCTAAAATGCCAATCATTTACCCTCTTTATCTTCAATATTTCTTCCCCACTCCCACATTTTTTCCCAAACGCTATTCAGTTATTTAGTTTGGATACGTTCCCTGTATCCGCTACTAAATGTTATTATTCAAGCCACGAACAATTCATCGTCAACATCATGATCATGATCATCATTATCATCATCATGATCGTCATTATGATCATCATCATGATAATCATCATCATCATCAAATTAAGTGCTGTAATCATCTTCATCACCGCCATAGTCATAATACGCAGAGCCGTCATGATGATAATGATAAAGATGATCAACATCTTTATCTTCGTCGTGGGAGTCGTCATCCGAACATATATTTATCAATAGTGTGCACTTGTGCCAAATTCATATTGCGCCCAGCTGCATCAGAGGTTACGCTCTCGCTTTGCATTCAATTATACCAAAATTTCTATTCCATGCCTTTAAGGATACGTAGTCACATTGTCGTCTAGCAAGAGTAATTGGTTATTGATACGTGAATCTGCTATGATACTCCACACAGTTTATTTGACACAAAACTTGTTTTGGAAGCTCATTTGCGATTGGGAACATCGTTCGCTTGAGAGGTGATATGAAAAGGGAACCATATTAATTTCTGGTGCTGCTGTGTTGATATGTATCATTTGTAAGATTTACCATTTGCACAATTATTCTTCGTGATTTTGTGTTATAGTACCGATCTGTAGGATATACGTCAGCATTCTCGAAAGAACATATTTGATCACCACATTGCATCGTGCTGAACATAAACCAGACGCTGTTGCATTCTACGTTTTGCATGCAGTATTTTTAGCACCACGCCCAATAAATATTTATTTGTGTTATTTGGAGGCATTAGACAAAACACCCTTTGCACTAGTTATATGTTGTGTGCACGCCACGCCCAATTAATGGTCCAGGAACATTGGTTGCATATGTCGCAAGAGAATAGCACTAATTAATTGGAGCAAGCTCAATGTCATTGGTAGAGAAAAACCCTTCGAATGACGATACATACTGGATAACAACTTGGTATTTTACATCTTCTACTGAAAAAACGACCCACAGGGCATATCACTGCTGCTTCATGAGAAATCATTTTCTCGTGAAATTAGCAGTAAGCATAATCATCATCATCATCATCATCATCATCATCATCATCATCATCATCATCGAACCATAATACTAATGTATGAGTTATGCTCTCCATATTAAGGAAATAAGAACAGGGAAGCAATGAGGCTCCAACTTTTTTCCTCATTGTTTACCCATGTAAAGTTTGCGAAAGCTTCTCATAATTGATGATGGTCAGATATTACCTTCTGCTCGGGTTGGACTTCTTTTAACCTACATGTGTCCTATGCATGTGATCATTAAAAAAGGGGGTTACAAAATAGCCTTTCCAGAATTATCCGGAGAGTATGTCGCTTATTATTAGAACGAACCATGGCACAAAAGAATCGGCCCGATGGCTTTCTTGTTGTTTTTTTTCAACTGTGAGCCGCGAATTTCAATTGCAGTGAAGTAAGCGTTGCGAGGTTAACGAACATACTTTCGCCCAGGACGTAAATCATAACGTATCCAATACTGAAACATTGTTTATTTAATGTAGGCAATCTCTAAAGATTGTTGAAGTAATCTATCAATTAATTAATGATTGCTCGCCGACTGTATATAAGTCTTCGCAATGATAAGTCGGATTGTCTCAGGAATGTGGCAAGAGTATTGCACACAGAAGAAAGCGAAGATAGACATTGCATAGACAGATACTTAATTGAAAGTTGATCAGCCAGTAAAGGCAACATTTCCGATGTTTGCCATCGGATGACGTACACACGCAGCGCCGCTGTCAATTTTTACGGGAGCCGATTAACATTACTGCTGAAGATATCATCTTAAAATACTATGATGTATAGTCACTATATTGCCATTAGTGAAATATGTTAATCCTTGATGATCTGTTCTCAAACATGCCTGTTGCTTTATTACAAATGCAGTTCTATTCAAAACTGGTGCTTTCCACTGGGACATATCGTTTCCCAAATTTGAGTGCTGATTAACGGACCGAGCTATATAACGATACAATCCTGGGGGGGGATGGTGACACCTGCTTATTTATTTCGTGTTTGCGTGTTTTCACCTCTATGTATTTATATTCAGTTCAGCAATGTAACTTCAAAGGACGAGTATACAATGCATAAGTCCATTGCTCGCTATTTATATACATATATTTATAAAAATATATATATGTTTGATTCATATGGATGATAACATGTAGATTAACCAATAACAAGAATAACGTCTTGCATTGGCATTGGCATGTTGCTACTTCGAGTAACACAAGAACACAAGAGTTTAGCATTAACTACTTAAGACACGATCTGTCCATGTAGAAATTTATCAAAGAATGTTCTAACAAACTAGAGAAATGGTGAAGTAGTTTTTTGAACGATCGAGCTTGATTTAATATTTGTCAGCGGCTTTCGGAGGAAATCGATGTTGCCACATTAATAGGGTATATGCGAGGCTCACTCAAATTGGTTTCAGCGTAGATCATTTTAACCCCTCCTATCACCATGTTGCGACACCGTCAATCCAAAAGACGCATGAGGCTGGTCCGGGCAGCCGCACAACCGAATCTACGTGTGATGCTAGTACCTACTTTATTAAGAACATCGCGTGGTGGCGCGTTCACACATTCTGTTGGGAATCCTCTTCGCGTAGCAATAAGCTACCAGATATTACACAGGCTAATAAGTACACGACAGCATATGCAGTGGCTTCTCTAAATCGATCAGATTGATAAAATATCACCCAAATACATAGCTCACCATGTGCAATCATCCTGAAACATCCCTTACTCCTTTAAGATATCCGGCTGCATTACGAGCGATTAATGGGAAGATATACATCATCGTCGGCGGGCCTCCACGATCATATAGCCGAGTTTCAAGGAACGGGCGCGCTGCGTGGGCATAACCAATAGTTTTGACAGCGTTAACTGTATCCAGTTGATTTCTGATACGTAATCGTCGGAGCATATGAGTGTAAACAGAGCGCAGAGGATACATCATATCAATCATGAATGATAGGTCAGACAAAGACCGCCGTCAGCTATGCGTCATACCCCGACCAATGTGTTATTGTCTCACATCCAACTGGCAACTGACAAGCACTGTGTATGCAAAAAGGTTGAAACTATAGTTAGCCACATTAAAATGTGGAACCAATACAAATCATCTGAGCGAAAAACAATTACCGCTCTTAACTCATAGATTTTTTCATATTATGGCGACGGAGAAGATAACAGCTCATACCTATCAGCTAACAAAACATTGCGTGGTGTCAAATATTGAATTTACATTCTTAACATGCAATATTATCACAACGCGTTTGCTATTATGTTTATCTGCTTAGTGAATAGGTTTTGTTCTATCTGTTCTTCAAAAACAATGGAACCATAATGATTAATGGTCGATCGGTGTATGATGAGTTCACTTGACAATGTTGCTTGAGCATCCGTTAACAAAGCGTATTGTATATCATCAAAATGCATAGGTGACCATATATCGGATCATCTGCACTCTTAAATATCACAACTGCTACATGTAATCAATTCGGGTCAAATAGAGGTCAACACATCACATATGCACGAGGTGACAAAATCACTCTGCGGCGTCGTTTTACACTTCCGATTAACGACCGTGTACGTGAATTAACTGGTCATTACTATGCAGTTTCGGGGGCTCAGTTAAAGGGTTGATCTCGTAATATTGCCAAAGTAGACTTATCACGCATATGCCGATATGAGTTACCTCTGAATGGCATTTGGAGTCTACGGCATGGCATCAATCAATAATAAACTGTCACAAACTATGATTGGACGCTCACCGTAAATATCGCACAATTGTGTAAATAACAGATATGTCAAGTAAGGTAGATTGAAAGGTCCATGGTTTGTTGAAACTTATCGTACTATTTCACCTCTTCTGTGTCTCAAACAAGATTAAGTGTGTTGCGTTAACGAATACGAACGACCAATTGAAAGAGGACAACGCACGCGGCAATTAGTTTATGCTCAATTATAAGTAAGGTACTTTTGCATCATTTCCTCTTCTTCTGACAAAAGCTTCCTATTTGTTACTATCTTGTCATCCCTTAACAATTCTAATCACTCGACATATTAGTTCAATATTTCGTAAGTCATACATTTATATTGTCGAGTGCAAGATTATGAATCGCGGTTCCTAACAAGCGCAGTTGCATTCTGAGGTCATTAACAAACCTCTACAGTGCAAATCTACGCAACTTGTTAATATATTTATCTAACAGATGAGTTGATAGTACGTGTATATTGGCACGCTCATTCGCTACTGGTTGTAAAGATGCATGCCAAAAAAAAATAGTCATCATGCTGTGTTCAATTTGTGTGTGTGTTCCGTGTACAACATCATCGGCGTTAACATAGCCTCCCAACAATGAGCTTCAATGCGAGTTTTACCAGAACGGTCATTGTGTCTGACGCATTAGTTTCGGTTAACTGAAACAGTACAATGCAAAGCACAAAGCCAATTTCTAGGTTATTCAGCAAAATACTAATGGGTCAAAAGTATCCGCAGCTTGAACCAACATAGCGATACTCATATTTGTAAGGTCAAGATTTTATTATATGAAGCCACTTTGATGCAACGGTTTTATCACAATCATAACTAAATAAATGTTTTTCCCGAAAAAATTTCCTCATGCAATAATACGCTTACCGAAGATTCACCAATTGCTATGTTATTGCGAAATACACTATTAAGTGTAGCTGATGGGTTTCATTTGCAATGCATTGGAAAGATTTAGTAACATTAAAGTGTGTTCGTGTGTAATTAATCGACCGCATACAGACCGGATATTGACAATAAAGCAGAAAATCATATCACTTTTATCGACAACAGAGGTAGTTAGGCAAACTGCGTCTGAAGATCTTTCTGTGGTTAACGCACATAAAAAGACTATGAGGCGATTGTACAATAATGTGCAATAGTCAAACCTGTACGGGCGTTGTCAACGTCTGTAATGTGAAGAGAGGTCATAGTTATCTTAATACAGTGGTGCAATTTACTATCCCTTAGTTCCAGGTTTATTTGGGGATTGGACTGGTTAGAAATGCGTCACGTCACGTGCGTCCACCCGCGGGGTATTTTATTGCAATTTTATTGTTCGCACAGAGAACGGACAGCGACTTAGATACATAACACTGGCGAATTTCACTGCGTACTTAAAGAGCATTACAAGTGGAATATTTCCGTTGCTTCATACACTGTCCATGATATGTGGTTTAAAATGCAAAACAACTAAGAACTGTCACTAAGAAAGGCTACTTACGATACATCTGGACATGATACATACACTTTTAGCTTATTCAAGTTATTTAAAATCCAGTATTGACGCGGTGCAAAACGGTATGATGGAGGCGTGTTGTGGAGAGATGTATAGCCTAGGTCTGCCGACTGTCCGTTAACAATGACTGCATAATGGAACATCGTTATTTAGACAGACATGCCACTTAATGCTATAGCTTACTGTTGTGCGAGTGTGCATATACCCATTTACATCAAGCTCGCACATCTAAGGTTCGCTGTTATGCCTCAATAAATTTAATTTGGCGTATCAGTAATTATTATTCTTAAAACCGTTTGTACGTGCAAAACCTCAAATAGCAGACCAGATGCAACATACATATGCATCAGAACAAAATATGCTCGAATTACTTTACCTCGAATGTTCCAGCAAAACGCACAATTCCAAAACTGAGCAAAAGAATACGGTAGACAATTGCACACTTTTTGAATGAAACCGAAAATATCAGCGTTGGAGTAATTGAACTCTGTTTTAATCGTCGAGAAGATCGGTGCAATGGAACATCTGGTATAGAGCGTTTTCCATCCGATAAGAAATATAATCAATCCATATGAAGTTAAAATGATTAATCCGCTATCCTCAACATTTATCATCCTGACAATTGCTAACTATATTGCAGCCATTCGCACGATGCTCATAGCCACCCTATTCACTTCAATGTGATGTAGTAAATTGTCGTAGTCTACTATAAATATTATTCGTGTAGGCTAAGTTAAGCTTGTATTAAGAAGCTTGACGAACGGTAAAAATTACATTTGCTCGATGATCTAAAAATTAGGATTTGGCAAGGCTGATATGCTGAATTTTCAATCGGCCCGATATTTGTTCCAGAGTAAACATATATTAAGGATGACGTCATGCTATTGTCATCGTCACAAAACAGTATCTACTGGACATGATGTCTCCGTTAGGCTACGATAGTACATAAGAAATCGCATCAAGCACGAACAGGAATAATCATAATGCCTTACGTTAGCAGAAGTACTCATAGCGAGAAAATGATTAAAATGAATAAAACCATTAACACATATCGAGTTCTCAGTGTCAATGTTTAATTTTGTTTTTCATGCTCATCCAAAGATTGACTGTGGATGATTGCATGGTAATATATTCTTGGCCGTTGCACCGTCTGGCCATGACGAAATGATTGTTACATGACTTTCAAGCAATTGCTAGGTCATCTGAGATAACATTTAAGCACAGGAAGATATTTCTTATTTCACAAATCTTTATTAAGTGTTGACAAAACATAATACATGATACTTAAAAAAAGACTTCTAGGGATGAATTATCAATTAAGGATGTTGGCCTCCATCAATCGTTATGGAAATGAATCTTTACTCGCAAAGAAACGGGAGGTCAGAAAAAATCTGCTAACAATCAAAATTATTGATGTACCTTGAAGCTCTTACTTTTACTGCTGACACACTGCAACGATATGTAATATAAGTATCTTAACACTGCACCCTGAAAATGTATTATAGTATAAAGTAAAAGTATAAAGTTGTTTATGAAGTTCTCACATCGCTGTGCAGAATAAAACACGAGCAACGAGATAGCATCCTTTCGTGCTTTCGGTTTGGCCGCAGGCTTAATAGCCAGAACATCAAGTAGATATGTTCTTGTATTACCAGGTAGGTAAGTTATGACCAATATTGATTCGAATGTAATCATGGTTAACTTTGAATTGTTAAGAACAAAATACATGTGTTGAAACATTAATGGCACGGCATATTCATACTGGTCTATTTACTATTAATACCTCGTATATTTGAATTTGCGGCCGTTTATTGTTAAATGGATGTGGTATACAGGCACGGAAATCAAATCTGGTGTGATGATCAACGTCAAACAAACAATCTCATACAATTTCGCAGGCACACCACCGCTGGCTGCAATTTGCTCTATCACTGAAACAAAACTGGAGCTGAACCAGTTTTTAGATTATCCTGCAAATAGATAAGCTTCGGATATTATCAATTGCACATCAAATGTTTATCGACAACACTTTCGCTGCTAAGCGGGATGCACTAATTTGTGAATGTGCATATATATTGATTCCAGCACAATAAAGTGTATACTGTGGCAAACACTGCATTAATGAATGTAGGCGCAGTATTTATCCTCAAATTTCCAGTCGCGTGCGTTCCGGAGTTTCAGAAATCGCTGTCAACATCATATACAGTGTCATTTGCATTAAAGCCCACATTGTTTGAGACGACATAATAATCAGTTCACAATTTACAGAACGGCAGCTATGATGACAATATATGCACTACAAATTAATAACGTGCACTTTACCGCCTTGCCATTAGCAACAGTAGACATGCTGTATCGCTAGAATTATCCGAGATTCGTCTATATCATCCGCTTAAAAGCAATTGTGGGCACTCTAAATTCATCGATGATTTACGTTCGTAGCTCGCACAATGTGTATATGCCACAATAAACTGCTTATTCGAATCACTGAAAATACACACGCCAATAACCAGCGAAGGTTGAAATTAATCGATTTCAGGACTATAAATTAGCCAACCGACTGGACAAGTTTGCGCAAGAACCTGCCAGTAGTACTTAGACTGCACTTCCCCGAGTATACAATGTTATGTATTGTTGACCAACACCATTCTCTTGCCCTTGTGCTTCATAACAGCGCAGCGTTTGATAATGTTGATCATGAAATCCGGCTACGGTGTCTCTCAGTCAGTTTCTGTCCATGATACTTCACATGGCTCCAGTCCTACCTCTCAAACCACATGCAGTGAGTACGTATTAAATGCATGCACTCATAAACACAAGACCTAGCATGTTGGGTGCCACAAGGATCCGTCCTTGGGCCATAACTGGATTACAGGCTACACATCACCAACTGGCAATCTGATAAATCCATATGAACTGCTATACAACTAATATGCTGATAATACCCATATCTATCTCACGTTTACTCCCACGCCGGCGATGTGCAGGCCAATTTAGTAAAATGCATTCGACAGATAAAACCATGGATGGCAAACCATTGTCTAAAACACAAGTTTTATGCTCGCATATCGGTACAAATGTACTAATCAACTCAATTTCTATTTTAGCCGACTAGAAGATAAGGCAGCATAAGAAGGTATCTGTACCAATCCGCGACTAAAATCATTGTCTACGTCAACGGTATCATTGACAACGATTGCCTGAGAAGAAGGCTAAACCTTAAGTCAATCAATCTAACCGACTACTCGATCTCAGTTCCGGTAATACCAGCTGCTCTCATACCTCAACGTATAATGGCACGACCGCGATTGACGTGTACAGGATACATCGCTCAGCCACAACTAGTCCATAGTTCTAAGCAAATTGTGAGTCTATTGCGCGTAAGGGTGTCCAAGCAGGAATTATGAGGTGCATTCTCAATACTAAAAAATGAATTGATGTAAACTACAATAAACATAATCATGGTGATAATAATAACTACGCGGCAATTAACAGACAAAATGGACAAATATAGATGCACCATTTTGAACGTTTTAACCTATGGATAGGGAATATTAATAATAATGTTATCCGTGACTTTGAGAACATTCCATGTCTTTCATTTCGTCTCATATTTTTGTCCAAAAGACATTGGTTTAAATTACTGCGCACATACAACTTTTCAGTTTCTGCTGTCGCTTTCGTGCCGAAACTGGCATCAAGGCTTAAGCGTAATAATAATGGTCTTTAAAAAGCAACTGCACTTAGCAACAGCAACATTTGTCTGAACATGTCCGTTCGCTGCAACAGAACCATCTTCTGTGCATAGCAGGCAGGAATGCTGTCGCCTTCAAGATGAATAATTGACAAACCTATAAGATATTATTCTTCTCATTGACGTCAGATGTGTTGCTTTTAATTAGAAATCGGTTGCCATGGATCAAAGCTTGAAAGGTCATATCCCTAAAAGCCAAAACTATTTTCCAGTGACACACTTGAACTCAACGTTATACTTCACCAGAAAATAGAAACCATTTCAGTTCAGTCTCTGAGGAAATCAGGCGATCACGAAGGACAATTTTTAGTCTGAGCAAATCCGTCAAATGTACCAGTATGCAGATCATCAATTGACGAGTCCGCTACATGGTGTGATTCTCAACCAGACGATGGATGGCGCAACATGTCTTTGCAACCTCGCATAGCCGTATGTCATGACTCTGACAGTTTGATTTATTTATTCGAACTCTTGGCATTTCGAAGGCAATTCGTCCGATTGATATAGTTTCGTACGATTGATATAGTTGCTACTGATCACGTTTTCGTGTATTTAAACCTGAAAAAAACACGCTCTGACAACATTGCCACCCATTGAACAATCATTGAATTGATTGTTGCAGTATAACCATAAAAAGAAAACGTAGTACTGGATTGTTATTTTGATCTACCTGATTTTCGGAAAAAAATTGCAATTCACATCCATCGAGTACAGGCAGGTAAATAATACTATCTTGAAAGAACAAATGCAAAACAAATAACAGTTTCGAATAACTCATATTTTGGCTTGTTGCTCAATGAATAACAGTGCGAAGCTCTATTTGGTGGAAATAATCAGCAATTTATGTTTGGACGGATGATTGAATAGCTCACGTCACCAAACCTAATAACACATATACTGAACATTACCGTATGAAAATATTATGTCAGGGCATTTGACCACTGAATGAATAATAACGCATCTCTTTAAGACTTTAAGACACGGCGGTCATACACTGATATATTTTATTGTCATGTTTACCCCGTTACGGTTAGAATTAAACGGGGCAGCACGTGGATTGGTAATAAGGGAACATCGCGATACATTCTATGTGATTACCTTACCATTATAAATCAGAAAAAGAGGCACGGTCCTTAGGTTCTACTAGAACGCTGCCATTCGAAAAGCCTAACAGAATAGCAAATAATTGTTGAGCAAACCGAATCCTGTATGTCTACTGATAAGTGTCGGGACGATTTAGCACAAATCAATGTCACCGGAGCACAGAATCATAACACTTCTTCCAGAAGTTGAATCTATTATGACCAATCAAATTTTATCATCTCACTGAGAAGAAAAATAATGGTTGTTTCCAATGCAGCCAGCCACACGCTGCATTATCCGCTACGCTCTGTTGCTGCTGCTAGCGAGTATCTGTAGATACGAATGTTGATGCAGGCTCAATACCCACACTTCTTTTTATGTAGACAAAAATACAATTATCACTGTAACTTGCAGCCATTTAAATGTTGAAAGCAACGATGCTAGTGGCACACGAAGGTATCACTTAATGCGCCATAATCTAATGGTAGGTGGGGTTGGTTATAACGCCAGATACTAGTAAAATCTGTTTATTGCTCAAGCAAACAAAACGATAGCATAACATTCTTATTATTGATGCGATAACAAAATGTCAGGATGGAGAGTTTTTGTGGTGAGATGTTAACCCTGGGTAAGGTCTATTTATACCATAAATTACATCCCTGCCACTTGCAAACTGGCCATCAAAACTGCTGTAATAAAATATAACGGCTCATGGGCTTTTTTACAGGACAGCAACTTAACGCTCAAACTACCCGTTGTATCATTACATATGACAATTCACATAAATCTCCCACATCTGACAATAGCGAACTATATTATAACAAGAGATACAATGAATCATATGTTACAGCCATTCGCGCAATAATCACAGACGCCATATCCACGTTAATGTGCTGAGATGAATTGTCATAATCTACAATAAATATTGCTTGTAAAGGTTAAATCATATGTGTGTCACGTAGCTTGACAAACGGTACCAGTTAGACATGCTTAATGAATTACTAATGAGGCTTTGGCGATACGTATGTACAGATTTGTCAATCAGCCTGTAAATGGTTTTAAGGTATGCATATATAAAGTACAAACCCAAAAAGATCGAGTCATACTTAAGTCATTTTCACTAAAGTCCTCTCCTTAAGGCTATGATAATAACCATCAAATCGCATCCAGCACCATGTAGTATAATCATAACTGTTTCCATTTATTCACTTAATTTCGGCAAAGGTGCCATATTGCAAAAACTATTTAAAATTATCAACTATTATCGGCGCATGTCCAGTTATCTGCTCTGAATGTATAATATCGGTTTTATTGTTATCTTAGGATTGACTATGGATGATTGCATGGTACTATTTTTGCCACTACTGCATATTGCCCCGATGTAATGAAAGCAACATCACAATAAGTACCTTATGTGATGCACGCTTTGCCTTTGCATCCCTATGATCAAAAATGATGGTTACAAACACGTGCATCGTCCAACCGTGAGCCAAATTAGTTTATTAGGCATGCAAAACCATTACGTCACTAGCACGTGTTAAAATGAATGGATTCGTGCGAGGGATCATGGAAACATTCAAAACCAAGAAGCACCACATGTCCTTTGTCATCTATTTAGGACGTTGTTTAGTAAAAATGAACAGAGTATATCGGGTACAAAGTGAAATTGTTTTGTGTTTCAAACTTCCTTTCCATTTATTGCAACACAGTCAATCATTACATAAAATATATTATATCTAAGACTGTAGGTTTAAGATTCAAATATAGACGCCAAAATGTTAATCGTCAAAGCCATGAAATATATCGGTATACCTGCCGAAAACACTGACACATAGGGCACAGTATATTTTTAGGCGACTATGAAACTGCTTTAGGCGACAAAGTGATGGTGTCAAATAGATTTTTTTACAAACATATTATATGAATCAATTGCACTACAAGATCTCTTGATATGTGCTAAGCACACATTATTAAGATTAGTAATTAATATAGTAACCATTAAAGTAGTTTTCGCTTCGCTAAATCTGTAGAATTCGGAACACATGGTAGCTATCCTGCTGGACGTGCTGGATGCCAACTAGGTTCCAAATATGCATACGCAGATAATGCTTGTTACTGGAAGATGCACTAGTATTAAGGCTGAATGTAATTGTTTGATCTTAAACTTACAGGGTTAATAGTTTGCAGGGACGTTTACGAAGCAGGCAGTCAGAGAATTGATTATGCTATTTGTACTTTATATCAACTGTAATACAAATTGTCTGATAATTATGGCCTACATTATCATGCCATTGCTGTCATCCGTTTTTGACGTCAAATTTTTGATGCCATTGTCTCATTCATTAAATATGTTGAAATATAATTTGTACTTGCAAAATAGCTAGTTATCGAAATTGCCGTAGAGCAGATATCGCAGATGCCACACTAACGCCATACATATATATGGCGAAAAAGGCAAACGACAAACTTACACTATTACTGTATAATAATATGCAAGCAATACTGTAAATAAGTATCACTACCTTTACCATATTATCGATACTTGTCACGCCAAATATAGAACGTTAGCGTCTTAGTTGAAACGTTGAGATTTTGATTGCACGATACATGACTAATAGCAATGAGAAATAAGGAGAATTAGCGAAATATCATTATAATGCCGCTTAGCTATGTCGTGACATGTTTGGGATAAACGACGCATTTACAGCAATCAGAAGACTCTTCCAAACTAATATACTGAGTCTCGTACCACGTTCATCGGCCGTTGCACTGTGATACGAAAAGACTTTTGACATGA
>CM067352.1:53435786-53603286 GCA_034190875.2 Urechis unicinctus
CAGAAGTACTCATAGCGAGAAAATGATTAAAATGAATAAAACCATTAACACATATCGAGTTCTCAGTGTCAATGTTTAATTTTGTTTTTCATGCTCATCCAAAGATTGACTGTGGATGATTGCATGGTAATATATTCTTGGCCGTTGCACCGTCTGGCCATGACGAAATGATTGTTACATGACTATCAAGCAATTGCTAGGTCATCCGAGATAACATTTAAGCACAGGAAGATATTTCTTATTTCACAAATGTTTATTAAGTGTTGACAAAACATAATACATGATACTTAAAAAAAGACTTCTAAAGATGAATTATCAATTAAGGATGTTGGCTAACAATCAAAATTATTGATGCACCTTGAAGCTCTTACTTTTACTGCTGACACACTGCAACGATATGTAATATAAGTATCTTAACACTGCACCCTGAAAATGTATTACAGTATAAAGTAAAAGTATAAAGTTGTTCATGAAGTTCTCACATCGCTGTGCAGAATAAAACACGAGCAACGGCATAGCATCCTTTCGTGCTTTGGGTTTGGCCGCAGGCTTAATAGCCAGAACATCAAGTAGATATGTTCTTGTATTATCAGGTAGGTAAGTTATGACCAATATTGATTCGAATGTAATTATGGTTAACTTTGAATTGTTAAGAACAAAATGCATGTGTTGAAACATTAATGGCACGGCATATTCATACTGGTCTATTTACTATTAATACCTCGTATATTTGAATTTGCGGCCGTTTATTGTTAAATGGATGTGGTATACAGGCACGGAAATCAAATCTGGTGTGATGATCAACGTCAAACATACAATATCGCAGGCACACCACCGCTGGCTGCAATTTGCTCTATCACTGAAACAAAACTGGAGCTGAGCCAGTTTTTAGATTATCCTGCAAATAGATTAGCTTCGGATATTATCAATTGCACATCAAATGTATATCGACAACACTTTCGGTGCTAAGCGGGATGCATTAATTTGTGAATGTGCATATATATTGATTCCAGCACAATAAAGTGCATACTGTGGCAAACACTGCATTAATGAATGTAGGCGCAGTATGTATCTTCAAATTTCCAGTCGGGTGCGTTCCGGAGTTTCAGAAATCGCTGTCAACATCATATACAGTGTCATTTGCATTAAAGCCCACATTGTTTGAGACAACATAATAATCAGTTCACAATTTACAGAACGGCAGCTATGATGACAATATATGCACTACAAATTAATAACGTGCACTTTACCGCCTTGCCATTAGCAACAGTAGACATGCCGTATCGCTAGAATTATCCGAGATTCGTCTATATCATCCGCTTAAAAGCAATTGTGGGCACTCTAAATTCATCGATGATTTACGTTCGTAGCTCGTACAATGTGTTTATGCCACAATAAACTGCTTATTCGAATCACTGAAAATGCACACGCCAATAACCAGCGAAGGTTGAAATTAATCGATTTCAGGACTATAAATTAGCCAACCGACTGGACAAGTTTGCGCAAGAACCTGCCAGTAGTACTGAGACTGCACTTCCCCGAGTATACAATGTTATGTATTGTTGACCAACACCATTCTCTTGCCCTTGTGCTTCATAACAGCGCAGCGTTTGATAATGTTGATCATGAAATCCGGCTACGTGTCTCTCAGTCAGTTTCTGTCCATGATACTTCACATGGCTCCAGTCCTACCTCTCAAACCACATGCAGTGAGTACGTATTAAATGCATGCACTCATAAACACAAGACCTAGCATGTTGGGTGCCACAAGGATCCGTCCTTGGGCCATTACTGGATTACAGGCTACACATCACCAACTGGCAATCTGATAAATCCATATGAACTGCTATACAACTAATATGCTGATAATACCCATATCTATCTTACTCCCACGCCGGTGATGTGCAGGCCAATTTAGTAAAATGCATTCGACAGATAAGACCATGGATGGCTCGCATATCGGTACAAATGTACCAATCAACTCAATTTCTATTTTAGGCGACTAGAAGATAAGTCAGCATAAGAAGGTATCTGTACCAATCCGCGACTAAAATCATTGTCTACGTCTACGGTATCATTGACAACGATTGCCTGAGAAAAAGGCTAAACCTTAAGTCAATCATTCTAACCGACTACTCAATCTCAGTTGCAGTAATACCAGCTGCTCTCATACTTCAACGTATAATGGCACGACCGCGATTGACGTGTACAGGATACATCGGTCAGCCACAACTAGTCCATAGTTCTAAGCAAATTGTGAGTCTATTGCGCGTAAGGGTTTCCAAACAGGAATTAGGAGGTGCATTCTCAATACGAAAAAATGAATTGATGTAAACTATGATAAACATGATCATGGTGATAATAATAACTACGCGGCAATTAACAGACGATGTGGACAAATATAGATGCACCATTTTGAACGTTTTAGCCTATGGATAGGGAATATTAATAATAATGTTATCCGTGGCTTTGAGAACATTCCATGTCTTTCATTTCGTGTCATATTTTTGTCCAAAAGGCATTGGTTTAAACTACTGCGCATATACAACTTTTCAGTTTCTGCTGTCGCTTTTATGCCGAAACTGGCATCAAGGCTAAAGCGTAATAATAATGGTCTTCGAAAAACAACTGCACTTAGCAAATAGGAAGGCTGTCGCCTTCAAGATGAATAATTGACAAACCCATAAGATATTATTCTTCTCATTGACGTCAGATGTGTTGCTTTTAATTAGAAATCGTTGCCATGGATCAAAGCTTGAAAGGTCATAGCCCTAAAAGCCAAAACTATTTTCCAGTGACACACTTGAACTCAACGTTATACTTCACCAGAAAATAGAAACCATTTCAGTTCAGTCTCTGAGGAAATCAGGTGATCACGAAGGACAACTTTTAGACTGAGCAAATCTGTCAAATGTACCAGTATGCAGATCATCAATTGACGAGGCCGCTACATGGTGTGATTCTCCAACAGACGATGGATGGCGCAACACGCCTTTGTAACCTCGCATAGTCGTATGTCATGACTCTGACTGTTTGATTAATTTATTCGAACTCTCGGCATTTTGAAGGCAATTCGTCCGATTGATATAGTTCCGTACGATTGATATAGTTGCTACTGATCACGTTTTCGTGTATGTAAACCTGAAAAAACACCCTCTGACAATATTGCCACCCATTGGACAATCATTGAATTGATTGTTGCAGTATAACCATAAATAGAAACGTAGAACTGGATTGTTATTTTGATCTACCTGATTTTCGGAAAAAATTGCAATTCACATCCATCGAGTACAGGCTGGAAAATAATAATATCTTGAAAGAACATATGCAAAACAAATAACAGATACGAATAACACATATTTGGGCTTGTGGCTCAATGCATCACAGTGCGAAACTCTATTTGGAGGAAATAATCAGTGATTTATATTTGGACGGATGATTGAAAAGCACACGTCATCAAACCTAATAACACATACTGAACATTAACGTATGAAAATATTATGTCAGGGCATTTGACCATTGCATGAATAATAACGCAACACTTTAAGACTTTAAGACACGGCGGTCATACACTGATATATTTTATTGTCATGTTTACCCCGTTACGTTTAGTATTAAATGGGGCAGCACGTGGATTGGTAATAAGGGAACATCGCGATACATTCTATGTGATTACCTTACCATTATAAATCAGAAAAAGAGACACGGTCCCTAGGTTCTATTAAAACGCTACCATTCGAAAGGCCTCACAGAAACGGAATAGCAAATAATGGTCGAGCAAATCGAATCCTGTATGTCTACTGATGAGTGTCGGGACGATTTAGCACAACTCAATGTCACCGGAGCACAGAACCATAACACTTCTTCCAGAACTTATTTGATAATGCCGTGTGTGGTGCTTGCGATAAACGAGTAACCGATTCGCCCCATATTGCTGGTGGCCTTTCGCGGGCATTATCTTAATCCCTCATCAATGCTACGTTGCAATGTTGTTCTAATCAGTTATGGGTGTGCGTTCGCTAGCAACAAATGTTTTAAATGCAATTGATTTGGATAACGTTTATCGACCCGAAACATGCACTGAAGCATCAGTACGTCGATGCATCATTGGGAACAACATGGTTGTTTCCAATGCAGCCAGCCACACGCTGCATTATACGCTACGCTCTGTTGCTGCTGCTAACGAGTATCTGAAGATACGAATGTTGATGCAGGCTCAAAACCCACACTTCTTTTTATGTAGACAAAAATACAATTATCACTGTAACTTGCATCCATTTAAATGTTGAAAGCAACGATGTTAGTGGCACACGAAGGCATCACTTAATGCGCCATAATCTAATGGTATGTGAGGTTGGTTATTACGCCAGATGCTAGTAAAAGCTGTTTATTGCTCAAGCAAACAAAACGATAGCATAACTTTCTCATTATTGATGCGATAACAAAATGTCACGATGGAGAGTTTTTGTGGTGAGATGTTAATCCTGGGTAAGGTCTATTTATACCACAAATTACATTCCTGCCACTAAAAGGGTTTGCAAACTGTCCATCAAAACTGTTGTAATAAAATATAATGGCTCAAGGTCTTTTTTACAGGACAGCAACTTGACGCTCAAACTACCCGTTGTATCATTACATATGACAATTCACATAAATCTCGCACATCTGACAATAGAAAACTATATTACAACAAGAGATAATATGAGACATATGTTACAGCCATTCGCGCAATAATCACAGACGCCATATCCACTTTAATGGGCTGAGATGAATTGTCAGAATCTACAATAAATATTGCCTGTAAAGGTTAAATCATATGTGTGTCACGTAGCTTGACAAACGGTACCACGGTTAGAAACGCTTAATGAATTACTTATGAGGCTTTGGCGATACGTATGTACAGATTTGTCAATCAGCCTGTAAATGGTTTAAAGGTATGCATATATAAAGTACAAACCCAAAAAGATCGAGTCATACTTTTGTCATTTTCACTAAAGTCCTCTCCTTAAGGCTATGATAATAACCATCAAATCGCATCCAGCTCGATGTAGTATAATCATAACTGTTTCCATTTATTCACTAATATCGGAAAAGGTGCCATATTGCAAAAACTATTTAAAATTAATCAACTTTTATCGGCGCATGTCCAGTTATCTGCTCTGAATGTATAATATCGGTTTTTTTTTTATCTTAGGATTGACTATGGATGATTGCATGGTAATATTTTTGCCACTACTGCATATTGCCCCGATGTAATGAAAGCAACATCACAATAAGTACTATATGTGATGCACGCTTTGCCTTTGCATCCCTATGATCAAAAATGATGGTTACAAACACGTGAATCGTCCAACCGTGAGCCAAATTAGTTTATTAGGCATGCAAAACCATTACGTCACTAGCACGTGTTAACATGAATGGTTTCGTGCGAGGGATTATGGAAATATTCAAAACCAAGTAGCACCACATGTCCTTTGTCATCTATTTAGTACGTTTTTTAGTAAAAATGAACGGAGTATATCGGGTACAAAGTGAAATTGTTTTGTGTTTCAAACTTTCTTTCCATTTATTGCAAGACAGTCAATTATTACACAAAATATATTATATCTATGACTGTAGGTTTAAGATTCAACTATAGACGACAAAATGTTAATCGTCAAAGCCATGAAATATATCGGTATGCCTGCCGAAAGCACGGACACATAGGGCACAGTATATTTTTAGGCGACTATGAAACTGCTTTAGGCGACAAAGTGATGGTGTCAAATAGCTTTTTTTACAAACATATGATATGAATCAATTGCACTACAAGGTCTCTTGATATGTGCTAAGCGCGCATAATTAAGATTAGTAATTAACATAGTAACCATTAAAGTAGTTTTCGCTTCGCTAAATCTGTAGAATTCGGACCACGTGGTAGCTATCCTGCTGGACGTGCTGGATGCCAACTAGGTTCCAAATATGCATACGCAGATAATGCATCTTACTGGGAGATGCACTAGCATTAAGGCTTAATGTAATTGTTTGATCTTAAGCTTTTAGGGTTAATAGTTTGCAGGGACGTTTACGAAGCAGGCAGTCAGAGAACTGATTATGTTATTTGTACTTTATATCAACTGTAATACAAATTGTCTGATATAAATGACCTACATTATCATGCCATTGCTGTCATCCGTTATTGACGTCAAATGTTTGATGCTATTGTATCATTGATTAAATATGTTGAAATATAATTTGTACAGCAATCAAAAGACTCTTCCAAACTAATATACTGAGTCTCGTACCACGTTCATCGGCCGTTGCATTGTGATACGAAAATACATTTTGACCTGTTATTTTTCTTCTCAGTGAGATGATTAAAGTCGATTGGTCACAATAGATTTAATCAGCATAGCCATGAAACTTGGTCTTAGGCAGGTAACCTACTATAACAATTGCTTGGAATTTCCTTTAGGCTGAATCTACAAATAATAGACTCGATTATTGCAGTACGTCAATACTACCATCAATGTAACACATCAGTGGCAATAAAAGCTAACATTACGCAAAGATTGCCTCATTCTAGTAATCAGCAAACAAGGCACAATTGTCTCGGTATCGTGCACGTTGCTCATCGAATGTGTTATCAATTAAAACAATGCTGCCCCTGGCAAAACTGATCTCGTTTTCTTGTATATAAGTGCATCACTGCCACACAAATCACACGTCATTGTGTCATTACCATACTTAGCCCCATGGCCAAAAGACTCCTCATATCCTCTGCGAAGGGGGCCACTTGCTTCTGCCCAAATAGTAATGAGATGGCTCGTTTGGGAGCTTATGTATTCTCTCAAGTCCCTACGATGCCGTTTTTGTCTGTCATCAATATACATTTTATTAGCAGCATATTCAGGCGATATTGGGTCTCCCAGCTGAACAATTATATTATCTCCCATTTCAAGGTCTCCAGTCACAGTACCGCCACCTTTATCCATTTTGTGTGAGTCTACATATGTCTTTGTTGCATATTCGGAGAGGTCGGCGCTGCCCTGATCCGTTTTCAGTTGAGTTCCATAAATACTCGCCTTTATTGACATCTTGTAAATGGAAGAACAACACCAATAGGAAGGTCGTGGTTGTTCAATATACGTCCCTTACTATCTCTTATCTAAACCTTTAACTCATTCACGGCTCCAGGTTATGATATCACCGAAAGAGACATTCCCACAGCCTAAAACTTCAAGAAGCGTAGTGGGCGCACCATCAAGTATGTTGTGCGTGGTACTGACTTGATCAAGGTGGACATAAAGTGGGTTAAAGATGCTAAAGTTCACGGGTTGGTCGCCTCTCCACCCAGACCGACATCAAGACCTTATATTTTTAACGCACCACTGTCACATCGTAAAGACCGAGAAGGAGGAAATGAGAGGGTAACAATCCCAGTTGAATTATTAACGCTCAACCTAGGACCTAAAGTATCCTGAGTCATAGATTCAATTTCCTTCTGTATATGCTTGAAGCTCCAGAGGCCAGACAGGAGATCGGAAACGTGTAACCCCTCTAACCCAGAACCATCTGGCAGCCATATAAGGGGCACATCTGATTAAATGTTATACCAGCCCACAGTATACGTGATTGACCTTAGGCCAACACACAGATCACCTGCAGTGTTGTCAATAGGATTTTGCAGGGGCACAGCATCGCCGCTTTGAAAATTAGACAGTGTGATACATAGCACTATGAATAAACAAGCCTTTAGTTTCAATACGAATAAAACGTACAAAACGGGCCGGTCTACCCACTTCATATTGATCCTGAGGATCTGACACATCTTCTCATTCAGGTTAAGGCAGGTAAAATTACAGATGCGTTTCGGTTCAGTTCTCCAACCTGTTCAACAAATACGTGGTGCCAAACACAAGCGACGACAGCCTTGTAGTTAGCTAAAGAACCAACCACATGCAATATTGGCAGAACCAGGTAAACTTTGTTATATGGTGCGCAACCAGCAGCTGCCCTGGACCACCTCAGATCTAACTCCCCAGCACTTAGTAACCTCTACAGGTTCCACGTCTACTACATCATCCGGAGACTTTTACAGGAAATGAGAGTAGCACTCCCGGACGACGCCACATGGTCAGCCACCAACAACACATTTGACAAGAGAATCTACCACCGGCTCTGCCACGAGTTTGGGGTTGACGAAAACAGCGACTGGAGGATAAAGGGCGGTAACCAGGGCCTAGAGCGGGTCTACTTCACCGACCCTGAAACACACATAGTACGGGTGATCACTCATTACGGAAACACCCACATGTATGAATCCGTTAGGCAGACCTTTGAGAAATCAACCGACGGCTTTGTTTTCCAGGGCGGCAAGCTGCACATTGATTTTATAAAGCAAGACCAGGATGGAGCAACTGCCTGGAGTACTTACATCCTGGATAAATCAGTGGGGTTCACCGCCCCAGATATCGCACGGATTAACGACAGCATTCGGACCTATGTCTGGGCCATTCTTGGTGATCAGGCGCAGACCCGCTCAGAGATACTAGGTGTTGGAACGTACTTTGATGCCCAAAAGTAATTTCAGGCCAACGTTGAGGATACCATCAACTATCCAGTGGACATTCCATCATCCATCCGACGGTATCAGAACGTTCTCCAGAATGCCTCCTCAAAGGTTGATTATGTGTTTGGCATAGGCCTGTACATGGCTCCGTCTGATATGAGCCTCGCCATTGGACACGTTGCTGGGTACAACAATCTGATTATCATTGCAACTGAGGAACAGCAAATCGGCAGCAATACTGATGCCAACGTGGTTGCTGTACCTCCAGACAGAGGAAGCTTTGACCCCCCGCCCGCAGTGCTATCATGGGACCCTCCACCTGACGTAAGCAGCCATGATACGTTGGAGCCAATGATTCCCGGAAGGGCGGCCGCTGCCTTACTGGCTAGGCTCTTCAGGGCGTTTGCCAAGGAGTTCAGCTGTTTTTTAATCCACTCCTTTGAAGTCAGGCGGCGGCGTTGGTGACGGGGCTTGACTAGTGCTCCCTCCGCCCGTCAAAGCAACTAACAGGGTTGAGATTGCCAATCCAACCGCAGTGAGGATGGAGGCGATTGTTATACCTTGCTCCCGGAACAGGAGCGCACACGCTCAGCTAGCGTCTTGTCCTCGTTAAGAATTCTATCGATCGTGTCCCTGATGCGGTTAATCTGGGTTCGCAGATGTTTGCGGTTTATAGATGCAGCCTAAACACGGACACGGTGAAGTTCCTGCAGATCTACGTGCTTAGTTGCTTGGAATCTCCATGAGCCACTATCATCCCTCCCCCTCTCATCCAACCGTACCATTTTGGTCTTCCGAGCTGCCATATCCTTTTCTATCTCAGTTATCTGAGCTAGGTTGTTGACCAGCTCACCCCTCTGGGTCTGCATAGCCTTGTCAAGTCCTATAAGCTCTCTGAGGGGTGCTCTATTAAGCTTATTTCTACCGCGCCACCCCCCGTCCCGGAAATGGCTTCAGGGCCCCTCATTTCTAAATTCTCTGCAGCTTTAGCAGCTGCTTTGTCAACGCCTTGGAGGGCTGTTGCTTCCTTTTGTGACACTGCTTTTCAGGACCACCCAGTGAACCCCACACAATCACGGACGGCCTTAGGCCCCTGTTGCTAGCTATTATAGTTATTACAAACAACAAGCACTATTTATCAGAACCAACAACTGCTGGTTCGCTTCCCCAATCTAGGTGCAGAAGACGTCATTGTTCCAGGGACAGCACGGCTGGCCTTTACAATTGCGCTGACCTCGACTGATGTTAACCGCAGTGTTGCGCAAAACCTGGGTCGTGCCGTGGTTAAGAAATTGACAATCAAGATTTCTGGTAATGAGGTCATGTCTATTGATGACAGCGATGTGTATCACTGTTACCACGACTTGTGGCAGACTGAAAAGGAGAAACAGGGCATGGAGGGCATCCTACTGCTCTTTGACGACCCCCAGGGCGCCTCTTTTGACAGGAAAACAGAGTCGTTCTACAACCCAAAGATTACGAAAGTCGAGGTGACCATTGAGGGCATCCCCAATCAGCTCTATGCCCAGGAGTGGGACGAGGTGAAGAAGGCCTTTGCAGCAACGAATAAACGAGACCCCAGTGTAGCAATAGCAGTAAAAGACTTAGCATTATCGGACGTGTCCCTAGGAGAGTACCTAACCAGTAATTATGTTCTGTGGCTTTACTTAAGGACGAGTGATGACGACCAGCTGCATGGTAGTGGTAGGGCCGTTGAGAATGCGTCTGAGGGTGTCACCATTCAGATCACAAAAAAGGCAGAGGCGGCCGGTGCATTGAACATCTATATGTATATTGTCAGGGATGCACAGCTTAACATTAAAGATGGCAGGTTCGTCAGCACACTCTACTAACAAGGATTTGATGAAACCGAAAACTGAGTTAACATTTGCAGATGGTCCCTGTTCGGCAATTGTTTGTGGGCAGACAGGTGTGGGAAAACCGCATTCATCCTCGACCTACTTGAAGGGCCCTTCTTTGGTGCCTTCGAGCATATTGTAATTCTCTGCCCTACCACACGTTTCAACGATGCCTATCAGGCACGGCTGTGGGTGTGGAACGATTCAGAGGTGTACGTGGTTGACCCCGGGGAGCGGCTCCACGAACACTTGAGGGCTTTCTACCACTGCTTCAAGGGCGCGCCTACCCTCTACATCATCGATGACTGTTCGGCAACAAAGGCCCTAACCAAGAAGAAAGGCATGTTATCCGAACTGGCCGTTGGATGGCACTTTTCCACACCAAGGATCATGTCTTGTTTAAAGACGCCCTACGAGAGAATGATGTGATTCCAACAATTGAGGAACGTACCACAGTACGCCATCTACTAGCAAAGACCAAGCATGCAAAACTGCTGCTGTAGACTGATCAACCTACTGGATATGCTGTCAATTGAGGTGATATTGGCTTTAATAGCAGCCGCTGCTTCAGTAACCAATTTAGGTTTCTTCATCTGGGGAGCAGTGCAATATATTATAAGTATGCCCTAACTGTGGTGGATGTGGTCTGACTACAAAGGAGGCTAAAGAGGTCGCGGGTGCACTCGAAAGGATTTACAAACGAGGCCTAAACTACTTCAGGTGGACCCCGGACGGGAGTTTTTGGGAGCAGTGAATCAGCTGCTAGCAAAACATGGAGTATCAGTCAGGCGTGGCCGAGAGAATATTCATCAAGACCAGGGTATAGTAGAACGCTTTAACCACACCCTTGCTGAGCGGCTCTTTTGACTCCAGTATGCCGTGGAGTTAAAGGATACTGGAAAACGATCGACTGAGTGGGTTTTTGATTGCAGGCTGTAGTCTCTGCGATAAATAATGAGGTGACCCGCTTGACTGGAAAAAACCTAAAGATGCTATAGAGGCAAAACGAGTTGTACAAAAGCCCTCTGCAGTCGTACCAGGACTCACGCTGGGGGTCAAATAGCAAAAGGTTCCCTCTGATGTTGGCGTTCGCCACCTCTACCAGCCTGGTGAGGTCGAGCAAGAGCACCGGCGGCGGGCCACTGACCCCGGCGGCGACGCTCCACTGACCCTGTGTGCCTGTCACTCCATTTGTTTGGACCTGGATAGGACGCTCTGTCACCAACCATCTGGTGAGCCTGTACTATACAGATATTTGTTGGGATGGACCGTCTCGTGGTTTTGTAAAGGAGGAGGCCCTGTGTTTGACTTTTGTGCCCCCCGATACCCAGTTACCACACAGACGGTATTAAAACCAATTAAATTAAATTGGCAGATAGGTAGTAACCTCATGGAATCAACTGGAAAGTGCCCCTGGATATTACTGAGGAAGGAAGAGAGAACCTTGTGACAGGCCCTGTAAGTTTGACTTTTGTGCAATGCACAGGTTTAAGATTAAGCGGAGGAGGTGTCCAACAGTGATGCGGGAAGTTCAACAGTGATGCGGGAAGTTCACCATCACCCCTCAGTGGCCGGTCGAAGGTGGAAGGTGTGGATACACCCACGGTTGAATACGATACACCCCGACTAGGGCGGTCTACACTGGGTGGTAGGCCTGGGTGTGGCTATGCCCGTAGGCCAGGGTGTGTACACCGCCCGGAGTTATCTGTCGCTTTGTATCAAAGGGGGATAGAGACACTTTGTTGACGTGCAGCCCATATATCTAGTGACTGTCACTTCGGAGCATGTTCATCCCATGGCGAAACTGCTTCTGGTCAAACAGCGACTCAAGGTATTGGGCGTGGTGTAGGTGTTTCTTGACCACTACCTTTTTTACGCCCTTTGCTTTCTTGATTTCCTCCCGGGTGGACATCAGGATGGAGTACATCTTGGGGCACAGGCCTACATACTCCTTGATGGGGACACCAACGCATACGCACTCATCCTTCATCTTTCCTAGAACCTTCTTGTTCTCGTTGCGGGTGGGCTGGGTCGTCAAATAACTCACTGTTTTTTTCATGTCGGCGTAGATGTCTGGTGTGCGGAACTCTAGGAGGAGGGAGTCGGTGTCGTATAGAGTAGGGTGAGATCGCGGCCGTACCGGGGCTTCATGGTGTTGTAGTAGAAGTCGTACATGAGGTGCTTTGACAGGTCGAGGATGCACATCCCCACGTAGACTGGGCGGTTGAGGACCAGGCGGGCCTTGTGGATGTGGATGGCGGCCAGGTCGTCGTCGAATATATTCTGGCGGGCGTAGGCGGGGCTGGCGATGAGCTTTCTTATTTTGTTGCTGTCTGCAGCTCGGACCAGCTTCACGTCAACCCGCTTGCGGAGGTTCTCCATAGCCTTGCCGAAGGCGGAGTTGTTGATTAGTTTGTATAGGTCCTTCTCGAAGTCGCTGGTTGCGGCCTTGCAGAGATCTGTATTCCTCCGGATGTAGGGTTCCATCCAGGTGCTTCTGGGTGAAGGATAGGGGGCGGTGGATCTTGGTCAGCCTCATCCCCAGAGCTAGATACAGTTTGAGGTTCCAGTAGTGGAGTACGTACTTCTCCTTATTTCTCAGGTTCGGGACCAGCTTCTCGACTTGGTGGCTGTTGTATCCGTTAACGAGGTTTCTTTGGTAGTCTGAGAGCCACTCGTTCTGGATAAGAAGTTGCTCTGGGGCAAGGGGATAGTCGTTGTGGTCGTCGTGAAGTTCGGATGGGTACTCTAGGTCGACCTCAAGGATGTACCCGGTCTCAGCATCGTCTGGGTGGGTGCGGACTATTCTGGAGAGCGACTCTGGTCGGTCCACCCACTCAATGTTTGAGGTAGGTAGTGCCTGGCTCATTGCCCATTCGTAGAGGTTGTTAGCGTCCAGGTATTGGAAAAAACTCGTGGGCTTGTCCTGATCGAAGTCTCCTACGTAGGGATTGTTCGCCTTGGCGTGGCGCCGAGAGACCATGCTTATTCCTCCCCTGCAGACCTTTCTCAATGAAGAGGTGCTTGTCGTAGTCGGTGAGGAGTTCGAGCTTTACCCCTGTGCTCTTGAGTAGAGTGTCCCACGAGAGGCCTGGGCTGGTATAGTAGTGGGCTGGGTCCAGGCCGTGCTTTAGGCTGGTCTTCCGAAAGGTTTCAAACACGTCGCCTAGGAGGAGGACATATGTCCGGAGCTAGAGGTCGTGGTAGTCGCCCATGTTCTTGCAACCAAACGTGCTGCAGACCTTTTGCGCGTGGGCGTAGTCTGTGGCTGATATGCCCTGCTCTGAGAGCTTGCTGTAGAAGTCTTGGATGGGCGGGAGTGGAGAATCAAACTTATCCCAGCTGTCCATGTACTCGTAGGGGAAGACTTCCTTGTGCAATAGCAACCCTCGCTTTGTCTGGTCTGGTTCATACTCTGACGTCATGGTGAAGGCCTCTGGGCTATTGGCTGAGACCAGCTTGTCGAGGGAGGCCAGGAGTAACTGTGCGCTGTCTATGAAGCGGAGCTGTCCGAGGGATAGGGTTATGTACTTCTCCATATTATTGGGTATTCAGTTGATGTCTCCCTCTACCTTGCTTATGCCTTGCATTAGGAGATGGGAGTCATAGCCCTGCAGGTTATGGAAGACCACGGGAATGGGGGTTGTCTAGGGGCTCAGCCTAAGCTTTAGGTTGCAGGCGTTGTGGGCGGGCCCTCTGTACTTGCCTGTTATATGGCAGTGGTCGCGGACACGTTCGGTGGGTAGTGGTTTGCTGCAGACGTGGAATTTGGTTGCGGTCTTGTGGACTCTTTGGTCCTCCCGGGTCATCCGCATGGGGACTGGCTTGGAGAGAACTGCTTTGATCTTTTTCTCCTCTCGCTGTAAGGCCTTGCGGAACTTCTCCACAGTGTCTCTTCCCCTGTAGGTGACTGGGGGTGAGGTCTTCCCGTCGCATCGGACTACTATGTAGCCTTAGCCGCAGCCCTGGTGTTCCTGAGTCTTCTGGGTGTTGCTCTTTTCTGGATTGAGGGCCGGTCCTGGAAGCTTCACTGTGAGGGCCTCGAAGTCGGCATAGATGACGTAGGGGGCTGGAAGTTGCTTTTGCCAGTTCTGCAAGGATAGGATGTTTTCCCCTCCTCAGGCATGTCTACTCGCACGGCAGTCTGGCCTACGCCTGCACATTCAGGCTTGTGGGCTAGGAGCAGCTTCTGGGTTGTGTACCCGTGGAGGCAGCGCTCGCGGAAGAATTTGCGGTGCTTATGCTTTGTCTGGTTTTAGAGGAGGCGGTCCAGGTTCTTGATCCAGGTGTAGTGACACAGGCCGTCCTTCTCGATGAGCATGAGGTTTAATGCAAGTTGCCGGGGAGTTTGCTGATTTGGCAGACCATGACAGCTTTCCCGTTCCAGTCAAATACGTTCAGGCCTCTGTTGAGAGCGGTTTCGATTTTTCCGACATGGGCGACCGGGGCTGGGTAGGACACGCTTGAGCCCTCTAGCTTATCCTTGAGCCACTGGATGCTGTACTTTGATGTCCGCTGCGGATCCTTGCTGGCTTGGTTGATGGCTGAGACGATGACCCATAGGATGCAGAAGTCGTCTCGGTTCTTCACGTTTATGATGGCCTCTTTGTTTGCTAGTGATGGCGGATGGGGGAGATAGGAGCCGTCTTTGAGTGTATACTTCGCGATGTCGATCCAGATTGTTTCTACCGCCTCGAACATCCACCCAGAACCTAGGTTAACCCACTTCTCCAGCATCTCCTGGATTTGGGGGCTGGCCGGGTCTATCGCGGAGTCAATGTCGTCTTTGCCTAGAACCACCTGCTGCTTGTTTCGTAGGACTGGCTCTGTGCACTCTGTGGCACCATCTTTGCCGGTCTAGTAGGTTCAGCTCCTCGGCCAGAACTTTACGAACCTGGGGTCGCACGCCTTTCTGGAAGATCAGGAGGTCTGAGGAAAAGGGCCGAGCCATGGGAACGTTCATTACCCATCCTCGCAGTTGGTTCTTGATGGCCGCTTGGTTCTCCTGAATTTGAGGCGGGGTGGGGGGGGGTGGGAACCGGTCTGGGTCGCGTGGTGGTTGACCTTTGGCGGGGGGTTGGAACTGGTCTGGTGGTTGTCCTTGGACGTGGAATTGGTTTTATTGAGGCTGACCTTAGACGTGGAGCCGGCGCTTTCACCACCTCAGACCAGAGACGTGGCTGTGGGGTCGGCACTGGGGGAGGGGGCTGGACTGGTTCACCATCTGTCTTGGTCCTCATTATTGCGTAGATCTCCTTGTACGTCCTGTCGAATGCGTTTTTCTTTTCGAATGCTGCGAGGGCAATCTTCGAGCGTGGGTAGGGTGGTGGGGCTGTGCTGTGGATTTCAGCATAGTCAGCTTGGGCCTTTGGGCGCGTGTGCTGTGAGACGTCATCATTACCTATACTGCCTGCTAGGACTCTTAGCTGATGGTTCCCTTGCGACTCGTGGCTGCCTGCCCCTGCCCCCTGCGACTCGTGGCTACCCTAACTTAGTCCGTTGGAATGATGGTTGCTGACTGGTTGGATATCTAGGGGTGTGGGCGATTTGCTTTGGTGAGTGGGTGGTCTCACGATCGTCCCCTCTGCGCTGGGCCCGCCATTACCTATACTACTGGCACGAACCTTGGCTTGTTGTACACGGATACGGATTCGCTGCTTTTTGAGATACGCGCGTCTGACGTGTATGCTGGTCTATGGGCACGCGTCGATCTATTGAACAGATGAGGACTGAGGTAGAGAAAGAGTACCGATCAAAATGTGGTGACTGAGCTGCGGGTGGATGTGGATAATTTAACGAAGGAGAAGGTGTACCTTGAGATTGATGAGGTGAGAAATTTGGAGCGCGTGAGTCGTTTAGAAGAGCATATTACACAGGGTCCTGGTGATCTCCCTCTTAAGGTGGCCCTGGATCATAGGGGGCTGGAAGGGCTGGTTGACATTGTAGTATAGAAAGGGGAGGTGCGATTGCACCTCAGGCTGGCTCATTTTCTCTATGTGAGTCCATTTTGGAAACTGCGCTCGTACCCACAGTCTCTATACTACTACCGTTCATTGACCTGTTAACTGATGTCCTACGTAGCATATGAAATTTCTTTCATTCCCACCACACGAACTCATCCAGGGTTAATACTCTCGGCCTAACGTAATCCCAAGACGAGTAGAAATACGATCCATTACCTACATTTGTTTAGTTTAGTTACATACTATTGATATTGAGCCTCACATAAAGATAAACCATAGAAATTCGCGTTACATGTATTATTCCAACAAGAGCGAATTTAAGATGGGAAGAATATTTTGAAATATCTATGGCCCTGAATATGCTAGTTTTAACTGCACGTTAGCAACAGATTTTTAAGCAACAAGAATGACATAATTGGTTAATACATCAGAAGTGCATAAGGTCGACCACACTTTAATATCGACGCAAGATCGAAGAGTTAAGGATTGCAGCAAAAGCAAACATTGAATGTACATGAAATGGTAAAAGTATGTCCTGGCACAAAATAGTAGCAGGACATTATGAATATCATCCGTAACATCTGATTACAATAACAGCAGAACAGTTTCCCCATGGTCATCCTTACGATACAACAGCGGGCCGAACTTCCAGTCGACAGGAATCGTTGAAGGTTGATTTTTAAATTTTTTGGGTCGACTGTGAATACTTATTTGACAATCGTTACTGCCATGCGATCTGCAACTTGGCCAAAATCGTTTTGTATCAAAATTGTTTCTATTCAGAATCCATTTATAGAAATTGCGCTCCCTAACATTTGATTTTATTAGAGTTGATACCCATATTTCAGAACGTTAGCATTAACTAGAAAGCTAACTATTCTAACAGTTTTAAGCCAATCACCATTGCTGGAAATTTCTACGCCACAACTACATATGAACCGATCATATTGTACTAACTTAATAATATAAGGCGCAGCTTAATATAGATGCTGCAATACGTAATCACAACATGCCATGCACCTTAATGGCCGCGCTGAGCAGATAACACTGCAACGTTGATTGCAAGCACTTGATTGAAAACCTCTCGCTCTCGATCTGATGTTATTTTAACCAACCGCATATAGTTGCTGGTAGGGTATATCAGTCACAAATAGTTTAGCATAAGCCTGGTTCGCAAATCATTATTACCATGTATCGTTATCTGCAGCCTATATCCCGGTGTTATCTGCAGCATCGGTCAATACTACTGTAGCTACAAAACAGCTTCTCGGTTGGTGAGAAAGCAGGTCGTGTTCGTTAACGCTACTTAACACAAATCTTGTCAGCGGAATAGGTATATTTTGGGAGAGAGACTCACCAGTAGAATGCATATTCGTTCCATACATTGTTGGGCGACAGCAATTTACCGGGAAATCCAATCGGCACAGCAACACTCGGCTTAAGTACCCTAAGTTATATAACTCCTTTTTTTTATTATGGCTTTTAAGTGTATACATAAACTTATATTCATCTTGTTGATGGAGTAATACAACCGGAAACTACGACATAGATACATCAAGTTTATTCAAGCGATGGTTGACCGCGCTCTGGCCCATTAAACCTGTACTCAGTCCTCGGAAACAGCTAAGTGTGTCTGAGACATTATGCACAATTTGTGCCAGATAACTCGACCACTTAATTGAACCTGATTACTGCTTCAATGACGAGTGGACATCATTACAAAGTCCATGCCGGTGCAAACATAATTAACTTTCACTGTGTTTCTGTTGTATCGTTCTGAATTTAAAAAATAAATATCATTAAACATTCATTTATTACCAATATCTGTCACCAATGATTAAATGTGCTTTTATCTGTTTATTTTATACTTCACATGCAATACTTTTACTAATCCTGGCATAATACAAATATTGAACAACGCTTTACTGAGGTCGCAGCCCAAGATCTTCACGTTGATAGGTGATCAGCGTAAAGGAAACCTGACTATGGTTGACATGGTACTGGGTTTTGAAGGAGTTCAGTGAAAAACAGCTTGTTTTAAGTTCCCTCCCATCTATAGGTTCCGGCATCCACGGATATCGCCCCTTCCATCCCCCACCCCATCCCGTCAGGATTTCTCAAGATTGAAAATGCTACTGTATGTTGTTCCATATTATATACATGTTGTTTTTTTGTGCGGTATTTGAAGCCATTAAAATGCAGCATGACTGAGGTGAATAAATGACAGAAATTACGTGGGTGGTTGCAGGAAATACACAGCGTGATTTTACTTTTTTCAACTTATGATTATCAGATAAAACAGCAATTGAGACATTCAGTTTAGCTATAATCATCAACGACAAATCGTGAACTTTGACACTGATATACATTTATGGTAAGGTCATGTCAGGTGCGGTCGTTATTTGTCGATTTTTTGCCATTTTCTCTATTTTTGTACCTTTTCATGCGTTCTGAGTCGTGTTATTGCGAAAAACAAACATTTTTTATGAGACTCGGATGGTCTGCTTGAAGGTTCTGGGACCACATATGAGCTCAAACAATCTGAGTGGACAACTCTACCCATGAAGCCGCGCTCTATTCTACCACGAAGGGTGTGGTGCCTCATTAAGTCACTACCGGTGGGTGGCCTATTGTGGGCGCCCCTATCTGCTGCCTTGCAAATGCTCGATGTTGTGGTGACACTCAAGTATGGTCCACATACAGCATACTAATACAAGGGGGACAAAAACTGTACTTTCCGACGATGACATGGAATGTATACGGGAAAATAGATCCATCCGTGAGGCAAGATGTAAGTGGCGCATTTGGGAGGCAGGGCCAAAGCAATCCGCACAGGTATAAAACCACCTGAAACCCGCAGAACCAAAATCCAAGGGCTCTGCAGTGCCGAAGAGAGCCATCCGCGTAACAAAATAGTCATAGATGGTACTCAACCTTATCAGAATGCGGTTGAATCCAATGTGGGCGGGCTACAATCAGCTACTTATGCACACATTATGGCATGCACTACTAAGAAGTGTGAGAAATTATATGTACAGCGTATGCAAGAGCTGCAATCTATTACGCCGATTATCCAAGTGTCCTAGCACAAAAGAAGTTTCTGTACATTTTGCTTCTTTTGTGCATCAGCAAAACGAACGTTTGCAGATCGCGTAAAGTGCGCCGTTTGCGCATAGCCGTCCCTACTGTCTTCTGTTCCCGTGCCGTCCACACTTTTCGCTGTCAAATGAACGACCGTCACCATCTTTATAAAAACAATTTAGGGCACCACTTAAAAAACACTGAAGTCAACGTTCGAGCTGCGCAGTACCATACCCGCTAAGGGGATAGCTGACCATTTCGACGTAAGTAAAACCCTGTTACATAAAGCACGGAGAGAGGCCGACAATAGAGGTGACGCCAGCAGCACACATCTATTGAGACACAGCATGCTTAATGTGTCCGAGCTGGTCAGCCGCCTTGAAGAGCAACTAGTAGAGAAAAAAAATATGAGACTGGTATTGACAAGATGGGTGACCGTACAGCCTGTGCAGTGATAGCTATGAGTCATCAAATCACCGTGGTTATACGGGACCCGGATATGTGATCTGAACAAGATCGTGGAAGTAGATGTAGAAGATGGTTGGTGTGCAATATATAAGTACATCAACGTCACGGGCATTACGATGGGAGTGTTAACAGCACCTCTGTCGCAGTAAAGGATGATAAACTATTTTTGGACTCAGTAAAACCAAAAGCGCCAAAACTGCCAAGCGCACCATAGGACACAAACACGACTCATTTAAAATAGAGTAACGCACTATCTGGAGGACACACATGTATGAGCACATACGCAGAAAAAAGGGTGGGAAAATAACCCCAACTTCAGCCGAATTTGGTCAGCTGATTAATCATTGGTCCCGTACAATACACAGCTAGGTGATCACCTTGTTGACATCGATTGCTTTAATCAGTAGGTGTAGTATGGAGGTACCTTTTACTGACACTACTGTGCAGGACATAGTTGCAACCGGGAAAATCTGCGCGATTCCTCGTCGATATGCGTTCAAGCCAGGATAACGCGATGGTTGAGGTAAGGATTACTCTTGTCTAATAATTTGTAATCATGCGAAGCATTCCACGACAGCCGAAAACATTGATTTTGCGTTTATTACTCACGAAATTGATCTCGACTACAAAGGTAATCGCAAAAATGTGCTTCGGCCGCAGTTAGACAAGCATCCATCATTGCATTATGACCGTATCAATGTTCAAAGCAAGAATTAATACCCAGACTTTGATGTCTATATGTGTCCATAGGTGTTCGTTGTCCAAAGAGCTTACTATTGCATTTTATATTTGTGGGCTTTTTGGAAAGCGTCAGACTAACGATTCAAACGATTGGAATTATCTATTATGCATGTGGCATTAACCGCACGAATTGACATAAAAATATGTTTGCAATTCGTCATTATTGTACGCATACAATGTTTTATCCGACAATTATTCAGTAATTATTCAGCATTTAAGATTCTCATCAACATAAAGTTGCAAAATTCAAATATTCATTTGGTCTAGAACAATGAATTGTTTGGGACATCGCAGGTAAAATGGTAGTGATCATAGCAAAAACACATGGTCATGCCCCAAAGTGCACACTGAAATGCAGCTCATATGCTTTTGAATGGTTGTTGACTGACACAATGCGAACCAAACTACGACACCCTCTTGACGAATTGGTGTCTTTATGACGCTTACCAGATATTACCAACGCGCTATCAAATTGCGAATAAAACGAACAAAACACAAATGAACGTGGCACATCGCTTATTCTGTGATTGTGGCATCACTCCTTTAGCGCAACCAATATGCAGTTAATCTAGCACACGGCAGTGATGCCATTATATAGAAGCAAAGTATTTCGAATTTTTTTCCTAATATTCCTCTGCCAGAGCGCGTGAGGATAAATTTTCGTTTATGCACACCTATAATATTATGCTGCCCATCCTTTCGGCGGCTTTAATCCCGAGAGCGGCAAATTTCTAGATTCCATCGCGATACCCATGAACGAAAATAATCAAAATAGACATTATCTAGGTTCACTCGTATAACGCACAATTGCATAATGGTAGGCATAATTGTACGCATATTCGGCCAACATCTAACGTTTTATGTATCTTTGCATACAGTATTCTTAGCACACATCTATACCGGTGTGTGTGTGTGTGTTTGTGAGGGGGGTGGGGGTGGGGTGGGGTCGAGAATATTCCAGAATTACACTATGCAATTGATATCGAATATACCTTAGGCATTGATTTCGAATTTAACAAATCGAAACACCTGCCATTAAGTTAGCATGCACACTGATGATAAGTAGATCGCGACTCCAAGGGTTAGGGCAAAACTGCGATCAAACCGCGGCTGAAAAAACCATTCATCTTGGCTTTATGGCGGTAGTAATAATACAGACAAGAGTGAATGCCCACAGCTCATGGTCAGTAGATTTTAAGCTGATCTCATATACGAAATCGTCGAATTATATTATTGCAAACATTTTAAAACCACTGTTAGACGAACCATACAGAACAACTGAGCGAAAGAAATATTACCACTTTATTTAATAGGTTTGTATAAAATATGACAACGGAAAAAAACATGGCCTAGACCAATGCGCTTACAAAACCTTGAGTGGTGTAGATAATATACTATGCAATACCCACAGAATGTCTTTGGCAGTCAGTTCATGTGCCGCGTAATATTTTATTGGTCTATCGGTTTTCACTAATGATAAAATAATGCATATAAGTTGTCTTGTGTTTGATAGGTTTTATCTTACAATATCTTTTGAGCAACCCGTAACAATGCGTTTTTTATCTCATCATACCAAAGTGTATGCAATAAATCGAAACATCTGCGACAACAATTGTCACAGCTGTTCACAAGAATTAGTTTCGGTCAGATGGATGGCCACCAAAAGAAATATATGCATAATATATGTTATTCAATGAAGCTGGGCTCATGACAGGTACGCATGTATATATAAGCATCTTATGTGTACCTTTAGAGTATACGCACAATTGCAGTTGATTCCATCCTAGATTACCCTACACTAGGGAAAGAGTATTGTAAATATCCAGAAGACGACTTTTATTTTTATTGGAACCGATATTATCTAAATGTGCCTGAGTGAAATGTCGGTTAAGGCTTAACATTTTACCATTTTACATTAGACAATGCTACATTATTGCAGCGAAAGTTTGCATCATATACTTCGGATAAATCTATGTCTACTTAGGTCATTAAATTTACCACTCAGATAAGTTGCTGATTCCAGTAGCAATTACAATGGATATCTCCTTAGTATATAAGCTTTGATCAATATTTTTCATGTTCTAGTTATGCGCTTGCATCAGAGGTATTAAACTAAATTCTGCAGTTTGACAATTGCGATTTTAAAACGTGCAATCTCTACTGATTGTGACCCATATTGTTTATTTGCGTCAGATTTTAATAATGTGTATCTGCAGAAAGAGGTCAGACACACCACTGCCTGACTGCAGCAAAGAAATGTGTAGTTTTGCCAATTTGATCAATTTTATCGTGGGTAATCAACAAGAAGCCAATTTTGTTCACAAGCTTTGTTTTGCCCGGGTATATATGATGTGTTATCAAGCGTATTGCAAAATATGCGCTTAATCTGGATACTTTCAAACGTAAATATACAGTATGTATACTGATGAACATAATTATTATACAAATTTTGCCACACCATCATTTAAAATATTATGCAACATTTTGTAATCAAATGAAATCGGTATGAGGTATGACATTTTTCTAACGTTCACCAGAGGTGTGTATGCTACCCATAATAATTTGTAATGCAGCATAAGAGGGGCAAATACTGGATCCATTCAATCGTCAGTTATGTACACTAACCGTCGTGGAACTGAGGTTCAAGCACCGTGAAAGTTGTCAAAGAGCACATATAGTAATATTTGTTCTTTATAGTGTTTTTAAATGCAGACCCTTAGAAGACATTTGATATAGCCTGCTGCTAAATTACTCTCAGCACTTATTCCAGCAAAGGAAAATATATGCCCGCCTTGTCCGTAACGCTGCTCGCTACGGTTGGAATCAAATAAGGCACCACGTGGATTCGTTATAACAGTACACCGTGATATACATGCTCACAACAATAAGATGCCTTATAGTATACCGCTGGAATGGTAGTTTAATTGTTTGCTTGATGTTTATGAGCAGCAGACACCAATGTTTTTTTGACGACGAATATAGAATTATATGAGTCAGGCCATTTACCCTGAACAGCAGAAGCGCAGAGATAAACGAAAGGCTTAACAACTGAAATATCCTCATTCTCATTCACTTATTACTCTTAACTTATGTTCTAGTACATTTTATACTAGTCATTGGTGTATACATATAGAATGGCGTTTGCAATATTCAAGCATACATTTAATTATTCGACGCATTCACAGTTTTATAGCTTTGCCGACATAGGCCAGTATTGTAGGCTTTGACTAATTTCAACAAAATTGAATGTTTACCCTTTTACATATATGTTTATCATTATCATTCGTGAGGGGGGGGAAGGGATGGGTTATTAACTGAAGCCACCCCTCGCGCATTTGCTATTAACTTTTTAGTCAAACAGGGGGCAGCTATGCGCAAGAAACATAGTGGACAACGGCTAGAAAACAAACGGAATTAGTCAATATAATAGATAGTATTATAAACAAACGCGTAATCAAATGATGCTAGAATTATCTTGGTTCAGGTCATTTCAAGCTCCCATTTGGTAATCCCTTTTCACCTTTTGCCGATAATTCCGACGTTTGAGATTTGGTCGCATTAGCATTAAGAATGGCTAGCGAAATTCTAGGTAAAACATGTTGATTTAGCAATGTATCCTGTCAGTACGAGTTGCTCTGTTTAATTATTAAACTCTTTTGCTGCATCTGAGTTGGTAAATGCATCTTCTGTTCATTATAGGTACTACAATATCCGCTCTATATAGGGTTATGACATTTTCTGTGTTCTATCGAGATGCCATGCCACTTTTCAAGATAGTGTAAATTGCTTACATTATAGCAATCATGCTGAGACACTAAATGATGTGGAGGTAATTTTCGTTGCATACCCTAACGATATAGCAGTATTTCTACATCAACATTACGGAACATGGAAGGAAAAGAACCAATGTTCATGGTTTTAACTAATAATATGACTATTATACTGGTGAAGTAATTCCATGAGTTTTAATTACCAAATACAAATGGAACAACGCCGCTGAGATACGACAATAGTCATCAAATGATGGTTAAATAAATTGCAAAGGAAATGTACGTACTATTTATGCATCGTTGTATTGACGATAAAGGCAGTCAACTATTAAAACTCAAATTGCCAATGCATCCCATAAATGTAGACGATCTAGTCTTAAAACAAGGATTGCGAATAAAATGTTATACCTTTTCAATTCATTGGTGAAATAACATTACCACCTATATGGGCGTCATAAACCAAATAGCGTCTCATATGCATCCAACCGAATGTAGAGCCGCACACTGTCTAGTCCATATAATCCACACCCAAACATCAGCAAAAGTATCGCTCTTCTGATATATATATAAAACATTTTACTGGACTTGCTTACTGATGCGATATATTGACACTCAGATTCAGTATCCGACCGTTTGTAAAATGATTGCGAATACAGTTTGTTCTCCCTGGTTTTGTTATAACTATTATTTCCTTCATATTCACAAACATCCAACCGAATGTCGATGCTGTCTGGTTTATATAATCTGCACTCGGCATGAGTGAATTGTGTTTGACATATTATGCACAAACGAAGACCGTTTACAGATGGTTATTTTTGGGAATATCTCCTGATTATTGCGCCCATGATTGATTGCAATCAATTAAATGTCCACGTTCGTGCAGACATAGCAGTCTTCACGATGCATCATCTGTATCGATCCAGATATGAAAAAGATAATTATTGACCCATATCCGCTAATCAGGCAGAAATTATCGAATGCTGTTAACAATGTTAAGGGACATATATGCGTGTGTATTGAGCTGATATAATATAATCCCTACTGGAGGTAGTAGTAAATAGTTGCCCGTAAATACCTACTTAAACCTCACAGTTTATTTAACACACAGTATATTTTAAATAAATAAGTTATTGCTGAGAATATCATAAATTCTACGTTTGCATTATATCACCGGGCATGCCAAAAAAGCATATTGTAAACTGCTTGTCCAAACGTACTCCAAAGGAAGCAAATGTGCATATATAACTAAAGTGGTAGCGTAAACCCAATTTAGTTACAGTCGTATATCAATACGACGACAGAAGTTTATGACGTGGTGCTCTCAAAATATATATATATATATATATATATATATATATATATATATATATATATATATATATATATATATATATATATATATCTCTATATATATATATATATATATATATATATATATATATATATATATATATATATATATACAGAGCCAGTGACCGTGTGGCTTTGTTTTGTATTTCCTTTTGTACGGGGTGCGCCATATTAGTGACTTACGGCAATCAGTGGCCTCTAAAGTAGGGAGAGAATATATGATGCTAATAATAATCATAATAAAAACAATACTGATAATAATACTGTTCATTTATATATAGGGTGGAGAGTAGAATTCCTGTTGAATGTCAGCTCAAAGTGCAAGCGAATCGGAATATAATAGACCTAACAACAACCTTAGTTCATAAGCAAATGCAATGAATGTTCGTTAACAGTAAGAGTTATGAAGATGACTATGTAATTAATTATATCGAAATGATTACAACGACCAAGCTTTAACAAAGTATGCCGTAAAATAAAACTTGCATGAGTTACGTGTCAGGGTTAGGTTACTGGTTAGGTTAGGCCATTGAGATCCGTTTCGGATTGACTGTAACCTTGTATTAATAATTGACATGGAAATAAATAATTGAGTTGCCGGCACGTGCTGAAATATTGGGGAATGAATGTAAGATATAGGCGCACGTGGCTCATTTCAAATACAGCACTTATATAGATCAATTCTAAGAATTTATATATTCATCGACTAGATGTGTTTGTCAGTCTGTTTCACCGCGTGACATATCGAAATTGTATCCCCAAAAGCCGAAACACACAACTCAAACACTGAACAGCAAGCGATTCTAAGCAAACAAATGCGTCGTTAAACGTCGAGGAGTTTCACTGACCACGTACTCAAAAGACTAATATAGCGTCAGCACCCGAGGTTTTCTTTTGATGTGCTGTGCTCTTTTTTGGATTAGTTTTATAAGCCTCTTATAACAGGCATTCCTATTGGAATAGTTTGTCCGTTGAAATCGCTTGAGGTAATTGCATCACCAATGGCACATACAGTTATTCGGCTCGATAACGATACATGCGTCCTGCTGCATTACCATTTTGAGCTGTCTTGCATGGAAATCTGCTGCCTGAAATCGCCATTCGACAGGTGCAAACCATGAAAACGTTCGGTAGCGTTTTACTAGGTTGTAGATTTGTAAGCAACTGAAGATGATTGGTCCTGATAGCCTGGACTTTCTGTCAATGTACTGATGCTGTTATTTGATCCGTTAAAAACAACACGGTTGCTTCTATGCCTTCGTGGTCATTTTCCTTAGTGATTTGTCATTTGTAAATAGCTGAATAATAATCAAAGTATATGGTGTAGCCACTTATCTTTGTGATAATGTCTTACGACAACATTTTATGATGCAGTGAATTGTACATATTATAATCAATGCGCAAAAAATATGAAAGTTTCACGTTAAACCGTACAGAAATGTCCTCATTTATTGGTGGAACAGAGAATTCCAAAATGTATTTTGAGCGAGTCCGAGCTATGATGTATTTTATTAAGTTTTTTTAATTATTAAGCGAAACAAAAAGCGTGTATGCATTTCAGCACAAACGTGGGTTGTGACCTAGCCAAACTAGTAACTATTCTATGGTACAATATTTACATTGATTCAATGTAACACAGTTATATTGTGCGAATATACTCATACAATTTGAAAGGACAAAATGAAGGGTAACATTATATTGGATGGTTTATCTGCCTGTATTATTGCCTTGCAATTATTTCAACATTGTGCGAAAAAGGGAAATAAGAACAAGCATAACTCCTTCGTATGCATACGAGAAATAATAGCAGAAAATGCAATGCAAATGTAACCTATGTTTCATGCCATGCAATAGGTCAGTAGCTAGTTCATATGTTGCTGTCAATGCGTTTTTTAGATCATTGTTGTTTGTTGTGTATAATTGTACTTTGTTTATGTTGATGCGATTCGTGTATTGAAGCCAATACGGACAATAACAAGCCTGAAGGACAGGTAAATTGCCGGGGGGTCAGGAAACTGCTGATTGGTAAGTATATCTCGTGATTAGGTAGAGCAGACTATATGTGCGACAATATTACATTATCTTACAAGTAATCTACAGCACAAACATTTAATATTCTAGCAACTAGCAATGATTTGGACAATGTAAAACGGCAGGCTTATATATTATCAATTATCACACTTTAACTCGCTGAAACATGGCAAGGCGTATTTTTAGGATACTACCCTATGGCAGGACAGTCTTTTGAATGTTCATTTATTGATACATTACCTCTCTCAACATAATTCATAATTAGTGACCGTAGTTTGGGGTAATAATGTGCTTCAATGTTATAGCATCATAACTGTGGTGGTCAACGCCATCAACTTTAGACAAGACTTGGCACCTCGTAAACTATCTGGCGCCATTTGTTCTGCTTACCAATTCTATCTACTTGGCGCAAAAACAAAGAACAATAGCAGATGGCACGCGATAGTTGAATGATTTTGCTACGGAACCAGGCTCTCTGTAGTGCCCAAAAACGAAAATCGCTATTAGGTTGCACATCACAAGTTCAATGTGTTACGCAGATAATTACCGACTTTGTGCCTTAAACAATGTCTAGGAAGGACCCTCACACAACACATTCGGATTATTACGCTCCTTTTCGTTTGCAATCGTAAAATTTTCAGTGGGAAGACGGTATAGTTATGAAAGGTACCCATATAATATAAGTTTAATACACTTCAATAAACAAATGCTCTTCGCAGATCTAATAAGAAACGTCGTTTCTAGCAGATGTCCATTTGTAGCATTATATTTATGCAGTCATTATGCAACAAGTTTCATGTAGTTTATATTGCGAATATCAAGTGGTAATGAATGGATTTTGTTCACTGCAACATATTGACTAGGACAAGCAAGTAGAGCAACACAAGATTTATGGTTCTTTGAAGCATAAAATCGGTCTGAGGTTAAATGGAGGGTAAAATTACTGGGTAGATGTATAGCGTTGCAGCGATGCGCCCGGCGGTACGAGAATGGTATGACGCAAATAAGCAAGGAATCGAATTAAATACTTGCACAGTACTTTGAAGGGCATGTTCAAGGCACGTGGTTCCTAGTCGCGTACATCACTTTGCTCATTCCAAAAGGGGCTATCTCTCATCTCCTGTTCCTCTCTTTCTAACTATTCCTCTCTCCCTCACTCCTGTTAAGCTGCAAACATCGGCCCGTCAGTTATTTGTGCAGATGGCACACAAATTCACCAACATTGGTGTCTAATTGGTATATTTTATTATGCAAGAAGCTTATTTGCCGACGGCAGGTACATTAGAACACTTGATCGTATTTTCCCCCTAACACATTGACTGAGTTTTACCAGTGTATATGCACTCTTAATATTGATTATTATTAGCAGTCACCTTTACCTGAATATAACAATTATATAAACTCTTTGAATACGTTTTATAAAACGAAAAGGTGGCCCCGATCATTGGATAGTAAATATGGTTGGATTTGTGCATGGTTGGTAACCGTCGTAAATCAATCAGCTACATAATTTTCTCTGTCTTATAGACTAAAATAGCAAATGCAGGTTCTTAATGAATATATCCCTCTCATATATTAGTCCGAATGGGCGGTAAACCACAACAAGCATGCAAATAAAGTATGCATGTTACCAAAGATACTCTCTACGAATTAATTTGCTGGTGGTTGACCTTCTTATTCCATGTAATGAGTCTGCCTTCGTAGCTAAAAGTGTTAGGCTTTTGGACTTTAAGTATATTGTTGACGAATTGTTACAGGCTTCATGCTTTACGGATGTTGTTAATTTAATCGTTATTTCGTACATATCAAAGCACATATTTGTAAAGCATTAATCCAGGAAAGAAGTGAATATTGACATCATAACATACAAACTTTGGACAGGAGCTCGTTAATTTCTCGAGGTTTAATAATAGAAATTGATGATGAAATAGTGTCTAAGATATATTTCTGTCAATATCATTCTTACTCAATCTGAGTAAGCAGTCATACAAAATACCATTTGTAATAACACATATGGTGGAAATTACAATTCCTCCAATTACAAGAAGCAGTGGAATAACGAAAAGCACGTATGTCCTGTTACCGCTGACTATGCATGTACATAGAAACTTGATATAGCGCTTCATTAAATGATTTCGTTAATTGATGAAGCTTCTAGACATGCCTGATATATTTTCGCCATATTCAGTGCTCTAAAGTCCATAAAAGAGAGCAAAACCAACTGTTGAATATCTTTCATCTCACATCTACATTGCAAACTATAAACCTTTACCTCACCAAATGTGTTTGAGACAATTCATAAAACAAGTTACATTAATATTATGACTATTTACAGTCCTTACCGACATAGGTATCAAGATGCGAAGCGTTGTTTCGAATAGGAATAGGAATTATTTAGCCTGACATCCACTTCGCACAGGTTATTGTTGAAAACTGATAAACTACTCTTGATTGAGTTGAAAATGTTACTGTACTTAACCGAAGAGTGCTCGCAAGTTTCGATCATTATCTATGTGGTCATTCAGATCAACTTTAGCTTTGTCTGCGTAGTGATTCTCATAAGATAGCTGAATATAGACAAGTGAATGTCGGAGGAACATGGCATAACCCGTACATGCCAATACCATATATTTGACGATTGACGAAGTAAGCAGAATGCCTTTAAGTTTATAGAAGCAAGCAATCGCTGTATACATCACTGTGAGGTCACGTTAATTGAAGGTAATATTATTATATGAATCTAATATCAGTCGAAACAAGCTCTGGTATACGTAACTTGTTTGGCAATTTTAATCGACCTCGGTTATCCATGACATGACGTTTGCACTTATTCTATTCACAGAGTTCGATTTCAAGAAGCTTATCAAATGTATTCGCCGAACTATGTTTCCATCTGAATATCAACATTGATGTTGCGGATTTACCTGTCATGGTAGGCCTTGATATCACCTTAGGAATATATCAGCATGGTATCTTATTTTGGAAGAGCTGCTTAGATTATGTCATTTTGTACATAATGTATTTGGTGGGCAAAGAACCCAAGTTGTCCCAGTCGATATTAGACCAATATCTTGCCCGTTGGACTGAATGACCAATGACGCGATGACGATTGCATTAACCCAATATAATTACATACAAATGGTTGCGAACTTCAGGGGTAATAACATGTATTCCTTAAGTATGGTTCATTTATGCTTAATAAATGCAGATGAGCACATAATAGACAGTCGACAGCTTTTATATACTCAGGACAATATGTAAGGCATATATATTTGGTCATCTGATAAAAAATAAGGATTAATCGAGCCGGCGAATATTTTTCCAACGATCCTTAACACTCGCTGATGGCCAATAATCATTCTCAAACATCATCCTCCACACAAGAGAAGAAAGCTGCTACATATTTGCAAGGTAAAAAAAAGCAACCTCACTCAATCAAAGCATCGTTATCCGTCGAGGTCAAATGGGTTCAGAAACCTAATTTGCGATGCATGTCACACTGTGACGTGATAGCAATGGCTTGTTAAAGGGACGTCTTTTCATGAAAATGAAGCAATTTACAAGACCGATGACCATAAGAAGCCATCTTTATGCTGATCGATTAGTTTGAGTTTTATCACATATAGGCAATTGAAAGGTTTATCACGCAGAACCATGTCAAAAATAACAAGGGGTCATTTAGATCATCACGTGGTTCTTAAATTTACACGAAATAGTAAACATTCCGATTGTGCTTCAGCCATGTTCCTGTAGATTTCACTCAGTATAGATATGTATTCCTCGCATTCTGCTCTTGTGCTACCATTTCCTTATTTTTGTTTACTTAGAAACAAATTGGTGTTTGACAAAGCACCTACAACCTATGAAAATAGACACATGTGCTGGGAATACATATTTATGTGTAATGATCGTTTCAAAACAACTTTGTCATTTGAAATTGGCAGTATTTAATTTGGCATTGCTTATTTTGGCAGTACTTAATTTCAAAGCTAAATCGCCTGAAAATAGTGATACATGCGCTGGTTGGATAATTGGTCAACTTTAGCCACTTTTTCGGTTTAATTTTGTGATAAATCCGTACGGAATGCCCGCCAACTCATAATTTATTGCATCTGAACAGACAAATAATACAGCTAGATATTATGGGTACCAATCGAGTCCATATACGGCGTTGCATTGCAATATGATCTATTTGTATTTGTTTTTTATTACATTAAAAGGGGAACCTGCATACGAATATGCGTCTTTTTGGCTATAACATGGCTGATAATTCATGCCAAGAACTGCGCAAATCTCTCCATCTGTTTCGGGAAATTTTGATGGGTCTATTTGGAGCACTAAAATGGCAACACTATCATCATCGCCGTATATGGAGCATTGTTTCGAATAGGAATAGGAATTATTCAGTCTAACATCTACTTCGCACAGATTATAGTTGAAAACTGATAAACTACTCTTGGTTGAGATGCAAATATTACTGTACTTAACCGCAGAGTGCTCACGAGTTTCGATCATTATCTATGTGGTCATTCAGATCAACTTTAGCTTTGTCTGCGTAGTGATTCATATAAGATTGCTGAATATAGACAAGTGAATGTCGGAGGAACAGGCATAACCCGTACATGCCAATACAATATATCTGATGATTGACAAAGTAAGCAGAATGCCTTTAAGTTTATAGAAGCATGCAATCGCTGTATACATCACTGTGAGGTCACGTTAATTGAAGGTAATATTATTATATGAATCTAATATCAGTCGAAACAAGCTCTGGTATACGTAAATTTGTTTGGCAATTTTAATCGACCTCGGTTATCCATGACATGACCGTTTGCACTTATTCTATTCACAGAGTTCGATTTCAAGAAGCTTATCAAATGTATTCGCCGAACTATGTTTCCATCTGAATATCAGCATTGATGTTGCGGATTTACCTGTCATGGTAGGCCTTGATATCACCTTAGGAATATATCAGCATGGTATCGTATTTGGAAGAGCTGCTTAGAATGTGTCATTTTGTACATAATGTATTTGGTGGGCAAAGAACCCAAGTTGTGCCAGTCGATATTAGACCAATATCTTGCCCGTTGGACTGAATGACCAATGACGCGATGACGATTGCATTAAACAAATATAATTACATACAAATGGTTGCGAACGTCAGGGGTAATAACATGGATTCCTTAAGTATGGTTCATTTATGCTTAATAAATGCAGATGAGCACATAATAGACAGTCGACAGCTTCTATATACTCAGGACAATATGTAAGGCATATATATTTGGTCATCTGCCAAATATAAGGATTAATCGAGCCGGCGAATATTTTTCCAACGATCCTTAACACTCGCTGATGGCCAATAATCATTCTCAAACATCATCCTCCACACAAGAGAAGAAAGCTGCTACATATTTGCAAGGTAAAAAAGCAACCTCACTCAATCAAAGCATCGTTATCCGTCGAGGTCAAATGGGTTCAGAAACCTAATTTGCGATGCATGTCACACTGTGACGTGATAGCAATGGCTTGTTAAAGGGACGTCTTTTCATGAAAATGAAGCAATTTACAAGACCGATGACCATAAGAAGCCATCTTTATGCTGATCGATTAGTTTGAGTTTTATCACATATAGGCAATTGAAAGGTTTATCACGCAGAACCATGTCAAAAATAACAAGGGGTCATTTAGATCATCACGTGGTTCTTAAATTTACACGAAATAGTAAACATTCCGATTGTGCTTCAGCCATGTTCCTGTAGATTTCACTCAGTATAGATATGTATTCCTCGCATTCTGCTCTTGTGCTACCATTTCCTTATTTTTGTTTACTTAGAAACAAATTGGTGTTTGACAAAGCACCTACAACCTATGAAAATAGACACATGTGCTGGGAATACATATTTATGTGTAATGATCGTTTCAAAACAACTTTGTCATTTGAAATTGGCAGTATTTAATTTGGCATTGCTTATTTTGGCAGTACTTAATTTCAAAGCTAAATCGCCTGAAAATAGTGATACATGCGCTGGTTGGATAATTGGTCAACTTTAGCCACTTTTTCGGTTTTTTTTTGTGATAAATCCGTACGGAATGCCCGCCAACTCATAATTTATTGCATCTGAACAGACAAATAATACAGCTAGATATTATGGGTACCAATCGAGTCCATATACGGCGTTGCATTGCAATATGATCTATTTGTATTTGTTTTTTATTACATTAAAAGGGGAACCTGCATACGAATATGCGTCTTTTTGGCTATAACATGGCTGATAATTCATGCCAAGAACTGCGCAAATCTCTCCATCTGTTTCGGAAATTTTGATGGGTCTATTTGGAGCACTAAAATGGCAACACTATCATCATCGCCGTATATGGAGCATTGTTTCGAATAGGAATAGGAATTATTCAGTCTAACATCTACTTCGCACAGATTATAGTTGAAAACTGATAAACTACTCTTGGTTGAGATGCAAATATTACTGTACTTAACCGCAGAGTGCTCACGAGTTTCGATCATTATCTATGTGGTCATTCAGATCAACTTTAGCTTTGTCTGCGTAGTGATTCATATAAGATTGCTGAATATAGACAAGTGAATGTCGGAGGAACAGGCATAACCCGTACATGCCAATACAATATATCTGATGATTGACAAAGTAAGCAGAATGCCTTTAAGTTTATAGAAGCATGCAATCGCTGTATACATCACTGTGAGGTCACGTTAATTGAAGGTAATATTATTATATGAATCTAATATCAGTCGAAACAAGCTCTGGTATACGTAAATTTGTTTGGCAATTTTAATCGACCTCGGTTATCCATGACATGACCGTTTGCACTTATTCTATTCACAGAGTTCGATTTCAAGAAGCTTATCAAATGTATTCGCCGAACTATGTTTCCATCTGAATATCAGCATTGATGTTGCGGATTTACCTGTCATGGTAGGCCTTGATATCACCTTAGAATATATCAGCATGGTATCGTATTTGGAAGAGCTGCTTAGAATGTGTCATTTTGTACATAATGTATTTGGTGGGCAAAGAACCCAAGTTGTGCCAGTCGATATTAGACCAATATCTTGCCCGTTTGGACTGAATGACCAATGACGCGATGACGATTGCATTAAACAAATATAATTACATACAAATGGTTGCGAACGTCAGGGGTAATAACATGGATTCCTTAAGTATGGTTCATTTATGCTTAATAAATGCAGATGAGCACATAATAGACAGTCGACAGCTTCTATATACTCAGGACAATATGTAAGGCATATATATTTGGTCATCCGCCAAATATAAGGATTAATCGAGCCGGCGAATATTTTTCCAACGATCCTTAACACTCGCTGATGGCCAATAATCATTCTCAAACATCATCCTCCACACAAGAGAAGAAAGCTGCTACATATTTGCAAGGTAAAAAAAGCAACCTCACTCAATCAAAGCATCGTTATCCGTCGAGGTCAAATGGGTTCAGAAACCTAATTTGCGATGCATGTCACACTGTGACGTGATAGCAATGGCTTGTTAAAGGGACGTCTTTTCATGAAAATGAAGCAATTTACAAGACCGATGACCATAAGAAGCCATCTTTATGCTGATCGATTAGTTTGAGTTTTATCACATAAAGGCAATTGAAAGGTTTATCACGCAGAACCATGTCAAAAATAACAAGGGGTCATTTAGATCATCACGTGGTTCTTAAATTTACACGAAATAGTAAACATTCCGATTGTGCTTCAGCCATGTTCCTGTAGATTTCACTCAGTATAGATATGTATTCCTCGCATTCTGCTCTTGTGCTACCATTTCCTTATTTTTGTTTACTTAGAAACAAATTGGTGTTTGACAAAGCACCTACAACCTATGAAAATAGACACATGTGCTGGGAATACATATTTATGTGTAATGATCGTTTCTAAACAACTTTGTCATTTGAAATTGGCAGTATTTAATTTGGCATTGCTTATTTTGGCAGTACTTAATTTCAAAGCTAAATCGCCTGAAAATAGTGATGCATGAGCTGCTCTGATAATTGGTCAACTTTAGCCACTTTATCGGTTTAATTTTGTGATCAATCCGTACGGAATGCCCGCCAACTCATAATCTATTGCATCTGAACAGACAAATAATACAGCTAGATATTATGGGTACCAATCGAGTCCATATACGGCGTTGCATTGCAATATGATCTATTTGTATTTGTTTTTTATTACATTAAAAGGGGAACCTGCATACGAATATGCGTCTTTTTGGCTATAACATGGCTGATAATTCATGCCAAGAACTGCGCAAATCTCTCCATCTGTTTCGGAAATTTTGATGGGTCTATTTGGAGCACTAAAATGGCAACACTATCATCATCGCCGTATATGGAGCATTGTTTCGAATAGGAATAGGAATTATTCAGTCTAACATCTACTTCGCACAGATTATAGTTAAAAACTGATAAACTACTCTTGGTTGAGATGCAAATATTACTGTACTTAACCGCAGAGTGCTCACGAGTTTCGATCATTATCTATGTGGTCATTCAGATCAACTTTAGCTTTGTCTGCGTAGTGATTCATATAAGATTGCTGAATATAGACAAGTGAATGTCGGAGGAACAGGCATAACCCGTACATGCCAATACAATATATCTGATGATTGACAAAGTAAGCAGAATGCCTTTAAGTTTATAGAAGCAAGCAATCGCTGTATACATCACTGTGAGGTCACGTTAATTGAAGGTAATATTATTATATGAATCTAATATCAGTCGAAACAAGCTCTGGTATACGTAAATTTGTTTGGCAATTTTAATCGACCTCGGTTATCCATGACATGACCGTTTGCACTTATTCTATTCACAGAGTTTGATTTCAAAAAGCTTATCAAATGTATTCGCCGAACTATGTTTCCATCTGAATATCAGCATTGATGTTGCGGATTTACCTGTCATGGTAGGCCTTGATATCACCTTAGGAATATATCAGCATGGTATCGTATTTGGAAGAGCTGCTTAGAATGTGTCATTTTGTACATAATGTATTTGGTGGGCAAAGAACCCAAGTTGTGCCAGTCGATATTAGACCAATATCTTGCCCGTTGGACTGAATGACCAATGACGCGATGACGATTGCATTAAACAAATATAATTACATACAAATGGTTGCGAACGTCAGGGGTAATAACATGGATTCCTTAAGTATGGTTCATTTATGCTTAATAAATGCAGATGAGCACATAATAGACAGTCGACAGCTTCTATATACTCAGGACAATATGTAAGGCATATATATTTGGTCATCTGCCAAATATAAGGATTAATCGAGCCGGCGAATATTTTTCCAACGATCCTTAACACTCGCTGATGGCCAATAATCATTCTCAAACATCATCCTCCACACAAGAGAAGAAAGCTGCTACATATTTGCAAGGTAAAAAAGCAACCTCACTCAATCAAAGCATCGTTATCCGTCGAGGTCAAATGGGTTCAGAAACCTAATTTGCGATGCATGTCACACTGTGACGTGATAGCAATGGCTTGTTAAAGGGACGTCTTTTCATGAAAATGAAGCAATTTACAAGACCGATGACCATAAGAAGCCATCTTTATGCTGATCGATTAGTTTGAGTTTTATCACATATAGGCAATTGAAAGGTTTATCACGCAGAACCATGTCAAAAATAACAAGGGGTCATTTAGATCATCACGTGGTTCTTAAATTTACACGAAATAGTAAACATTCCGATTGTGCTTCAGCCATGTTCCTGTAGATTTCACTCAGTATAGATATGTATTCCTCGCATTCTGCTCTTGTGCTACCATTTCCTTATTTTTGTTTACTTAGAAACAAATTGGTGTTTGACAAAGCACCTACAACCTATGAAAATAGACACATGTGCTGGGAATACATATTTATGTGTAATGATCGTTTTTCAAAACAACTTTGTCATTTGAAATTGGCAGTATTTAATTTGGCATTGCTTATTTTGGCAGTACTTAATTTCAAAGCTAAATCGCCTGAAAATAGTGATACATGCGCTGGTTGGATAATTGGTCAACTTTAGCCACTTTTTTTCGGTTTAATTTTGTGATAAATCCGTACGGAATGCCCGCCAACTCATAATCTATTGCATCTGAACAGACAAATAATACAGCTAGATATTATGGGTACCAATCGAGTCCATATACGGCGTTGCATTGCAATATGATCTATTTGTATTTGTTTTTTATTACATTAAAAGGGGAACCTGCATACGAATATGCGTCTTTTTGGCTATAACATGGCTGATAATTCATGCCAAGAACTGCGCAAATCTCTCCATCTGTTTTTCGGAAATTTTGATGGGTCTATTTGGAGCACTAAAATGGCAACACTATCATCATCGCCGTATATGGAGCATTGTTTCGAATAGGAATAGGAATTATTCAGTCTAACATCTACTTCGCACAGATTATAGTTGAAAACTGATAAACTACTCTTGGTTGAGATGCAAATATTACTGTACTTAACCGCAGAGTGCTCACGAGTTTCGATCATTATCTATGTGGTCATTCAGATCAACTTTAGCTTTGTCTGCGTAGTGATTCATATAAGATTGCTGAATATAGACAAGTGAATGTCGGAGGAACAGGCATAACCCGTACATGCCAATACAATATATCTGATGATTGACAAAGTAAGCAGAATGCCTTTAAGTTTATAGAAGCATGCAATCGCTGTATACATCACTGTGAGGTCACGTTAATTGAAGGTAATATTATTATATGAATCTAATATCAGTCGAAACAAGCTCTGGTATACGTAAATTTGTTTGGCAATTTTAATCGACCTCGGTTATCCATGACATGACCGTTTGCACTTATTCTATTCACAGAGTTCGATTTCAAGAAGCTTATCAAATGTATTCGCCGAACTATGTTTCCATCTGAATATCAGCATTGATGTTGCGGATTTACCTGTCATGGTAGGCCTTGATATCACCTTAGGAATATATCAGCATGGTATCGTATTTGGAAGAGCTGCTTAGAATGTGTCATTTTGTACATAATGTATTTGGTGGGCAAAGAACCCAAGTTGTGCCAGTCGATATTAGACCAATATCTTGCCCGTTGGACTGAATGACCAATGACGCGATGACGATTGCATTAAACAAATATAATTACATACAAATGGTTGCGAACGTCAGGGGTAATAACATGGATTCCTTAAGTATGGTTCATTTATGCTTAATAAATGCAGATGAGCACATAATAGACAGTCGACAGCTTCTATATACTCAGGACAATATGTAAGGCATATATATTTGGTCATCCGCCAAATATAAGGATTAATCGAGCCGGCGAATATTTTTCCAACGATCCTTAACACTCGCTGATGGCCAATAATCATTCTCAAACATCATCCTCCACACAAGAGAAGAAAGCTGCTACATATTTGCAAGGTAAAAAAGCAACCTCACTCAATCAAAGCATCGTTATCCGTCGAGGTCAAATGGGTTCAGAAACCTAATTTGCGATGCATGTCACACTGTGACGTGATAGCAATGGCTTGTTAAAGGGACGTCTTTTCATGAAAATGAAGCAATTTACAAGACCGATGACCATAAGAAGCCATCTTTATGCTGATCGATTAGTTTGAGTTTTATCACATAAAGGCAATTGAAAGGTTTATCACGCAGAACCATGTCAAAAATAACAAGGGGTCATTTAGATCATCACGTGGTTCTTAAATTTACACGAAATAGTAAACATTCCGATTGTGCTTCAGCCATGTTCCTGTAGATTTCACTCAGTATAGATATGTATTCCTCGCATTCTGCTCTTGTGCTACCATTTCCTTATTTTTGTTTACTTAGAAACAAATTGGTGTTTGACAAAGCACCTACAACCTATGAAAATAGACACATGTGCTGGGAATACATATTTATGTGTAATGATCGTTTCTAAACAACTTTGTCATTTGAAATTGGCAGTATTTAATTTGGCATTGCTTATTTTGGCAGTACTTAATTTCAAAGCTAAATCGCCTGAAAATAGTGATGCATGAGCTGCTCTGATAATTGGTCAACTTTAGCCACTTTATCGGTTTAATTTTGTGATCAATCCGTACGGAATGCCCGCCAACTCATAATCTATTGCATCTGAACAGACAAATAATACAGCTAGATATTATGGGTACCAATCGAGTCCATATACGGCGTTGCATTGCAATATGATCTATTTGTATTTGTTTTTTATTACATTAAAAGGGGAACCTGCATACGAATATGCGTCTTTTTGGCTATAACATGGCTGATAATTCATGCCAAGAACTGCGCAAATCTCTCCATCTGTTTCGGAAATTTTGATGGGTCTATTTGGAGCACTAAAATGGCAACACTATCATCATCGCCGTATATGGAGCATTGTTTCGAATAGGAATAGGAATTATTCAGTCTAACATCTACTTCGCACAGATTATAGTTAAAAACTGATAAACTACTCTTGGTTGAGATGCAAATATTACTGTACTTAACCGCAGAGTGCTCACGAGTTTCGATCATTATCTATGTGGTCATTCAGATCAACTTTAGCTTTGTCTGCGTAGTGATTCATATAAGATTGCTGAATATAGACAAGTGAATGTCGGAGGAACAGGCATAACCCGTACATGCCAATACAATATATCTGATGATTGACAAAGTAAGCAGAATGCCTTTAAGTTTATAGAAGCAAGCAATCGCTGTATACATCACTGTGAGGTCACGTTAATTGAAGGTAATATTATTATATGAATCTAATATCAGTCGAAACAAGCTCTGGTATACGTAAATTTGTTTGGCAATTTTAATCGACCTCGGTTATCCATGACATGACCGTTTGCACTTATTCTATTCACAGACAAATTGGTGTTTGACAAAGCACCTACAACCTATGCAAATAGACACATGTGCTGGGAATACATATTTATGTGTAATGTTCGTTTCAAAACAACTTTGTCATTTGAAATTGGCAGTACTTAATTTGGCATTGCTTATTTTGGCAGTACTTAATTTCAAAGCTAAATCGCCTGAAAATAGTGATACATGTGCTGGTCTGATAATTGGTCAACTTTAGCCACTGTTTCGGTTTAATTTTGTGATAAATCCTTACGGAATGCCCGCCAACTCATAATTTATTGCATCTGAACAGACAAATAATACAGCTAGATATTATGGGTACCAATCGAGTCCATATACGGCGTTGCATTGCAATATGATCTATTTGTATTTGTTTTTGATTACATTAAAAGGGGAACCTGCATTCGAATATGCGTCTTTTTGGCTATAACATGGCCGATAATTCATGCCAAGAACTGCGCAAATCTCTTCATCTGTTTTGGAAATTTTTATGGGTCTATTTGGAGCACTAAAATGGCAACACCATCATCATCGCCGTATATGGAGCGTTGTTTCGAACAGGAATAGGAATTATTCAGTCTAACATCTACTTCTCACAGATTATAGTTGAAAACTGATAAACTACTCTTGGTTGAGGTGCAAAAGTTACTGTACTTAACCGCAGAGTGCTCACGAGTTTCGATCATTATCTATGTGGTCATTCAGATCAACTTTAGCTTTGTCTGCGTAGTGATTCATATAAGATTGCTGAATATAGACAAGTGAATGTCAGAGGAACATGGCATAACCCGTACATGCCAATACCATATATTTGACGATTGACGAAGTAAGCAGAATGACTTTAAGTTTATAGAAGCAAGCAATCGCTGTATACATCACTGTGAGGTCACGTTAATTGATGGTAATATTATTATATGAATCTAATATCAGTCGAAACAAGCTCTGGTATACGTAAATTGTTTGGCAATTTTTATCGACCTCGGTTATCCATGACATGACCGTTTGCACTTATTCTATTCACAGAGTTTGATTTCAAAAAGCTTATCAAATGTATTCGCCGAACTATGTTTCCATCTGAATATCAGCATTGATGTTGCGGATTTACCTGTCATGGTAGGCCTTGATATCACCTTAGGAATATATCAGCATGGTATCGTATTTGGAAGAGCTGCTTAGAATGTGTCATTTTGTACATAATGTATTTGGTGGGCAAAGAACCCAAGTTGTGCCAGTCGATATTAGACCAATATCTTGCCCGTTGGACTGAATGACCAATGACGCGATGACGATTGCATTAAACAAATATAATTACATACAAATGGTTGCGAACGTCAGGGGTAATAACATGGATTCCTTAAGTATGGTTCATTTATGCTTAATAAATGCAGATGAGCACATAATAGACAGTCGACAGCTTCTATATACTCAGGACAATATGTAAGGCATATATATTTGGTCATCTGCCAAATATAAGGATTAATCGAGCCGGCGAATATTTTTCCAACGATCCTTAACACTCGCTGATGGCCAATAATCATTCTCAAACATCATCCTCCACACAAGAGAAGAAAGCTGCTACATATTTGCAAGGTAAAAAAGCAACCTCACTCAATCAAAGCATCGATATCCGTCGAGGTCAAATGGGTTCAGAAACCTAATTTGCGATGCATGTCACACTGTGACGTGATAGCAATGGCTTGTTAAAGGGACGTCTTTTCATGAAAATGAAGCAATTTACAAGACCGATGACCATAAGAAGCCATCTTTATGCTGATCGATTAGTTTGAGTTTTATCACATAAAGGCAATTGAAAGGTTTATCACGCAGAACCATGTCAAAAATAACAAGGGGTCATTTAGATCATCACGTGGTTCTTAAATTTACACGAAATAGTAAACATTCCGATTGTGCTTCAGCCATGTTCCTGTAGATTTCACTCAGTATAGATATGTATTCCTCGCATTCTGCTCTTGTGCTACCATTTCCTTATTTTTGTTTACTTAGAAACAAATTGGTGTTTGACAAAGCACCTACAACCTATGAAAATAGACACATGTGCTGGGAATACATATTTATGTGTAATGATCGTTTCAAAACAACTTTGTCATTTGAAATTGGCAGTATTTAATTTGGCATTGCTTATTTTGGCAGTACTTAATTTCAAAGCTAAATCGCCTGAAAATAGTGATACATGCGCTGGTTGGATAATTGGTCAACTTTAGCCACTTTTTCGGTTTAATTTTGTGATAAATCCGTACGGAATGCCCGCCAACTCATAATCTATTGCATCTGAACAGACAAATAATACAGCTAGATATTATGGGTACCAATCGAGTCCATATACGGCGTTGCATTGCAATATGATCTATTTGTATTTGTTTTTGATTACATTAAAAGGGGAACCTGCATACGAATATGCGTCTTTTTGGCTATAACATGGCTGATAATTCATGCCAAGAACTGCGCAAATCTCTCCATCTGTTTCGGAAATTTTGATATGCGTCTTTTTGGCTATAACATAGCCGATAATTCATGCCAAGAACTGCGCAAATCTCTTCATCTGTTTTGGAAATTTTTATGGGTCTATTTGGAGCACTAAAATGGCAACACCATCATCATCGCCGTATATGGAGCGTTGTTTCGAACAGGAATAGGAATTATTCAGTCTAACATCTACTTCTCACAGATTATAGTTGAAAACTGATAAACTACTCTTGGTTGAGGTGCAAAAGTTACTGTACTTAACCGCAGAGTGCTCACGAGTTTCGATCATTATCTATGTGGTCATTCAGATCAACTTTAGCTTTGTCTGCGTAGTGATTCATATAAGATTGCTGAATATAGACAAGTGAATGTCAGAGGAACATGGCATAACCCGTACATGCCAATACCATATATTTGACGATTGACGAAGTAAGCAGAATGACTTTAAGTTTATAGAAGCAAGCAATCGCTGTATACATCACTGTGAGGTCACGTTAATTGATGGTAATATTATCATATGAATCTAATATCAGTCGAAACAAGCTCTGGTATACGTAAATTGTTTGGCAATTTTTATCGACCTCGGTTATCCATGACATGACCGTTTGCACTTATTCTATTCACAGAGTTTGATTTCAAAAAGCTTATCAAATGTATTCGCCGAACTATGTTTCCATCTGAATATCAGCATTGATGTTGCGGATTTACCTGTCATGGTAGGCCTTGATATCACCTTAGGAATATATCAGCATGGTATCGTATTTGGAAGAGCTGCTTAGAATGTGTCATTTTGTACATAATGTATTTGGTGGGCAAAGAACCCAAGTTGTGCCAGTCGATATTAGACCAATATCTTGCCCGTTGGACTGAATGACCAATGACGCGATGACGATTGCATTAAACAAATATAATTACATACAAATGGTTGCGAACGTCAGGGGTAATAACATGGATTCCTTAAGTATGGTTCATTTATGCTTAATAAATGCAGATGAGCACATAATAGACAGTCGACAGCTTCTATATACTCAGGACAATATGTAAGGCATATATATTTGGTCATCTGCCAAATATAAGGATTAATCGAGCCGGCGAATATTTTTCCAACGATCCTTAACACTCGCTGATGGCCAATAATCATTCTCAAACATCATCCTCCACACAAGAGAAGAAAGCTGCTACATATTTGCAAGGTAAAAAAGCAACCTCACTCAATCAAAGCATCGTTATCCGTCGAGGTCAAATGGGTTCAGAAACCTAATTTGCGATGCATGTCACACTGTGACGTGATAGCAATGGCTTGTTAAAGGGACGTCTTTTCATGAAAATGAAGCAATTTACAAGACCGATGACCATAAGAAGCCATCTTTATGCTGATCGATTAGTTTGAGTTTTTATCACATAAAGGCAATTGAAAGGTTTATCACGCAGAACCATGTCAAAAATAACAAGGGGTCATTTAGATCATCACGTGGTTCTTAAATTTACACGAAATAGTAAACATTCCGATTGTGCTTCAGCCATGTTCCTGTAGATTTCACTCAGTATAGATATGTATTCCTCGCATTCTGCTCTTGTGCTACCATTTCCTTATTTTTGTTTACTTAGAAACAAATTGGTGTTTGACAAAGCACCTACAACCTATGAAAATAGACACATGTGCTGGGAATACATATTTATGTGTAATGATCGTTTCAAAACAACTTTGTCATTTGAAATTGGCAGTATTTAATTTGGCATTGCTTATTTTGGCAGTACTTAATTTCAAAGCTAAATCGCCTGAAAATAGTGATACATGCGCTGGTTGGATAATTGGTCAACTTTAGCCACTTTTTCGGTTTAATTTTGTGATAAATCCGTACGGAATGCCCGCCAACTCATAATCTATTGCATCTGAACAGACAAATAATACAGCTAGATATTATGGGTACCAATCGAGTCCATATACGGCGTTGCATTGCAATATGATCTATTTGTATTTGTTTTTTATTACATTAAAAGGGGAACCTGCATACGAATATGCGTCTTTTTGGCTATAACATGGCTGATAATTCATGCCAAGAACTGCGCAAATCTCTCCATCTGTTTCGGAAATTTTGATGGGTCTATTTGGAGCACTAAAATGGCAACACTATCATCATCGCCGTATATGGAGCATTGTTTCGAATAGGAATAGGAATTATTCAGTCTAACATCTACTTCGCACAGATTATAGTTGAAACTGATAAACTACTCTTGGTTGAGATGCAAATATTACTGTACTTAACCGCAAAGTGCTCACGAGTTTCGATCATTATCTATGTGGTCATTCAGATCAACTTTAGCTTTGTCTGCGTAGTGATTCATATAAGATTGCTGAATATAGACAAGTGAATGTCGGAGGAACAGGCATAACCCGTACATGCCAATACAATATATCTGATGATTGACAAAGTAAGCAGAATGCCTTTAAGTTTATAGAAGCAAGCAATCGCTGTATACATCACTGTGAGGTCACGTTAATTGAAGGTAATATTATTATATGAATCTAATATCAGTCGAAACAAGCTCTGGTATACGTAAATTTGTTTGGCAATTTTAATCGACCTCGGTTATCCATGACATGACCGTTTGCACTTATTCTATTCACAGACAAATTGGTGTTTGACAAAGCACCTACAACCTATGCAAATAGACACATGTGCTTGGAATACATATTTATGTGTAATGTTCGTTTCAAACAACTTTGTCATTTGAAATTGGCAGTACTTAATTTGGCATTGCTTATTTTGGCAGTACTTAATTTCAAAGCTAAATCGCCTGAAAATAGTGATACATGTGCTGGTCTGATAATTGGTCAACTTTAGCCACTTTTTCGGTTTAATTTTGTGATAAATCCTTACGGAATGCCCGCCAACTCATAATTTATTGCATCTGAACAGACAAATAATACAGCTAGATATTATGGGTACCAATCGAGTCCATATACGGCGTTGCATTGCAATATGATCTATTTGTATTTGTTTTTTATTACATTAAAAGGGGAACCTGCATTCGAATATGCGTCTTTTTGGCTATAACATGGCTGATAATTCATGCCAAGAACTGCGCAAATCTCTTCATCTGTTTTGGAAATTTTTATGGGTCTATTTGGAGCACTAAAATGGCAACACCATCATCATCGCCGTATATGGAGCGTTGTTTCGAACAGGAATAGGAATTATTCAGTCTAACATCTACTTCTCACAGATTATAGTTGAAAACTGATAAACTACTCTTGGTTGAGGTGCAAAAGTTACTGTACTTAACCGCAGAGTGCTCACGAGTTTCGATCATTATCTATGTGGTCATTCAGATCAACTTTAGCTTTGTCTGCGTAGTGATTCATATAAGATTGCTGAATATAGACAAGTGAATGTCAGAGGAACATGGCATAACCCGTACATGCCAATACCATATATTTGACGATTGACGAAGTAAGCAGAATGACTTTAAGTTTATAGAAGCAAGCAATCGCTGTATACATCACTGTGAGGTCACGTTAATTGATGGTAATATTATTATATGAATCTAATATCAGTCGAAACAAGCTCTGGTATACGTAAATTGTTTGGCAATTTTTATCGACCTCGGTTATCCATGACATGACCGTTTGCACTTATTCTATTCACAGAGTTTGATTTCAAAAAGCTTATCAAATGTATTCGCCGAACTATGTTTCCATCTGAATATCAGCATTGATGTTGCGGATTTACCTGTCATGGTAGGCCTTGATATCACCTTAGGAATATATCAGCATGGTATCGTATTTGGAAGAGCTGCTTAGAATGTGTCATTTTGTACATAATGTATTTGGTGGGCAAAGAACCCAAGTTGTGCCAGTCGATATTAGACCAATATCTTGCCCGTTGGACTGAATGACCAATGACGCGATGACGATTGCATTAAACAAATATAATTACATACAAATGGTTGCGAACGTCAGGGGTAATAACATGGATTCCTTAAGTATGGTTCATTTATGCTTAATAAATGCAGATGAGCACATAATAGACAGTCGACAGCTTCTATATACTCAGGACAATATGTAAGGCATATATATTTGGTCATCTGCCAAATATAAGGATTAATCGAGCCGGCGAATATTTTTCCAACGATCCTTAACACTCGCTGATGGCCAATAATCATTCTCAAACATCATCCTCCACACAAGAGAAGAAAGCTGCTACATATTTGCAAGGTAAAAAAAGCAACCTCACTCAATCAAAGCATCGTTATCCGTCGAGGTCAAATGGGTTCAGAAACCTAATTTGCGATGCATGTCACACTGTGACGTGATAGCAATAGCTTGTTAAAGGGACGTCTTTTCATGAAAATGAAGCAATTTACAAGACCGATGACCATAAGAAGCCATCTTTATGCTGATCGATTAGTTTGAGTTTTATCACATAAAGGCAATTGAAAGGTTTATCACGCAGAACCATGTCAAAAATAACAAGGGGTCATTTAGATCATCACGTGATTCTTAAATTTACACGAAATAGTAAACATTCCGATTGTGCTTCAGCCATGTTCCTGTAGATTTCACTCAGTATAGATATGTATTCCTCGCATTCTGCTCTTGTGCTACCATTTCCTTATTTTTGTTTACTTAGAAACAAATTGGTGTTTGACAAAGCACCTACAACCTATGAAAATAGACACATGTGCTGGGAATACATATTTATGTGTAATGATCGTTTCTAAACAACTTTGTCATTTGAAATTGGCAGTATTTAATTTGGCATTGCTTATTTTGGCAGTACTTAATTTCAAAGCTAAATCGCCTGAAAATAGTGATGCATGAGCTGCTCTGATAATTGGTCAACTTTAGCCACTTTATCGGTTTAATTTTGTGATCAATCCGTACGGAATGCCCGCCAACTCATAATTTATTGCATATGTACCGACAAATAATACAGCTAGATATTATGGGTACCAATCGAGTCCATATACGGCGTTGCATTGCAATATGATCTATTTGTATTTGTTTTTTATTACATTAAAAGGGAAACCTGCATACGAATATGCGTCTTTTTGGCCATAACATGGCTGATAATTCATGCCAAGAACTGCGCAAATCTCTTCATCTGTTTCGGAAATTTTGATGGGTCTATTTGGAGCACTAAAATGGCAACACCATCATCATCGCCGTATATGGAGCATGGTTTCGAACAGGAATAGGAATTATTCAGTCTAACATCTACTTCGCACAGATTATAGTTGAAAACTGATAAACTACTCTTGGTTGAGATGCAAATGTTACTGTACTTAACCGCAGAGTGCTCACGAGTTTTGATCATTATCTATGTGGTCATTCAGATCAACTTTAGCTTTGTCTGCGTAGTGATTCATATAAGATTGCTGAATATAGACAAGTGAATGTCGGAGGAACATGGCATAACCCGTACATGCCAATACAATATATCTGATGATTGACAAAGTAAGCAGAATGCCTTTAAGTTTATAGAAGCATGCAATCGCTTAATACATCACAGTGAGGTCACGTTAATTGATGGTAATATTATTATATAAATCTAATATCAGTCGAAACACGCTCTGGTATGCGTAAATTGTTAAGCAATTTTAATCGACCTCGGTTATCCATGACATGACGTTTGCACTTATTCTATTCACAGGCAAATTGGTGTTTGACAAAGCACCTACAACCTATGCAAATAGACACATGTGCTGGGAATACATATTTATGTGTAATGTTCGTTTCAAAACAACTTTCTTCAACTGTCTCGGAAATTTTTATGGGTCTATTTGGAGCACTAAAATAGCAACACCATCATCATCGCCGTATATGGAGCGTTGTTTCGAACAGGAATAGGAATTATTCAGTCTAACATCTACTTCTCACAGATTATAGTTGAAAACTGATAAACTACTCTTGGTTGAGGTGCAAATGTTACTGTACTTAACCGCAGAGTGCTCACGAGTTTCGATCATTATCTATGTGGTCATTCAGATCAACTTTAGCTTTGTCTGCGTAGTGATTCATATAAGATTGCTGAATATAGACAAGTGAATGTCGGAAGGAACATGGCATAACCCGTACATGCCAATACCATATATTTGACGATTGACGAAGTAAGCAGAATGCCTTTAAGTTTATAGAAGCATGCAATCGCTGTATACATCACTGTGAGGTCACGTTAATTGATGGTAATATTATTATATGAATCTAATATCAGTCGAAACAAGCTCTGGTATACGTAAATTGTTTGGCAATTTTAATCGACCTCGGTTATCCATGACATGACGTTTGCACTTATTCTATTCACAGACAAATTGGTGTTTGACAAAGCACCTACAACCTATGCAAATAGACACATGTGCTGGGAATACATATTTATGTGTAATGTTCGTTTCAAAACAACTTTGTCATTTGAAATTGGCAGTACTTAATTTGGCATTGCTTATTTTGGCAGTACTTAATTTCAAAGCTAAATCGCCTGAAAATAGTGATACATGCGCTGGTCTGATAATTGGTCAACTTTAGCCACTTTTTCGGTTTAATTTTGTGATAAATCCTTACGGAATGCCCGCCAACTCATAATTTATTGCATCTGAACAGACAAATAATACAGCTAGATAGTATGGGTACCAATCGAGTCCATATACGGCGTTGCATTGCAATATGATCTATTTGTATTTGTTTTTTATTACATTAAAAGGGGAACCTGCATTCGAATATGCGTCTTTTTGGCTATAACATAGCCGATAATTCATGCCAAGAACTGCGCAAATCTCTTCATCTGTTTTGGAAATTTTTATGGGTCTATTTGGAGCACTAAAATGGCAACACCATCATCATCGCCGTATATGGAGCGTTGTTTCGAACAGGAATAGGAATTATTCAGTCTAACATCTACTTCTCACAGATTATAGTTGAAAACTGATAAACTACTCTTGGTTGAGGTGCAAAAGTTACTGTACTTAACCGCAGAGTGCTCACGAGTTTCGATCATTATCTATGTGGTCATTCAGATCAACTTTAGCTTTGTCTGCGTAGTGATTCATATAAGATTGCTGAATATAGACAAGTGAATGTCAGAGGAACATGGCATAACCCGTACATGCCAATACCATATATTTGACGATTGACGAAGTAAGCAGAATGACTTTAAGTTTATAGAAGCAAGCAATCGCTGTATACATCACTGTGAGGTCACGTTAATTGATGGTAATATTATTATATATCTAATATCAGTCGAAACAAGCTCTGGTATACGTAAATTGTTTGGCAATTTTTATCGACCTCGGTTATCCATGACATGACCGTTTGCACTTATTCTATTCACAGAGTTTGATTTCAAAAAGCTTATCAAATGTATTCGTTGAACTATGTTTCCATCTGAATATCAACATTGATGTTGCGGATTTACCTGTCATGGTAGGCCTTGATATCACCTTAGGAATATATCAGCATCGTATCTTATTTTGGAAGAGCTGCTTAGATTATGTCATTTTGTACATAATGTATTTGGTGGGCAAAAAACCCAAGTTGTCCCAGTCGATATTAGACCAATATCTTGCCCATTGGACTGAATGACCAATGACGCGATGACGATTGCATTAACCCAATATAATTACATACAAATGGTTGCGAACTTCTGGGGTAATAACATGTATTCCTTAAGTATGGTTCATTTATGCTTAATAAATGCAGATGAGCACATAATAGACAGTCGACAGCTTTTATATACTCAGGACAATAAGTAAGACATATATATTTGGTCATCTGACAAATATAAGGATTAATCGAGCCGGCGAATATTTTTCCAACAATCCTTAACACTCGCTGATGGCCAATAATCATTCTCAAACATCATCCTCCACACAAGAGAAGAAAGCTGCTACATATTTTCATGGAAAAAAAGCAACCTCACTCAATCAAAGAATCGATATCCGTCGAGGTCAAATGGGTTCAGAAAACTAATTTGCGATGCATGTCACACTGTGACGTGATAGCAATGGCTTGTTAAAGGGACGTCTTTTCATGAAAATGAAGCAATTTACAAGACCGATGAACATAAGAAGCCATCTTTATGCTGATCGATTAGTTTGATTTTTATCACATAAAGGCAATTGAAAGGTTTATCACGGCAGAACCATGTCAAAAATAACAAGGGGTCATTTTGATCATCACGTGGTTCTTAAATTTACACGAAATAGTAAACATTCCGATTGTGCTTCAGCCATGTTCCTGTAGATTTCACTCAGTATAGACATGTATTCCTCGCCTTCTGCTCTTGTGCTACCATTTCCTTATTTTTGTCTACTTAGAGACAAATTGGTGTTTGACAAAGCACCTACAACCTATGAAAATAGACACATGTGCTGGGAATACATATTTATGTGTAATGATCGTTTCAAAACAACTTTGTCATCTGAAATTGGCAGTATTTAATTTGGCATTGCTTATTTTGGCAGTACTTAATTTTAAAGCTAAATAGCCTGAAAATAGTGATACATGCGCTGGTCGGATAATTGGTCAACTTTAGCCACTTTTTCGGTTTAATTTTGTGATAAATCCGTACGGAATGCCCGCCAACTCATAATGTATTATACCATAACAGACAAATAATACAGCTAGATATCATGATAACCAAACGAGTCCATATACGGCGTTGCATTGCAATATGATCTATTTGTTTTTGTTTTTATATTAAATTAAAAGGGAAACCTGCATACGAATATGCGACTTTGTGTCCATAACATGGCTGATAATTCATGCCAAGAACTGCGCAAATCTCTTCATCTGTGTAGGAAATTTTGATGGGTCTATTTGGAGCACTACAATGGCAACAAAATCATCAAAATCATTTTAAATATGATTGTAAGCTGAATGTGGAAATCCGCCGAATCTGCGCGTAACCGCTAGAAGGTTTGCAGCACTATCGTATTCTCAGGGAAGACCAACTACAATCTATGCCGATATTCCAACTCTGGTCACTTTGACTATGTTACAAATTTATACTGTGACCTGTTTTAAGTCATTTGCCATAAACAGCGGATATGCTCCTTCTACCATTACGCTTTGCGACGCAAGTACATACATTACATCACGAGAGAAGCCAGTTTAAATTGAATATTGGTTATTTCGGTGAAATTTAAATGCAAAGTAGAGGCTGAAAATCATTTCAAGCTTTGTAACAGGAAAACGAATTTTGTCAGGAGCAACTAATCAAAACACTCAAGTTGTATGTAAGCATGAAGAGTGTTGTTCACTAATTCAGGAACAGCAGTCGATGGTTGTGTATTTACCCGATTGATAATAATGTCATTCTATTTGACTGCGCAGCCTTAACATTATTTTAGTCTTCGAATTAGTCATTGCTTTGCGACCACAACATTGCTCATTTCGAGCACGTGGGTAATGCGGGCATACTATTCAAATGAGTTGGTAATGTGAAGCTAATATATCAACACAGTTTGAATGAAAAGTTAACGATTTGAAGTTGACGGCATACTTATTGTGTTACATCATCTACGGTCGTGGAGGTGATGATAAAGAAGTCATACTAACACCAGATACGCTGTCGCCCATTAATGAATAGATGCGTCGTTCGACAAGTTCATGGCTTAGCTTTAACACGCATGGTTATATCCTGTATTGCGAAGCGAATTGGTAGCGCAAACGTCTACATCATTGCTTTCGAATTTTGTAGCACATGATATCGAATCATTAAATTACTTTGTTAAGTATTCCTACATCGCTGATGGGGAGATTACAAAGCGGCGCTATTGAAAGGCGGTGTATCAAATAAACTTATCGCCCTGGATATTCTTATGTTCATATTTGTTTGGTTGATTCGTTGTAATGCCTCGGACATATATGTTTCCTTACAATCTTTACAGATTTGCTGCCACGGTTAAACATGCGAACTAGCCCTCATTTAACAATGCATAGTATGTTAAGTGAACAAATGGTTTTCTTTTCTGTATCGGCCACTATAAGTACATTGCTTATTAACAGAATACCATAGGACATATGAAATTGGCAGATTATCTGGGACGTCGTATATTTGCGCTAATGCTCGTTTCTCACTAAGACAATGAAAGCCGAAATAACCAGCATACCCAGTGATACACCGCCATTTTATACTAAACCAGTGATATAAGTGAAACTTGCTTATTTATAAATATATATTTACATATATATATGTATATATATATATATATATATATATATATATATATATATATATATATATATATATTTATATATATATATATATTTATAGTTGAAAGTGATGTTACACTGTAAATAATCTCTATTTACGTTTCCATTGCAAACGTTTGACCCATGCATTGCGCAGGAATTAGTTTAGGGCGTTTGGAAAAAAATATATATTGGACTGACGACTTTTTTTTAAACTCTGCATTTAACCGCTAGTTTCTAGTTATTATCCTACATATCATTATCCCAACTTCTGATATATTGTTTTGAATTACTTCCTTCATGAATGTATCCTAACCATGTGACATTCGATAAAGGGAATAAAAAACATATATATTTGCTTTCGATGTTTTCCAATGAGATGGAGACAGATATATATATTCGCCTGGACAAACCGTAATACTTATGCAGGTCGATAATTTGTAAAGCGACTCGTGTTTTGTGACGATGATGCGTTGCCGGTCGAGAATATCGTTTGAGTTGGTAAGCAAATCCCACAACTCTTGAATATATTATGTCGATATTTAAGACGCTTATACCCAAGTCAACGAGATTATTGCGGGAAAATAGATATAATGTCGCCAAAGTGTATTCGACAACCTGGGTTCTCAACCTGGGTTTTCATATATTATCGCCCATTATGACATTTAGTCATTTTTGACAACGCTCGTTCGATAGATTGGATATAATTTGTAGTATACTCAATCTGACAAATGAATGGAATCAGGGGTCGTATCCATAAAGAATCATAACTTGAGTCGTCTTAACTTGAGTTGGCGGGCTATGTTGAGTCCGCGAGCTCAGGTGTATCCACCAAACAAATTGTTAGCGAACTCGGCTGATACCGCCAACTCAGGGCTGGCAAACAGCCAAAAAGCAATTATAAACACATATTCACTCCGAGCAGCGGCATTGATATACATGAACGCTTTGTATGTATAGAAATCGGCAATTTGATCGCGGATAATCCACACGAGGGAGAAATAATTCCATTAACGGTTCTTGAACTAATAACATTATAATTCCACGATGAACACGCACACTTTTGTCCACCCCTTGTTGAGTTAATTTGTTTGACAGTCCGTTGGAGTTCGCGCGTGACTTCATCTTCGACGCTTGAAACGGAGTGTTTAAACCTATCACCAAAAAAAGCTTGTCGTAGGTGTGCTTTGGGGGCACTTTCAACGTCTGCCATGTTATTCATGGCTTGGAACCTGCTTTCTTTATATTCAAAAATACGAAATGTGATTCTCAGCGCCGTTGTGTTGATTAATAACGTTAAAAAAATCGGGCATGTTTATTTAATTAGTATGAAAACTCCCATCCACTCAGATTACCCAGCAAACCACTCCTTAATCGGATCTAGACTACTGCAAGCTGCATCGCTTTATTGGAAAACAACAGCCTTGCTAAAGCGACCCGATTGCTTGCAAATAACTCCCCGCTTCATTTTCACGCAAACAGCTTGCATCATAAATGATTTGAATATCTCGACTTTTCACTCTTCGTCCCTTCGGGATATGGAATTGCTTGTGACAATCTCCCTATTTTAGCAAACTTGAAAACCGGAGGGAGTTGTGAGGAGTATAGGTATGAGTGAAGTGTATCGTTTAGCTGTTGAGTGAAGCATCTTCGTGATGGGGGAGTGCACTTAAGTGTATGGCGTAGAATATATGTGAAGCGCATGAGAGTAGTGTTTTCGATCTCTCAGTTCATACTGACGGGGTAAATGTTCCAGATACAATTTCCGAACTGTTCTTGTTGTACCACGGAGTATGTTTTTCACTTCCCATCTGTACAAGAAGCTTATATTTTCCCAATATCAGACATGAAAAGTAGTGCCATGCGCCACATTAATGCGGTTGCGCACGATGGTGCTGAGCCAGTTATCAGAAGCTACCCCATTCAAACTAGAGCGCCCGAACCGGGCTCGCGGCGGTAGTACCCGGAAACGCAGCCGCTACATGGTGTTTTCAAATAATTTAATACGTCATTATAATATCAATCAATCAGTTTGCATCATACTCATATGAACTTATCATACTTACTCTCGTATTTATCTTGTCGAACTAGTTGTTTACTTTTTCTGCCGTTTTGTTACTGCCGGTGGGAATTCATTATAAAAATAGATTGCCATTATGAAAAGATTAAACTTTGCTGTCACCAATCTCATGCTCATCTCAATTCCTCATATCATCTTTTCTTCTATATCCAACCGCGACCATAACACATCAACCACTGCAGGCGTCCATTGTCATTGAACTATTTGCATCACCTTATCCTATAATAGCTGTGTTACAGCGTATTAAACTCGTTTTGTGAACTAAAGCTAGGTTGCACAAAATGAACAAAATCTCGATTAGACGGGAATGCCCGCCGAAATTGATAGTGAGGGGGAGGAGGGAAGAAGAGAGGCAGACTGGGATCCAGTCTACTAATCACAATTTACTTTAGTTAAGCGCGGAAAACCAGACATAGCGGAGAGGGTGGGACAAGTTCTTATACGATGGAGGTTGACAGGAAAGAGGTTGCACTGCTGAGATTAGACTGGAGGTATGATGGATCTGGTGGTATCTGGAGTAAAACGATGTTGAATTCGGTGACAATTATGAAGAATGTGAAATGACAGTGGACGATAATACGGTCTTAATTAAGATTGGACTTGACTAAAATCGGACATTACTTAAATTGGACTTGACCAAAGTCTGGACTTGACCTAACTTGGACTTGGCCAAAATCGTGATGTTCACTTCTGAATTAATGCATAGTCTGCAATGAATGTTGTAAAATGCGTGTGCTTTTGTTTATTAGATACTGAACCACTTGCCCAAGCACGCACCAGCTATGCCACAAGTCAGCCCGGAACAACAAGCCCTGTAGACCCCTGCATTAAAGATGCCAACAAAAACAACTCAGAGTCGGACCAGAATAGCTCGAGCAGAACATGCATCAACGATAGTGTTTTTCTTTCCTCTGTGATCAATTTACTTGTGACAAGGCATAACCCAAAGAAAGGCTCCTTTGCATTATAAATGAATTCAAGTTAAGTGACCTTCTTATTAAAGTCACCACCTACTGCATAGTCTATGAAAGCTATAGTTTGAAAGTCATTATAAGTCTGCTATAACTAGAAACTAATAGCGAAATATGAAAATATATATCAATGCCGATGCAGACCACTTCTAATGGGATACAAGGCAGACCCAAGCTCTACAACTAGCCTTCAGAAGTTATATTCAGCTCCCCAGTCCAAAGAAACAACTCCCAGGTAAGGTATATATACTCCAGAATATATTGTATCAATCAGAATTAATTTGACAGAAAGATCATTCCCAGTATCACTTATATGGTAGTTGTCATATATCATATACAATTGTTGCACAATTGTGGTGTAGGCTGAATTGTGATTAAAGCTTGTAGATTAGCAATGCACTGCTATGTGATGTTTCCTAAAGTTATGTCTTCTATTCTCGTCATTGCTCTGCAGACAGATTATAACAAAAGTAGTAGCTACATTGACTAAATGTACAGCATTAAAATAACCTCTCTTAATGTTCTGTGCATCTTTCTGACGATGTCCTGTTCAATCTAAAAACTGCTGAGGTGTCGAAATCTTGTCTTCAACAAAAATTTCGTATGTAAAGCATTTCAGGTCACCATCTTATACAGAATGCAGGTGACACTTTTCATAAGCCACCCAATCAGAAAAATGATTCAGTTATAGCTGTCCCAGCAAGAAACACTACCTAACATTCTGTGGGATGATGCATCCATCTGAGCTATACACCTCTTGCTTCCAGTTTTGGTTCAATGATAGCGAAAGCGCCACTCTTCTCTCGATATGAAATGAATGAATTGTGGTTAATTAAACAAGTATCGTCCCTTAACTGCACGTTTACTCTATCGCTTATTATCATTTCAAAGTAAGATTACCCATCATACAGACAGGGATAAAAGACATAACCCATGGCATAGATCCAAACATTTAATTCCCAACACAACCAGCTCACCACTTTGTCGCATAATGGATAGTTTTTGTTGTGTCCCAAAGTGTTATGGATTCTGTTATGTGCCAAAATAGTTGTTTTTTTGTTATCTCCCAAAATGGTTGGTTTTTGCTATGTTTCAAAATAGTTGGTGTTTTACATGTCCCTAGAACCCGAACCATTTTGGAACACCCTTTTGGCACACAAAATATATAAGTTTGATAAAACAATGAAAATCTAAAATAAGTTTACAAAACTGAAACATGTTACTGACAGACCAACAGAAAACAAAAAATGATCATCTTATTGACAACATGTTTTGCCTCTTCCAATGTCCCAAAATGGTTGTTTTTGGCTGCATGTCCATAATAGTCGCATTGGCATGCACGTATATATATATATATATATATATATATATATATATATATATATATATATATAGAGATATATATATATATATATATATATATATATATATATATATATATATATATATATATATATATATATATATATATATATATATATATATATATATATATATATATATATATATATATATATATATATATATATATATATATAGTACAGCAAATATATTGTGGTTTGGTACATTGTGGTGAAATCGGGATTGTTCTAGTTATCCAATGACAGTCTGCACCACTTGATAAAACAAGCTTTATAGTGCATGGAATTAAAACGTTGGCATGCAACCTGGCAATGTACTATGATAACCCTGATAACATGAGCCAGATGGCATACAACCATATAATGCACAATGCCAACCATGATTATATGCCAGATGGCATACACCAAGGTAATTCGAAATGCCAATCTTGATTACATATGTCATGAATGCATTGTTTAGATATGGATGATTCTACGGAACTGCTGTGATGCTTACATTGTGTTTGAAGTTACTTATGGTTTTATTGCACATTTTAACGGTCTTTTTTTACTATTAATTGCCATTGGGTGTGCTGAAATGGTGTGTTTGATGTGCAACAGAGCTATTCCTAGCGTCCGCAATCATCGTTGGTAATTGCTGCATGCAAAATGTAACAGAGGAAGTTATTTTGCTTGCTTGTTTCTTGTGCTTATTTTAGCTTGTCATGCAATACTACAATTATCAGGGCATAATTTGATGCCTCGACAATTATTTTTATTCCATAACATCCTATGATAATCAATCGGTGTCATTACATCGACGTTGTGATGAGGTTTTTGCACGAATTACTATCAACACCATAATAACTTGCTTACTTGCATGATTTGAATATTACCTCATTCATACATGCCTACACTCATCGGATTCTTCATAAATTTCATTAATACTTGCAAAAGACATAACCAGAGAAATTCAACGAACAATAATGTCAAAATTAGATATATGTACGCGTTTTTCAATGGCGGGGGAATTTAACATTTAGATTTAACCATTGCCGGAAAACACCCACGACTGTGTAACATTGTTGAGCAATGTTTGAGCACCAAATACATAATATGTAAAATGCAGGTATTTAAGCTTTTCTATGTGTTCATTTACATAGCAGGGAGTTATAATCATATGTCCTATCTCTGAGTATATTTGCTGTTTAAAAATACATTATTAGTGGCTTTTAAAACGCATCAAGGTAGATCGTCTATTTCAAAGCGCAATAGTAAGGAATCGATGGCACCGACAATAAAAGAGGGACTATAGGAAAATTCCCGAATTACTAAATGTACCTTATCAATGTCTGCAAGATTAGAGTTGATGCCGATACTTCTCGACTCATAAGACTTGGCAATTTGTAATATTCTCCAAATATCTGCAGTGGGGAAATCTCTTGACAATATGCGCGAGGCAGTGCATTCTAGATGCTATCGCAAGGTCAGTTCAGGAAATTGCAGCAACGTGTGTTTCGCGTCCAAAGCTATATTTTTGCCAATGGTAGCAGAAGTGCATATTGATTTTGCAGAGTATTTAGTACTTCGACGTTGATCTCACCATGTGGTCAACATATTGCATTTTTACCGATTACTTGGTATGGTCTTCACATCAGATGCCGCTTTTGCAGAACAGGTAACACGAACAACTTTGGCACTTCCTCTATTGATTATTGTTTAAAATTGTATTCGGTTCATTTCAACGTTACAATGGCAGGTGTGGCAGAAATGTCGCGACTGCTATCTGCTCGGCTCATGTCAGTACCATGTTCATTTATCACATGTTGTATATTGAAATATTCATTGAATATCACAAGACCATCAGTATAAATTGACAAGGAACGTTTTCCGACATCGCAACAGCAACAAGTATTTGAGAATTATGCTAAGGCGAATGTGCTTTGCCCGATGGATACGCCCTGACTAACTGCCATCTACTGATTGCAACCGGGTTTACTTTACCAGAATCAGGTTTATCTTATCTTGCATTTATTTAACCAACACTACCTCTACAACCCTTACCATAGTTCAAATAGTTGGATTAGATAACATGATCCAGCGTAATGCACCCCATCTACCATTACGGGACGAGGGGGGATGATATCAGACAATGTTATTCCCACCAAATATAAAATCAATCATTCTACGTCATTGGTTGGCGAAATCTGAACAACAGCTAACAGCCACGTCATTAATATAGTACCTTGGACCCTGACGTTGCTTCTCACTGGTAAATTTCAGAAGGGAAAGTAACTTAAGCAGTACGTACCACGTATGTGGAGAACACTCGTGGTCAAATAGATACAGGTGTGTGTATAATTATCTTTCGTTCGGATTCCCATGGCGTTACTATTCATTATTTATAAATAATCTCCCTTGAGATATGCGTTTACGCGGCTGATACACCATATTTGTGTAAGTAATTTGTAAACACAAAAGTGTCAAATAAAATCGAAGATCTAGGTAAGTTTTCTAATTGACTCGCTGCCAGTAGCAGCGGTAGAAGACAAAGGCATGCTGATTAAGATGTAAAGAAAACACTCCTCTGTACAGACTGTTTGTGTGTCGTGTGATGAAAAACAATTCCAGTCGATCCATATATATATATATATATATATATATATATATATATATATATATATATATATATATATATATATATATATATATATATATATATATATATATATATATAGGAATATATATATATATAATATATATATATATCTATATATATAACATTAAACGGGGTGTATGTCCACGCAAAAATAAGCTGTGCCTGTCTAATCGCAAAGGATAGAGACAAAAATACACTTAGATAGAGCGTTTTAGGCTCATAGCAAAGAGCACTCTCTTGAAAAGTGTCATCAATGTATTTTGTTATACGCACAGCTTCCTCCGGTAAACATACGCTCAATTCTATCAAGACCTTCATGTCTGAGCAAATAACTACGCAGCAACCCAAAGAATATATATATAAAAATGCATAATCAATGGAAAACTGCATATGCTTTTCTCTAACACATGGCCCAGTACGCCCTCAAGTGACAAGCAATTGGATGTTGCGAGTTCTCCGTTACTTATTTCGGATAGGTACACATCATGGTTGGATGCCTTTACGGATGATGTTAAAAGGCATGTCTCTATAGTCATTTCGATGGTTTATACAGCAATTGTTGATTGCGAAGTGACGTAGATCGCTACGGCACATATTCGTAATATTGCAATAGAAATTGGACAAAAGAGCACTCGTTTTGGCCCAATAATAGATAGAATAAAAAGTTATAATGTTTGGAGAACCCTAGATGTTGGTGAAATGCAGACATAATGAGCCATGTTTCATACCACTATGCTCTCAATTAAGACAAATGGGTATAATAAGGTCTTATGCCCTCTTAAGGTTAGCATAAGTATAAATCTTGGATGAGACTGAATGTATTAAAAGCTTTTTCACTTTCGATATCATATTAATCGAAGAAAGGGAAATGTAAGTTTGTGAAACAGAACGTTACACGAAAATATGTATAATGTGTCCGCATTTAAAAGGCTATTTATGTTACACACACGGATACTGCTAATAACGGTCAAAAAGGTGTCGACTGCCAATGCACCAAGCCATGAAAAGCTGCATAGAGCAATATATCTAGAATATCTATGTAAGAATCTCTGTATTCTCAGCATTCCATGAAACCTGATGGTTGGTAAAGGATCAGTTTGCAAACACAATTTAATTAACTAAGCCCTAGAAGTACAACACAAGCCGTGCTCCTAGCAATGTTAGTGGCTGATTGCTTGATACATTTTGTTAAGCAAATGGACGTGACATGACAATGGCGAAATCTTTAATATCAAATGGCATTTTAGTTTTTTATCAGTAGTTATTGCGATTGTTGATGGGGCAGGCTTATTAATGTAAAGAAGGGGTGGTGAGTGTTGATGGTGCAGATTTATTAGTTGAGAGAGGCCGAAGAGTGTATTTAAAACAGGCTAATGAAAAGAGCTTTAGTGGTGGAGCCTAATTGCTGGGAGTAAACTTGGTTACATGCAAATGAAGTAAAGTGCGTTTGAAGTGCTATAATAGATGAGGATGAGTTACTGGGAAGTATGCTAGCCTTGATAATATTAGACAAATCACAACTGTGCACGGAGAGCACTGCAATACGAAAATGAAACTTGATAAGGGGTCTTGATGGAGAGGCAGAAAGTGGGTGGATGAAATTCGTCTTGATTGAAGAGTCGAGAAGGGACGGCAATTGAGGGTTGAGATAGTAAAGACTGTTCATGGGAGTGCCCAATATTGTCAAAATTGTGGCGTGAGAGGGTAGTATATGCAGATGGAAAACCCTGGGAACGTTTAAGAGGAGGGGGGGGGGCATAGAGCATTATAAAACGGCCAAAAAAGCTCACTCATCTGAAACTGCTTCTAAACGCGACCATGTCGACATGCCCCAAAACATGTGGGTGGAACACCTGAGAGTGGGAATCAATTATCAGCCATCCCCGCCGAACGACGCATTCTGAACAATTGAAGCTACCCATTTTTCTAGATTCGTTCTCAAATCCCTACATACTTTCAAAAAGCAGCTATATGCAATGATCTATTGTTCCTATTATCCCGAACATGACATCACCAGTACGTTAGAGCCTTAAATGACATTTGTCTGTGGCTGGTTACGAAGTTGGCGTTTTACGGTATGCTTATATGAACGAATCGCGGCCGTTCAAATCCCATACGACCGCAATGCATGCCGGTCAAGCGGCATGAAACGCCCAGTGCATCTCATCAACGACGTAAGCATCACGAATGCTAAATTGAAACGCATCCGTTACAACTAAACGACGGGCCATTGCTTGTTCTAGTTAATTATCCTAATCTTGCTATATGACACAAACATATCCATATCAAGTTTGACTTACTGAGAGCTTGATTTCCGAATGAGCAATCAGCACGGATGGTTTAGGATGGCATGTTTCTTGGACATCACATATGAGAGGGCTGAAATAGTGAAAGCTATGTCGGAAGCCTACATTCTACCTGCAAAACACAATGTTACTTTAGCTAGGATATACATCAAGGTAATAGGGGTGTACCATAGATGAACAAAATTCAGAGTGTGCAAAGAGGGACAGAAAACCTTCGATCACATTCTAGCAAATTGCCCTTCCCATAGCTTATCTTTATATATGGATAAGCATGACAGAGTAGGTTGAATGATTTAGAATCAACCGTCGGTCGAGACAGGGCTAGTAAGATAATCCGTCATATAAAATTGGACGGACGTCCCAGATGAAGTGAAAAACGACGAGTTTAAACTCGTTTGGGATATCTGTCTCACGACCACGAAACGACTGGAACATCGAATGCCAGACAAAAAGGAGCAACGAATTTACATTGTCAAGGTGGCTGTGGCTCTCGACCACATTGTCCATGATCAAACAGCAGAGAAGCAAGCACGGACTTAGCCATATCTAGCGGCTATTCCACACAGTCTGCAAACGGACCAGGAAAGATTTCCTCTGGTAGACGACCAAGATAAGTTGTTGGGGCATATTTAGCGCATGCCGGTTCTCGCCAGTGCCGCGGTTATCCGGCAGCAATTGGGAGGTAATTGAAAGCGATCAGCGATAGAGGAGTGCCAAGCGGATGACGATACGGACACATGTCCGGACAATACCCCGGATCCCTTGTGGCATTAGCGGAAGACTGTTGTCCCGAGGTGCCTTAAGTACTGCAATGAACACCCATATTTTAATGACTAATAACCACACTATTGCAAGTTTCACTGATTTGTGATGAAACAATGCTGACAGGTTTTGCATGCGGTTTATTGGCACACAACATCAAGTAAGCAGTGGATGAGGCAACTATAAGATAACAGTTGGTGCGATGCCTCCACAGAAGAAACCCTTTTCTTGCTTCATAACTGTTCATCCCTGAATAAAGTGCATAGGTACCGGACATAATACCTCTAAAGCGACCTCTTGCATCGTGTGTATGAGTGTACTCCGTCAGACCAGGGCCATTAGCAAAATGTGTCATGCAACAACACTCTTTAGAACACAAAGAATGGAACGTTTAATAATGCATTGAAAAAATCCATTATTTTATTGAAAGCTTTGAACGCACCCCCCTCCCCCCTCTTAAGGCACTGTCATTCTTCAGCGCGACTAGGTATGGGTTGCTCTTGACATGATGTCTTGTAACGGAGTGTGCTGATTATGTGTTTCCTTTTTCTGTGTCAAGGCTTAACTCGCTTGGATTGAATAAATCACTAACCTGACAGATACACTCGCTCTGTCTCATTAGCTGTTGTCTGACCGATGAGTTGACTATTCAAGAATCAGAAGCGGCATTGCGATATGTGTGATATTGTCGATGTCAAATGCGACGCTTAACAGTTAATGCTTGAACATGGTAAAATTTGTCATGATATGTTCGTCATGATACAGGTGCTTGACTAAGGTGACAAACTGTTTAAGACAAATATATAAATGCACACATACATACATGTAAGATACATACATATACATACATACATAAACATACATTCATACATGCAAACATACATATAACCAAACATCCATATGCAGATATACGTGCATATATACATGCACATATTCATTAATGCATACATACATACACATACATACATACATACATACATACATACATACATACATACATACATACATACATACATACATACATACATACATACATACATACACATACATACATACATACATACACATACATACATACACATACATACATACATACATACATACACACATACATACATACATACATACATACATACATACATACATACATACATACATACATACATACATACATACATACACATACATACATACATACATACATACATACATACATACATACATACATACATACACACATACATACATACATACATACATACATACATACATACATACATACATACATACATACATACATACATGCATGCATACATACTTACATACATACATGTATATATACATACATGCATACATACATACATACATACATACATACATACATACATACATACATACATACATATACATACATACATACATGCGTACATTCACACACACACCTATATACATACACACATACTTTAATACATACATACATACATGCATGCATACATACATACATACATACATACATACATACATACATACATACATACATACATACATACATACATACATACATACATACATACATACATACATACATACATACATACATACATACATACATACACATACATACATACATACATACATACATACACACATGTATTCATACATACATACACACATACGTGCATACATACATACATTCATGCATACGCCCATACATACACATTTATATACATGCATGCATACATGCTTACATACATACATGTATATATACAAATATGCATGCATACATGTATACATGTATGTATGCATGCTTACATTCATACATATACATACATACATACATACATACATACATACATACATACATACATACATACATACATACATACATACATACATACATACATACATACATACATACATACATACATACATACATACATACATACATACATACATACATACATACATACATACATACATACATACATACATACATACATACATACATACATACATACATACATACATACATACATACATACATACATACATACATACATACATACATACATGTATACATCGGTACTAAGTTTATAAGTTAATAGGGATGCTATCATTACTCAGTCATCAAATACCATTTGACAACCATTAAATGCAGTATGAACCTTCCAGTTGTACTGCAATATGAAAGTATTCGCTCAATAGGCGTCGCACTTTTTGTGAATTTAGAATTCAAAGTGCGAAAAGCACTTTGATGCAAGACTCAATCAGCCAGCTTTTAAATCAAGCCATATTCCTTCATACCTCTCTCGACAAGCTCCAAGCGCAAATGTGAATGGGTTTGTCCCGATCAAGTACTAATACTGCTCGCATTTGGTATCACAGCTTATCAATATCGCAGAATACTTGCAAGTCACAGAGCATAACGATAATGTGTTCGTTGAAAACAAGATTCGGTGTATATTCCAGGAAGCGGATTAATCTGTTTGCCAACCGGGTATATTCAGTTCGGATTTTGCGAATCTCCTACGGAAGAATATGGACACGCCACCCCTCAGTGACAGAAATGCAACGTGCTGGATGCAACTATTTAGCACATTTGTGGTAGGATGTTTTTTCGTGGAATGAATATATTTGATAAAGTGTTCAATTAAGAACTTATGCAAGCGGCAATAATTACTAACGTTAGTATATATGGGGCTTTTTTGGCAAAACCGAAGATGCAATAGGTTCATTAAACATCATATAGTGAGCCAAGCAAAGTTTTTTTGTACATCGGCACAAACATGGGCTGTGACCTGGTCCTATTAATTACCATTTTATAATGTAATTATAATAGTGTAACCGAATACCTTCAGCCAATGTAATACAGATATATGGTGCGAATATGCATATACAATTAGAAACGACGATGTGAGGTTAAATATCACACTGAATGGTTTATTTTTCCTCCTGATTCGCTCGTTATTAATGTAATGTGCATAACAAAGAAACAAAATGCATAACTCCCCAGATTACGTCAACGAAATAGTAACGTGTAAGGCAACGCACATTTTATCGATGTTTCATGCAACAAAAAATGGTCAAATATGTGATGTATGTTTTATATCAAAGCATTTAATATGTTGAGGCGATTTGTGTCTGGTAGCCACTAGCGAAATTCATGAAACAATATTTAAATGTCCGTCTTCTGACTATAACATTATAAATGGCCGCGTCAATTGCCGGTAGGTGAGGCAATTGCTGCAAGGCAAGTAGATTATGGGATAAGGTAAAAAAAAGAAATATTACGAGTAATCTGCTGCCGAATCATTTAATATTCTTTTTATAATCAATGATTTGGAATTTGTCAACCAATGTTACTCGGCTGGGTTACAGATTATCACAATTGAACTCGCTGAACAATAGCAAGGCTGTTTGGCTTACACGAGATCTACTGGACACCATTACAAAGGTAAATAGCAGATGTCACGCAATCGATGTAAGTGCTATTGAACCAAGTCTCGTGTTTAACAACGAACAGCCCTACATTACCAATATGCTCACACTGCAGACAAGTCATCCTTTTATTATTGATTATGCTGTATAACAGTTCCGTTGCAACAAATAAGCACTACGAATTCAGAACCAAAAACCGCTTGATGGTTTTGAAAGGCTAGCGAGTGGAAAGATTTGAACCACACTTGCTGTGTTCGAATAGCATTTACGAAAATATCAATTATAGCCAATGCACAGTTGTAATACGGTTAGATACAACATGATAAAGCTGTCTCAGAATCTTGCTATGCTTCAATGTGAGTAGTGTTGGTGTTGTTTGAGTAGGGGGTGGTAGGTGGATATCAAGAAGAGCCCATAAGCAATACGTTCTTTACAGTACAGCAAAACCCTTATTCACCATCATTATCAGTTATCAGATGCTACTGAAGGGTCCGGCTGTACGCTACGATGACTATCGTTAATCAAACGGATGAACGTGCCACTCAGTGATTCCCCAAGTGTGTGCAAAAATGCTACCCGTACTATAGCTTAACAGCAACGGAATAGCAACGAATTGATAGGTGAGCAGTAAATCAACAATGTGGATCCCTACTTAAGACAACAAAGAACCATTAAGCACGAGCCGATATCGCCGGAGCAGACAAGCTTGGCCCGGCTTCCGAAAATCCGTTCACAATGCCTTGTGTGGTGTTGGCGATAAGCGAGTTACTGATTTGATCCAAGAAAGTAGCGGCCTTTCACGGACCCTGTCCAAGTTTTTGCATTATCTTTACTCATCACGAATGTGACATTTCAATGTCAACTTGGATTAAGTTTAAGAACCGGACACTAGCACTCAAGCACGAAATCATTATCATTAGACTGGAGAAGTCAAGTACGGCGATTTGTCATTGGGAACAGCAGATTTGCCTTATGCTACATTATTCGCTGCTCTGCTGTTGTTAATGTTATCGAGTGGCAGCAGATATCAATGACTTGAAACCTCGAATGAATTGTACTTTTGATTCTCCTATAGCAGATTGCTTCCTTGATTCATTAAACCGCAATAAATCCTTATTAGACGTGTTAACAAGACCGGGTTTGTCATGGACATTCCGAGCTCAAAACCAGCCCTTCCCTGTTACCTTTTTTCACGCAATTGGGACCTTGTGTAGTCAATTAATGTATGAAGCATCTAGGGTACATAACGAAATTGTTTTTTATTTCAAACTTTCAGCTCATAATTGCACTGTAGGAACTCGCCTCGTGTAAAAAGCATACAATGTATCCTTAATTAATTAACATAGCAATATTCAAACAATTTTAACTTCGCTGCATACTCAGTATAGATGGTAACAATTCTGCTAGAAATGCTGGAAGAGGTGCAAACTAGATTACAAATATGTCTACATAGAAAGCGTTTGTTGCTGACGAGACTGTATGTTTGATGTGATGCAACAAAAGATGTTGGATAACAGACAAATTCGATTGTTTAATCTTACATTAATATGGGTTGCAGTTTGAAGCTGTACGCACGTATTCAAAACAGGCAGTCGCAAAGGATCCGATATATTGCAAACAGCATGTTTATTGCTATTTCTACTTTTAATATAGATCAATATATACTGATTTGAATCCCATATAGTCTACTAATATGAATGACCTATGGATCTAAATTTGGAAGGCTTCACATATTATCATTGCCATTGAGGTTATTCCTTATTAACGTTTAACGTGTGTATGTACATTTGATGTTATTTATCTACAGTTCCTTGACTCGGTCATTTGTTATATGTTTATTGCATTATTTCATTAAATACGATGAAATGTGATTTGTGCTCGCGCTATAGCTTGGTAATGAAATCATCGCAAATAAGTTATCGCAGGGATTATTTCTACTCGGACGCTATTAGTATCTGTGGGGAAAAAGGCGACAGAAAGACTAATATCAGGTGTGCATAACGTTATGCAAGCTGCTTTGCAAGTACGTGTCTCTACCTGTAACGCATTATCAATATTTGTCATCGCAATACTGCCAAGTAGAAATCCACATCTCTTCCAAACGAATACAATGTGACCTGCATCACGTCCATCTTCCCGTTGAATATGCCAAATTCTTCTTGACCTTCCGTTTTAATGAGCACAAGCATCTGCGATTTGTTAGCCTACAATTCATATTATGTTTCTTCTCAATAAGGCTGATTCATGTCAATGACAAATTAAATCATGATAGCCGTCAGTAATCCTCGTTTATAAGCATGCAAGCTATTATAATAACCATTGTTCGGAATTGAGCAATATTTTTTTTGTTTGAATCGATAAATCATAGGCAGTGACATTAACATGAAAAAAATATCACAAGACGTCAATACTACCAACAATGCAACAACTATATTGCAGTCAAAGCTACTGTGTACCACGAGTAGCTGAAAACACGATGGGAAGGTTGCTCATGTTTGTTTTACAGTAAGTTGGGCACACTTGTTACCGTTTAATTTTCGTCACTCATCGAAGGTACTATCAATCGAGACTTTGCTGCCCCGTCGCAAAATGTTGTGTGCTTGCTGATAAGTGCATTACTACCATAACAATTACACGTCGCTGTGTCACGACCATGATTACAGTTCGATTTATTTAGTTAACAATGCAGTTTGATGACGCGAAATAAGTCACCGTTAACAGCTCGACAGTAGTTTTCTACCGTCGGGTTTGTATAAAACACATCGTTCTGCTTGAACATTGATAATTGTTTATGCTCACGATAAGTCATAATTAGTCACAGCGAAAAGTACAATGTCCACCGTACTTTGAAACCCAAATGCATGTTGGCATCCAGCGCTAGGATATTAGCATATATAAATGAAACTAAGCTTCGATGAATATTGGCGCCGATGCATAACAGTTGGCCGAGAATTCCGTAAAACTGTAGCTTGTGGCTATATAACAGAGGTATGTATTTGATCTCGACTAGTTGTTCGAGGGTTCAACTCTGTTATTTAGGGTGCCATCTTAGTGATTGAATTTGACACTAATTGGCTTTCGAGAGATTACATTTTATTCAATATTCTGCGGGATGTGCGTTAAAAATGTCTGGTTAAATGGAAGTTAAAATTAGTAATATAATGTTGCATGTTAAATCCTTGCAAAGCACAAAAACCCAACAATGGAGTAATGCAATTGTAAACCAAATAAGGCAAATTGCAAACAGGAAACAATAAACGTCGGCAATGATATTTTAAACCGGTTAGAATCACGAACTTAAGCCATTTAAAAGCGTTAAATGCGAACAACAAACGGAATAAACAACAAAACGCTGCATTTAGCAACTTAATACTAATTATGAGCTTTCGTGCTTCAGCGGGTTGATTCAAATCTCAATGTGCCAACAAGGACACACACATAACCAATAAAATATGATATGGATATGTATACATGGGTATATATGATGCATAATAAGGCCGGAGCTAAATGTATATTTGATATATATATATATATATATATATATATATTATATATCAACACACATATATTAGGTAAATATACATATATGTTTGTTTTATATTAATTTATATATGTATATATATACGTGTATATATATATATACGTGTATATATATATATATATATATATATACATGTATATTTATATAGATATATATTCATCTATATATATATACATATATATTTATACATGTAAATATATATATGTATATATATATATGTATATATATTTATTTATATAAAGATGTATATATATATATACATGCATATAAACATATATATACATACGTTTATATATACATATATATAAATATATATATACATATATAAATTCGTATGTATAAAATATATATGTATATGTACATATATATATATATACATATATATATATATATATATATATATATAATATATGTAGATATAAACATTTCAATATATATATATATTCTACATTATATATATTGTATGTATATATATATATATATATATATAATATATAGCACACTATGTATGAGCGTATATATATATATATATATAGAGTTATGTATATATGTATATATATATTATATATATATATACACATATATATATATACAGCAAGCGCTTTCGTTAAGGATTGAGAATAGCAGTTGGTTTGACAGCTACCAGCGGCAATACCTTATGCAAAGATTTTTTTTTAATTATGGGCATATTGATACATGATTCATCAATTTGCAAGAAGCTGACATAAGTTTAATTAGATTACCTTACGTTTTAGTCGACAACAAATGTGCTGCAATGGTGACGTATTATCATGTTTGAAATTATTAGAAAATGACCTAACATCAAACCACCTCTTGGAGGTAAGCGGTTTGATTTCAATATATGTTACAATCACATTACGTAGAATAGAGTATGATGCTAATCAATCTATGTCGTTATCACATTCTTCGAGGCACAATTTACAACAAATTGAGTAGCGTTGGAAGTGTTGCAAATCAATGACAGAGACCAGTGTTATTGATCAATGCATAATGCGAGTTAACTATGCAATTAAAGAATCAATATATACTACAGTAGCTCGGTACAAACATTTCAACAATTGGATGCAACTCTTCATTACCGTTTGTATTGTTGACCGGAAAGCAGGTAGATCTAACATTAAACTTAAAAATTAAAGCACACGCAGTGTGAGCGAACAATTGTTTTCCAGTAATTATAGAGTTATTATCATTAGTAGAGAATAGTGTATAGCAATATATGACAACCGAGCCGATGGTGACAACAATAATCTTGAGCATAACGTTATAAGATTTAATTTACAACCGGCATATCTTATCATCCTTCGCCAGATCTTTTGACGAATTAGTTTTAAATATCCTATTGAACCTTTGTATTTTTTCGACAGGCGAGTTATGACGCCGCATTCTACTTCCTCGTAAGCCTATGCAAAGTTGACCACCATCAATTGATCCAGGAGCCTATCGTGATCGAACTGGCGTTATCTTAACGTATCTGCACATTGTTGCTGTAAGGGTTTATTAATCGCAAAACGTTTGGTGTTTGCCTTAATCTACTTCGCATATCAATATCACAATTATGCGTTTTCCGCATTCTATACCCTAGCGCTAGCCACAGCATCGGTCAATTAATTTGTAGTTATGAAGAAAAAGTACTCGGTTGTAGTAAACACTAGTCGGGTTTGTAAAAGCTTGTTAGCGATTTAGTTACGTTTTGAGAGGGGGACTCAATAATGGAATGCACATTCGCCTTAAAGACTGAAGCGTTCGCATGCTTGGCGACAGAAATTAACAGAATAATCGATCAGCACAGCCACTCTCAACTTAAGTGGGCATCACATATATGATGGTATTGCATTATACACATAAACATTTTTTTTGTCAATGAAGTATTATAGCCACACTTACTTCGATATAAATGTTTCATATCAACTCAACACAACGTACTCGGCCATCGAAAACAGCTGCATGTGTCCCTGACAATATGCACCATGGAGAACTGGTTCTAGATAATTATACCACGCAATGCAATCTGATTATTTCCCTGTGATAGATGGACACAGGAACGAGGTGTACGTCGATGCAACCATATTATATTTCATAGTGCATATATTACATCGTTCTGAATTAAATAAGTTCACTATAGATCCATTATTAGCCAATAAATGTTATAAATATACAAACTTAAACATATATTCTATTGGTTGTTTGGTGTGTGTGTTTTGACCTGGTTTTTTTTTAAGTAACACACATAATAATTTCAAAAATCTGGACACAGTGCAAAGATTTACAAAAGTGGCCATACAAGACCATACATCGATAGGTGATGCCGGCGATGAGAAACCTTTGTTCACATGTGCCCCGACTATGATTTATACCAGTTAAACACCTTGCTTACCTAGTATTAAAGTACAGTTGGGATAGGAGTTATGTTAAAACCTTTATCCTTAGTGTACACATCGATATTGGTTTTGAATGAGTTAAGTGGTATTACTAAAACTATCCTGATTGGCACATAAAGCCATGGGGTGACAACTACATGGAAAAAGCTGATTATGTTTAGTTCCATTCCATCTATAGGGTTCCAAGGTGCACAAATGTCCCACTAGTCTTTATTTCACAAGACTGCAAATCGGAAACATCGCCATCGTGTAAACCGACATGAGAACCACAATGACTCGTCGTGCTAAAGGAATTATCGATCCTAAGTGCAATCTTTCCTCGTAATCTTATACCGAATACGAGTATTGCTACTTGCAAATATAAGGAAAAAAATCATATTAAAGCGACGGAAGAATTACTGAAATAGGAACAGATGTATTGCATCTTGCCATTTTGTTAAGCGCTAAAGGACTAAGATCGTCATCCGGATCTGATATCAGATACAATGTCTGCACAACATCGGACATCTTACACACTCAATATTCGATTTTCGATTCCTTGAATTAAGTAGAGCGCCACAAGAAACGCAAATATAGATATGCGTGTTTATGTGCATAATTTTGTCAGTTCGTGTCGTACGGTTTAATTTGATTGAATTGTGCGTATTATATTGATGACTACTGCCGGCAGGAAGACACCATATACAATGTATCAATATTGACATTAAGAATGCCGTAAAACTCAGAAGCAGTGGAACTGAATATCGAGATGCAACGATCTATCACTTTAACAAAGTATATCAACGCTATTGTTACGATATGAATTGGTCATCCCTTATAAAGTAATTAAGGATATCTGCTATTGGGTATTGTGATGATGAGGCATTTATAATCATATGCCAATCTAACTTTTAAAGCTTCCAAACGAGGCAAGCAGGGTAATTTAAGGATTTAAACTTTTACATGGATGACTGCTACACAATATAAGACTTTTTTTACTGTGGTTGAACCTTAAATATGAAGACAACATGTCGTTTTCTAGCTCCATACTGTGCCTAATGACACGAAACTACTCCATAATAGCTTATTCGTATATGTAGATGCAATATAAGACAATTGAAGGTGATTATACATATATCTACTAGCTCTTTTAGGATACTGATACCTCATTTCAGTGCCATTTTATGCGAGCCTTTATCGAATGCGTAAAGAACAAAGAGTGAGCATAAGGAATCGGTTTTTATAAGCCTGTAATGTTGTGTTATTCAACAAAATACCTTGCATATGTTTGTTCCAAATAACCTATTACTGCATATTCAATGGGTCAGATTCTCACGAGAAAACCTTAAGTAAGACACAGAATGTGCTGGTCAGTTCTGATGACTTTCTTTATCTGCAATTTAAATGGCAAGCATCAACGGATTCATTATATCTTTTCGAGCAAATGGCAGCGCTCTCAGGTCGTATATTCTACTACTTACTACCTACTTGAGCTTTAATGCATTTTATATTTACTGACAAGTGTACACAGCCACTAAGGAGACCAATTTGGCGGCGATATGCGACAGTTGATATTTAATTGTTCATAATTTCATTGTTGTGTAAAATTCGACTACGTACTAGAGTAACCCCACGTTTCACGAGAAGATTAAATTGAGACCGTTACATGTAATTTATGGACTGGCGCATTACTTCTAAAGTTTGTGTGGATCACTTGTAATAGGTAACTGTGTAACTGCAGGCATAATTAGTTAAGTAATCTACCCAGTCAGCTAATGATTGTCCAAGGTTCTTCAATTGGTTTTGAATAGGTCAACACATCCAGCTGAATGAAATAAAAGTTACAAGGTGCATAATATAACGATAAACAGAGTTGCATATACGTTTTAATAAGCTATCGCTTGATGATCTGTATGTTGCATATTGTAATGAATAAATTAGATGTTTTTAACTGTTGGGTTATTTGTCTATGTACGTTTCGTCAAACAGTGTTACCAAATATATTTGTTAGAGGTAGCCCTGCAAAAACCAGTCCTCTTCTTGGCCAATAGAAGATTTATTCTATGCATATATGTATGAATCACGGTTTGTCTATTCGTGTGCATACGTTCAGTTGGTTACGCCGGGACGGTGGTATATTTCGCTTTGTTTTGTAGATAGCGTCCGACATCGAATAGAAATGGACATACAGGTGTACAATATGATATTTGTATAGATAAAAATATATGTTACTTATTTTAACGCTTGGTTTTTCGTGCGGCCTGATGAACTGTTTTTAAAGAGATTATGATTTATCCGCTGCTGGCCTGTTACATTCGTGGTTGAACAAATACACCTCATGTCATCCAAATATAAATCATGTTTCGATTACTACACCTACAAGCTAATCATTGAAGTATGTGTCACATAAAAACTGCTTTTATCTCATTCTAAATATTTGAAATCTTCTCGCCAGGACACGAGTTGTGAGACGGAGTGCCTGACAACAGTATAGGGTATTTTAATTATTCACTATGTAAATGCACTGCGACAAACCTACCGCTATTGTTATAACGCCATGCATATGTTTAAAATAACGACGCGAGTGACCCACGATGGTATCAGTTAATGTATCCTCAACTATTAGAAAGAGGGATGTTATTACAGCAGATACTAGTGGTAGCAGTTTAACATCTAGTCAATTATTGCCTTAGCATCGGAAATGCGTAAGATGCAAAATGTCAAGAGCGAGGGTTTTATTGTGGTGAGATATTTAGTTTCTTTATCACAGATTTCTCATGAGCGGAAACAAATTATTATGCACCCGATAACATAATAATATGATAAAAATAAGCATTGATACCATCCCTGCCGCTAAAAGGATCAACAAACTGTCAATTGCGAAATGTCGTTGCAAAGCATAATGGCCCATAGTGCTTTATTCGGGGCAACCGGTGTACGATTAAATGTGCCCATTTGCATCAATCTTGCACATACGACGTTTGTTGTTAAACTCGTAATGAATTGAATATGTATGCGTAAATAAGTTGCTATGCTAATAATTTTTAAGACATAGGAAAATAAAATCTTTTTATTCGTAGCAAACCTACGCAACAGGTCAACGCCTTTCTACATCACCTTGCCTTAAATATTCCAGAACAATGAACAAAGTAATCGTATTTGGCAGGCATTTGCAATCTATTTGAATGAGCGGAATCTTTACACGAAAAGAACCAGGGAGGTCGAAAGAAAACTGTAAGCACACAAAGTGTTGATATAATCTTAGACGTTCTAATGTTACAGATAATACACCGCAACTGAACGTTATACAATTATCTTAACACTAGTTCCTGAGAATGTATTAATGATGTGAAGCAAAAGTACGAAGTTGTTAATAACATTATCACATCGCTGCGCCTAAAATATAATAATAGAGAGGCAATACTGAAGTTGGTGGATAATTTTTTAGAGTGCTACGAAATTGCCTGGCTAAACTGAATGGTTGAGGAAACGACAGTTGCAAGTATGCAGTTCTATCAAAACAATTTGCCTGTAATAATAGCTTCAATTCCAATAACCAAAAGACCTCTGCAGAAAATGTCGGGTTAGTCTTATCCGCTTCTTCACCTTTGACGATAAAGTGCTTCCATTAAACAGGAATATTTGGGCATTGATCCCTAGAAACTTAATTTTGGACATACCTCATATATTAAGCAAAGGCGAATATCAAGCTTCCCACGCGATCAAACAAATGTAGAGGTACATTATTGAGGTCATATTACAATTACACTTTCAATTTCTCACCACATAACATTTTAAACTCAAACGGCATGGCCAAAGGGGTGAAACGTCTCAAGCAACGTTATCAGTTCAACGTTACCTTTGGGAAAACCCTTGTAGCTGCCGTTACAGCAGAAGTGGACAGACGATTGTGCTAGGTTGAGTCGTAATTATGTAAATAAACTGTGCTTCTCGATCTATACACCCACGAAATAGTCGCAATGGGTTTAAGGGAATCAACTTAAAGCAATAGTAATTATTAGTGGTAAGCAAAAGAACCATTATACTTCGATATGCCTCTTCTACTCCACAACCAGGGCTGTGGTACCTATGCAAATAGCAGATGAATCTCAGAGTTAAAAGCTACGATGACATATTTCATACAGGTAAGAACAACTCTTGCCGACATTAAGATTTGTCGGAAGTCCGATTTTGCCGGATTTATAGCTTAAAAAACATTTAAACTGGAATTTGGCGCTTTACGTAAAGTTGATTTTGAATAGATTGCGTAAATCTGATTGCTTTGTAATCAAGCCGAGTATCGCTTTCCCTCAGCGTTGTTGTAAAATAATGGGCAGGTATTATGCCCTGCTTGTTAGGCTTCATGCTTAGCATTAAAACATAAGTTGAGCCGTACCATGTTTGGATTCTCATGCACGAATATAAACAATTTGAAAACATGTATTTATCGACTACATATTCTCTGCATTCAAGTTACGTCTGACTACTACCCTAACAGGTCATGCAGTAGTCGCAGTATTTTTCCTCGATTTCCAATCTCATGAAAAAAAGATAATATTTTGCTCTGAATTTTCAGAAATCAGTGTTAGCATCAGATCTATACCAGTGCCAGATTGCTTAGGAGAATATTTAGAAACAAGCTACGGCACGCAGGCATTTACTGCAATCTAATATGCATCTATTTAACATCATAAAGATGGCTATCATAGCCAAGTACAATTTGAAGGAAACTTAATTGGTGAAATAATTGACGTGTAATTTCATTCGATCTATCATTATATCCACCAGCAAATCTTCCAGATACCACTGCAACCTAGCAAGTTAACAATTGTCTACGTTTATTGCGGTGTTTAACATATGTTCAAATATGCTAGGGCATTAACAACCGGCTGCTTGTAACTCGTAATTAATAGCATGTATTCGTATGGTCGCAGTGATCAGCCCGCAGCCATATATATATATATATATATATATATATATATATATATATATATATATATAGAGATATATATATATATATAGAGATATATATATATATATATATATATATATATATATATAGATATATATATATATATATAGATATATATATATATATATATATCTATATATATATATATATATATATATATATATATATATATATATATATATATATATATATATATATATATATATATATATATATATATATATATATATATATATATATATATATATCTTGATCCACTGAAAAGCAACAGAACAATTTACAATTGAGCTTCACAGCCAAATTAACCGAGAGGACTGTAGCTGTTAAGCTTTATGACAGAGATTCGATGTTTTGACAACTCGATACCAATTCAACCCGCTTTTTTGTCCAGTTAAGCGAAACGACTTGAACTTCGTCAGAAACAGCCAACAACGTTGGTATTCGGATGAAGTCAAATTATCGTTCCTCAGATTAGAAGATTAGACAGGATAAAAAAGTTGCTGAATCATTCCACAGCTGATATCCTTGCTCATGACCACGGTCTCATTTACAACAATTGCCTAGTAAATAGGCTTCATCTCACATCAATCAATCATTATCCATCTGTGTTGTAGTTCCTCTAGCTGCTTTCCCACAGAAACGTATAATGGCTCAACCCCGATCGGTGTGCACAAGATACGTCATTTAGTAACAAATAATCCATAGTTCAAAGCTAATTGGGCGTTAGGTTTACCAAACAGGGACAGTATTATGTATTCTCACGAAAATGTATTCTCAATGCGAAACATTCAAATTGAAGTAAAATATTACAAACACTGCGATGATCATGGTGATAATAATAACTACGGGGAAATCAACAAATAACGAACTTGTTTGAAAGTTGCAGTTGCACACCCCTAAGAAAACGTTAAGGCATATGGGTTGGGCATACTATTATCACAGTAATCTATGACTTAAAGAATAGTTTATGTCATATTTTTGTCCAAACCGTCACCAAATTAGTGTGCACATACAACCTGTGTAGGGCAGTATTTAAATGCGCATTACAATTGCAGCGATCGCTTTTGTGTAACAGAGAGTTACCGGGCAAGATATTACATTCATTAAAACCTACTCTAGGACAACGTTTAGTCTGAGCAACTCCGTCTAATCTACCAGTACACATATAGGCAAGAGGCAAGGCCGCTACACGATGTGATTCACTGAAGATTATGGTTTGTACAATACGTGCGATGATGACCAAAGCTGATAATTTGCGTCGGTTGTAGGCTCTAGAGTTGATCATTACTTCGAAAAATCGAATAAATGTACATCTGGGGACCAGAGAAGCTTACTCATCCATCCTTGTCAGCCATTTGCCCTCCCCAGATACAAAGGCTGAACGCAACTTGCAATTCCACTCTATGCATAGCAAGATATTGCCATGCATACTCGAATTGTTAACATTAACCAGTTATGATCCGCGATTAAATATTAATACAGCATTGTCACGTTCAGGAGTTTATCAGTCAGGCAGTAAGGGAAAATGCGATTGGATTGCTTTGTTCGGTTTTCATTCGTATTCTAGATTGTGGTTATGGTAGTTTCATCTACCTCATTTTCGAAAAACAACTTCCATTCAGATGCGATATCGTGACAATTTACAGGCTTGTAAATATCATTTAGCATGGATGAAGATATGCAAATAAATAACATCCAAAAGATTCGATAACAAATATTTTGGATCGAGGATAGCTCCATTAATCCAAGTGCAACGCTCCATTCTTTAAAATTGTCGGTGGTTTATGTCTAGAGAGAGGACTGAAAGTAGCGCACACATCATCAAACCTGATAGCATATAGTGAACATTATCTTAAGTTAACATTACCTCGGCATATTTAATATAGCTCAAATAGAGGATGAAAAACGGCGTGTGTCATATGTTCACCCCTTTTGAATTAAATGAGGCTCCTGGTGGGTTGGTAATAACAGTACATCGCGCTTTATTGTATTTTATTACATTACCGTAACACCTCAGAAGAAGATACACGAGCGTTGAGACAACTAATATTATGTTGTATGAACCAAGCCAAAGACAACTGGTCGTTCAACTTTAGCAGAAACCGCAGAGATAAACCAGACCCATAAAAACTGAGACAACCACATTCTGTTTCACCAAATTCCCATCACCGTCGCTCTAGCACATTTTATAGCAGTCGTCGATGTATACTCAAACCGCGACCAAATTAATGTGCCTAAAGTATCTTATGTTTTACATTACTCTATTAGCAGGTCTCTATTAACATCATTCTAGCACCTATTACATTATTCTGTGCCCATAATGCAATCACATTTTGATTGCCTTTCCGATATGGGCCACTATTGCAGGCTTCGGTTCAATTTACCACAGGTGAATGTGCACTATGGCCTAATTGAAAGCGACCCGATGTAATAGAGTACATTCAAATCCCAGGCTAGACTTAAACCTGTTCTTCTATTAGCGATTTTATTTGCTTCTTTTTGTTACTTTTTGGTTATATTTCTGTGCCTTTGTAGGCGTGTTCATTTCTAAAATTGGAATTTTATAGTTTATCCTCTCAACAGCAGAGCGCTATGCACTACAACAAATGGTAGCTACATTCTAAGCCTTTGATAATATGACAAGCACAGGAGCAAACAACAGGGATCCATTCGTCTTCTCTTTCTATCTTGTGAGGCTTAAGTGCTTTGAATTGCAAACTAAAAGCAATAACCTTTTCAAATCTATATAGTTTATGTACAAACTGATCTTAAGCAGTGAGAGTTACTACAAAAACAGATATGATATTGGTTGCTATTTGTGCAGCACGCAAGCACCAACACTATCGGATATAAATGAATGTGATTTCCCAAGCAGCGGATGAAATGACAAAGCAATTTAAGAGGTGTATGAATTGAGCTATATTACAATTGACATCCTTACTGCATGTGTTTATGGCAGATATGCAACAACAAAAAATTGCGGACGTAGCTTTTACAAGTTTAGTCACCCAAGCTAAATATGCGACGCTGGATTTGTAAGAAGCAAATATAAACTGTATGCTCATAGATAAAAAAACGTCACGAAAAATTGAAAACGCAAGAGGAATGAGGCAGGATTGACAGCGTCATGACTGACGATTAAATTATAACATTTATCTGGCTTTGCATGAATTACCCTTTGCCAGACAATGCTTTCTTTGGTGTGATAAGCAAAAGCTAATAAAAAAATCCAAATATGCCCATTTAGTTGATTATATACAACGCATGTATATTTATACTTTTCCTTCCTTTAACTGTTAAATAACTCTTACCTGTCTGATCAGATGTGCAAAGCAGATATGCGAAGTAGAAAGGGATGAAAGTGAAGTTCTACCTCCTTGTCTATGTTGCAGCCTAAGCAACGATCCTCATTTAAATATCAATTTATCGCTGTCATTGGGTAACTTTATGAGCTGCAATCATCCCTCGTTCATTTTTCTTTCTCTTGTAAGTTCGCCAACGAGCAGATAGTCGCATAAGAACAATGACTGGAAAATAGACAGAGGAAGATTGGTTAATACAATTGGTTGATTTAAAATATGAACATAGTCCAAGAGCACTTTGAGTTAGTTAATTTCAGTTGGAGCTGCCATGTGGCAATCCTTTGTATACATTGTACCAAAGATACAGATATTTGACAGCTGATGGAATGGGCATCAAGAATACATATCGAAATTATAGATCAAACAAAGTCGTCATGAAATGTAGTCAGTCAGCACGCGCTCTGTGCAGTTTTATGTAACCCTTTTGTTCTATACATATCTAAGTTAAAGAGTTTCTTTATGGTTGCCAGGATTCATATCACAGTTTGCGTTAATATCTATATAGGGCTATATCTTTGTAGTTTATGAGCTATAATGAGAGGTCATGATGCTTTTGAAGGTTATGTAAGCACGACACAAAATACGCCGGTCATCTTGTTTTATGACTTCTATATATGTTTTGGTGACATGCCCCATCGAACTCAGTACAGTTTGTCACGCCATCGCTGCGCTATCTAGCCGTATATTTTCATTTATGTTGCCAGTTGCATATTGGTAATAACGTTTAATGACCTACTTTAGCAGTTCCTCATTGACTGACGGTTTCTTGCTCGTGTACACAGGTTGGAAAGGAGATCGCTTCGGTGGCGAGATAAAACAGTGCACCTTCAATTGCTAATGAGTGATTTAGCCACATCACCACCTCCACCAGCACACACACTCACAACATTTCAATATGCATTAGCAGCGTGCATATCTGATACATAAATTCAGAAAACGTAAGTCAGCTTAGAGACCGATATACGGTCGAACCCACGGTTTGCAATAATGTCGAGTGAATTCACGTCATTGCTCACAACCAATATCGCCTTCTCAATTTGGTTAGCTGGTCAAATACAATTGACACATACACCGCTACAATGTCCATGTGAAGGTCATTAACATCCCAGCTGCAGCAAGAGCAGTCATCACAAATCTACCTTTTGTATATTATCACAGTTGGTAAAGACTTGCCTTGGACCGTACTACAGCATCTTTAGTTACCATATCATACATTACTAGTCCACTTTACCGATTTACATAATAATATACTAACACCCATCACGCGTATAACGCCGTATTTATCAACCGCCGCAGTGATGGACTAACGGACCTTGCTCGATTTAATTACGAATGAAGCAAACGCTAACGAAGCAAGAAAAAAATGTATCATTAGTACCTGATCCACGCGGGGAATGTTCAATGGCACGTTAGTGTAATTATTTGACTTGTCTCACTATCGCTTACCGAATATCGACTTGCATTACTTATATCAAAGATTTTTTATACCTAATCCTAGATTATCTCGGGATATTAACCAAAATGCACTGGAACATATTTCGTTTGCGGCATTACGTGGCTAGGTAGTTAGTTTCACGTATTTATATGAGGTCATTTATATGCTGGTTCTGCTTACTGTAACCCAGAATACCTTTTTTGGTAACTGTAACCCATCAATGCCATTATCTAGGACATTTAACGTTATGATAATGATGATGCTAAACGATGTTCAGCAAGCTGCAGGTTGGCATATTGTGATGATAAACGCAACAAGCATGCACCGTCATAAATATATTTTAGCAACACATTTATGGTGATAATTGCTAAATTAAGTGTTTACTTCAATCAACCGGCCAACATCGACCATGCATATTCTCATATACTGCTACCGATAATTTGCTGAGCCAAAATACTTGTTCACATCATATTCACGTGTAAAGCTCATCTTCACAACACTTCGATCAAGTTACTTTTCGGAACACTATGCTAATGTGAGGGTGTCAATGCGTATGATCGGGAAAATCAATTCAATCAAATGTAATGTTTGCATCTCTGGCATAACTAATCAAATGCATATAACACTTCGTATTAGTGCTGACAGTTACATTAAGATGGGGGCGTTCCTACTTACAGCAAAGTAACTTTATCAAGCGGTACGATTACGTGTAGGTACAGACCGGTTGTCTGACGGTCTGTACTAGTCTATTATGAGAGATATGTATTGAGTTGCCCAGAACAAAAGGGATCGGTTATTCTCGCCTCCGACTCGGTCGAATCTTAACTTGACTTTTCATATATGTCCATTTATTTGAGTCCTGCAATAGACAACTTATCTTGTACATGAATGCTTGCAGTTGTATGTTTGTGACAGTTAATTACATATTTCCCTCCCAGCCAATATTACCCTTGTACCACTCGATTCATGCGGCGCACCTCGTATTATTGCGCAGATGTTGCTTTTGTGGGAGAGTCCAGATGACATGCTCGAACTTCTGTTGTATTTACCATTCAATAATGTCATTACTAGTCGACCGAATCAAGCGAATACGAATTTTGCCTGTCTATAACATATATCGTGCACCTACGGATCAACACATTTACTAAATATAGAAAAAACCAATAACGACCGTTTGCTTAACCTATTCATGCTCTTAGCATGGCACCACTAACATTCAGCAACGTAAAGATAACGTCCAGCAGCGGCCATATTGTTTGCCTTGTTTGTGCCTATAATTTTTTTGTGCGTGTAATACTGAATAAAGAGGTAATATTAATAGTATGGCGTCGTTATGCAAATTCGTGTCAAATAATCATCCAATGTCAGTACAGTTAAATGCAGCGCCACACATTATAGGGCGTTCTTAAGTATTTTGTCGATGCAACCGATCCATATGGGAGCAATATCATTATTATGTAGTAGTTTAATTAATGCTCGAATGGAACGATTCCTTGGTCGAAAGCTGATTGTAAATATCGCTATTTTTGTTTTAATAGAATAGATGTATCTGCCAAATTTGATAATTCCTTATGCATGTAAAAAATCAATGATGCTTTAAATCATTTGATTCTACCATGGCAACAAAATAATATATATTCTGTCCGGAAATAATGCTATTCATTAATCAGTTGCTTTTGGAGCATATTTACTAGTCAATATGCACGCTTATGTCTGTTCCATTTTTTGAAAAACATAGGTGCATAAATTTAACTGGTCGACAATTGCCCATCGCGCTGTTCAGCGAAAATCTCTAACAAATATGTATTGCATCAGGATGCATCAAAACGAGAAAGTTCGTGCATTATATAATCATGGTATGACTAACGCGAATTCCTCTGCTCTGAAGCGTCAATCGTATTCGCTGCTTGGCCCAACATAACGATACTAATATTCGTCAGATGGCGAGGTCTTTACATAAAGCCAATTTTATGGAATTTTTTTATCATCATCATAACTAAATGAACGTTTTGCTCAAATAATCTTCTGTATATTGTCACTTGTTCACGCCAGTAGTTCATTAGAAATTTTCGGTAACTTACCCATCGTTCAAATATATGTCACATAATTGCCACAACTCAAAAAGCATTTAAAGTACTGTTACAACTATATCATGAATTATATGTCCGATCAACTACTGCGAGCAACTTGGTATCTTCATCACAATAGTTGAATAAGATTTGCACAAAGGCCGTAATTATGACATCATGCATTAATGTATGATATTTTAATTGCCGATGGTATATAGCACTCTTTCTACTTAAATTTAAACCGTATATATAAATTCTATATACGATATATATATATATATATATATATATATATATATATATATATATATATATATATATATATATATATATATATATATATATATATATATATATATATATATATATATATATATATATATATATATATATATCTATATATATATATATATATATATATATATATATATATATATATATATATATATACTGACGATTCCAACCATATGTAGACTCCATCCTTTCGTGGACAAATTTTTAAATTACATTTTATGCTTTCACTATTTATTAATTATTGATTCGGCATATCTTAAATGATATAATGTAAATGTTTTAAGCAAATAAAAATGTTTTTTGTCACTTTTTATTCCTGGTATATACTCTTGGTCCTCTAACGATCGTCTACGAATGGTCAAGATACTAATTTATACGTATAAATCCATTTATATTTGCGTACATTTGCGGAATACCGAAATTTCGAAATCATTTTCCGTTGTATGATTGACATTCTGCACAGCACAGTGTTTAGCAGGAGTGTTGTCATTATAATTCAATATGCAGATTATTAATAGTCGACGAGTTTTTTTAGCCACTAGCTAAAGCCAGGTGTTGGACGCAAAATTAGGCAAGCGACATATCTCTCCATAAAACGTAGATAATATGCAAATATAATATATATATATATATATATATATATATATATATATATATATATATATTTATAAATATATATATATATATATATATATATATATATATATATATATATATATATATATATATATATATATATATATATATATATATATATATATATATATATATATATATATATGTATATATATATAGATATTTATGTATATACCAATATGAAAAGTGATCGCTCATATAAGGATTGACTTCTGGGATTGCTTAGATATAACGTCAAGTGCGACTGGTTATAAAGAATATGGTTATTCACGAGTTTTTCCCCATGTGTCTGCGAAAATTGCATACAGCAACGGAATAACAACGAATTTATGGGCGAGAAGTACAGCAATAATGCGCAGGTCTACTGAAGCAGTAAATAAACATTAAATACAAGCCGATGTCACTGAAACAACCAAATGTGGCCCTGCTTCCACAAATTTGTGTGTGGCGTTGCTGATAAGCGAGTAACCGATTCGGCCAAAGTAGCTGGTGGCCTTTCACGGTATTTGCATAATCTTAATTCATCACGAATGCAACGTTGCTACTTTTTTTCTGAGCAGCGTTTGATCTGTTATGTGTATGCATTTGGTGGTCACAAATCTTTTAGGGTGAGAAGTTAATTTGGATTAAGTTTAATGACCGTGAAGCAGCACCGAAGCATAAACTCATTTGACTGGAGCAGTCAAGGGCAGCGATTAGTCATTTTAAAGGGCAGATTTGTTTTCGATGCAGCCAGCCATATGCTGCATTATCTGCTGCTCTGATTTTTCGGCTGTGTTTAGCTGCGGATGTGTACATTGGCTTCTCTATAAGTGAATTGTTTTCATGATTCATTCAACTGCAGTGATAATTTATTAGTTGGATATGATCGGCATTATTTGCTAGCTTGACAGAGTATTTCTCGTATGTTGCAAACCATGAATCTAACATTGCTTGCAAGTACTTGAATTAACAGTGCATTTGTTCCGACGATGGTTAGTGGTATCAGCTAAGAAAACATCTAGGTCTAACGCACAATGATTAAGTTATCAATTTCTTAAAGCTGTATTTTTAAAGGTTTTTATCGTGCAAAGCTGCGGCAAGGGTTTGTTGACTAAACCTACGATCTAACCCTGGGTGTATGTGTCTCGTCAAATCTGCTTATGGCTTATACTAAATATTTGAAATCGTCTCGCCGGGCAGGAATATGCAGAATAAAAACAAAAATACAGGAATGTATGTTCGATTTAAATGTTATACCTAACCAGCGTTACGCAACTTAAAAGTGTAAACGCTCTTCAGCATCAATACAGTTATCACTGTTACGTACAGCCCAATATAATGTTGGAAACAATGACGCAAATGGACCAAGGCTTTTGTAAGGGCACCATAAAGTATGGGGAGGGGGTGGTTATTACGTTAGAAGCTATTGAAAGCAGTTTAACGTCTGCTAGGTTATTACTCTAGCATATGACATAAGTTAGCAGAACTGTATCAGTATTGCTATGATACGAAATGTCATGATGGAGGTTTTTGGGGGTAATATGTAAATCCTGGTTAGCAACTGTTCTATCTCTTTACAGCTACAGAAACGAATTTGAACGATCCCGAGAACGCAACATTAACATCATTTAATTACACCCTTGCTGAAAAGGGATCTGCCTATCACAAATGTACTCATAAAGCTTAATGGCGCATGGTGCTTTATACAGGGCAGCCACTTAATACTATAAGTAAGCTTTGTACTATTACATATCACCATTTACATCACGCTCGCACATCTGACGTGGGATGTTCGACCTGCGACTTAACAACTGTCTAAGCACATTAGTATTAGTATTAGTTCAGGCACAACCAAGATTAAATAAAAAAACTCCTGCTAGAGACAACCTACTTACTCACTACATCAAATTGTGTCCAAATAACCTATATATATATATATATATATATATATATATATATATATATATATATATATATATATATATATATATATATATATATATATATATATATATATATATATATATATATATATATATATATATATCTCTGTGTGTGTGTGTGTGTGTGTGTGTGTGTGTGTATATATATATATATAAATGTATATATATATCTGTGTCTATATAGCTATCTCTCTCTCTTTCTCTGTCTCTCTCTCCTCTCTCTCTCTCTACCTCTCTCTATATATATATATTTATCTCTCTATATATCTATATATATATATATATATATATATATATATAATGTCGATGTTGTTGCAAACATATCCAATATAAAACTGAATCGTCAGCAACATTCCCGATGTGGATACGCTCATTATAATCTATTTATTACCATATAATATGACAAGTTGATTGGACATAAATGCATTCTATAATCTGACCAGTTCTATCATTCTTTGTCTACATGTTTTTAATAATGTGTTGCTTCAAATACTAATCACACCAATATTAATTATGACCTTGATGATCGCAACTGAGATATGGCTGTTTTCACATGTCACTGAAGCCTCACTGTAAAGTTATCAACACACGTATATCAAACAATCTAGTAACGTAGGTAATGTATAATTTATTAAACTATGTTTGCATCTTCTAGCGCTTCGATTTGTTATATAAATTCTGCACCAAAACGCAGGGAACTGCTGTAACGCAGAATAGATATGATTTTATCGTGCGATAATCGTGAATTATGAGACAATTAGTCATTATAAATGCATATACCATAGTTATCGCAAGCAAAAATTAACGGAACTGATTGTCACACACATCATCGAAACGCGCATATTATCTTTTGAAACATGCTGTTGTAACAAAGACGGTGCCTGAGGCGCCAGCAGTGAAAGCGTTATTTACAATGTCACCTTACTAGCGCGCATCATATCTCATATTATCATAAAAATATTTTGTTTCCGAACATAGCATCCTGAGGGCTTTTTTTTTACATAATTAGCCGTTTGAATGACAACAGTCAGCACCATTTTGAGTATGAGGAGGAAACCACCAGGTAGTGCGAAGTGCTTATTATTTGCAGTTAACAGAGCAATACATTGGTCAATTATCAAACCGAAAATAATAGTTAGGTTAACTCTGAAAATAAATGATATCAATCTATGAATGCAACCTAAACGGGGAATGAAACACAAGAGCGCAATCTCATAAACAATAACTAGAAAACCTATATTCCTCGGCTTATTCTCTGCATTTGTATGAGAGCACCAGGAAACGGAAATAACGTCAGATGTTCCTACATTCTGTTAAAGAGACTGTTCAGCCACATATAAGGCAATCAGGGATCATTTCGTTATTACATTACTACGATTAACGCAGACGTAAGTAATGACATCTTATTTGTGCCGCCGAGTTTACATGATGGAAGTTATGTTGATAAGTTTTTAACATTATCATTTGACTGGAAATGTTCATGATATACTGTGGAGATCTGTTTTATTCAGTTATGTCGTTCCATCGATAACGTTGCCTCCCTATAACCATGAACTACACGAAAGTTAGCTGTAAATCATAACGCGCTCTGAATTTACCTCGCTAACGATGTGTATTCTTCCGCTTTAGTTACATAATGTAGATTTCATAAAATCTTCACTCATTCAAGTTGTGGGCATAATTGTGCACACATTAGACCGACAAGCAGGAAGGATAATGTCCGACAACATAAATGGCGACTGTCGAAGCAAGGATCTTTTTTCTGAGACCACAGCGCCGCGTAGCGACTGAAAGTCTGAAAATGTAACATTTTTGGTTTCCAAGGTGCTGTTACCAAGCAGCTTGCTAGGCAACCACTTTCCTTATATGGGGCTGAACAGTCTCTTTAAACTAAGTGTTGACGCACATTTATTTTCAATTTATAGGTTGTGCACGACAGTTGCATGGCTTCTGGCGGAAATTCCTTTAAGGAGGGAGACACAGTAACCATTATATCAATAATATCAACATGAATGCTACGAAACTAGGAAGAGTGCCACTGAATATCCAGTTGTAACACGCAATCATTTTAACCAAGTATATAAATACTGGTGATAGGATATGAATTGTTATCATGTAAGTAAGGCTATCTGGAAATAAAGTCGTGTGTTTGTAATCATTTAACGTGTGCATCATATTGCAGTCTATCCATAAATGGTTCTAACGAAGCAAGCTGGATAATATAAGAATAAAAATGTTTCCACAGGTTATGTTAGTAGAAATATCATATGGTGACTAGTTAAGTTCACCTAATGCATCTTTGGTAAGCTAGTTAGTAAATACTCCTATTCTTGCTTTAAAGTGCCTATCGCACGAAAAATCATGTAATTTTTTTCGCCAGATACCGGAAATATAACCCAAATGTACCTATTTTGTATATGTGTCAATTGTCTAAGTGCGCGCTTTTGGATCGAAATTCGACTTTAAAGATGAATTCGGCGTATAGAGCCGACAAGCTCATGAATAATTCATCGCCTCCGCGTGACGTCAGGTCCGGGAGAGTTTTTGTTGCGAGGCGCAATCTGCACTACGATTAGCGAGAAATGGCTGCTGGAAATTTCGTTATTTCATCACTCCAGGAGAGCGACGAAGAGACATGGTATGGCACAGGTGATTCGCAAACTATCGTTGCTTCGGCAGAGCATGTTATGCCATACAGATTCGAACCAGAAAGGAGCGAATCCGACGTCTCCGATGAGGAGAAAACAGACATTGGCGATGAAACTGCTGCGTCTGGGTCTCACGCGGGTCATCCTGCCCAGGACATAGGGCGGCTACAGAACAATGCTTGGTAAGCTATATCTGATCGTACTTGTGCACCAGTTCATCGTATATGTGTTGGCGTGTAACGAAGTTAATCCATAAATTCCACCAACAAAATATGTAACCTCTTTTCCTAACAGTAATGTATACAACAGAGCTTTGAAGCAAATAATTCTTCCATATCAGACAGCAGATATGAGATACCACAAAGTTTTTATCAAATCAAGTGGTTGCGAAGGTTCATGTTTACAAAGTTGTATCGTGTAAATGTAAATGCTCCTCCACACGAATTGCAAACAAACTACAACTAATTTCGGACTAGCTGCTGTTAATACATAGAGATGCTCGTTTATTTAAAGTAGGCCTTATCAAAGGCCGATTACAATATTTTAAAAAGTTGATGTTGGTCGATTCTGGGGTAGAATATATATAGGATAGCAAGTTCCTCAGTTGTTTTCTCGTAGGATTGTCAGTTAGCCCATAAACGAATGTATAACTGGACTTTAGGAGGTGAAGATTATGGTATAATATTACCATGTGGTCAGTGTTACATCAGATTTTCTATGAATGCAGAGGCTAAAACATATTTGCCATACAATATGTCATCCTTTATTACCTACATTAATATTCCCATCATCACATCATGTTACAGGTGTTTGTGTGGCTACTGTCAACCAATGTCAGAGGTAGAAGAATCTGTGTGCTGTGTGGAGATTCCTCGAGTCATGACCTCCATAGAGAACAGCCCCATTCCCATTGGTTGCATAACCCAGCATCCTGGTTTCAGCCCAATCTGTTTGAACCCTTGGGCCTTGCAAGTGGGATATTTCTCCTACAGACAACAGCACGGGCACATGTCAGATAATGATGTACTAAGGTGACAATGTTTTCTATTATTTACACATAAATCTGTAAGAAGGCTAGCAGACATTATTTACGATTTAATTATACTTATTGATACTGGTATGACAAAAAATATTTGATCATGGTTAAATCAACAATGTCACATGGTTATTTTACAGGCGTTACAGGTATACTGCATACAGGCAGTTTGTTCGCTGGTGCTGGGGACATCTTGGACAAAAGATACGAGTTACGTTACCAGCCTGCGCTGTTACAACAATACGAGATAGCTTCCCAGCATCAGACTATCAAGGATTCCTCTACCCTCCACTTACCTAGGACTTGTCTCGATTCATGCGGAACCTACTCTGGTGTGCCTCAATGGCTTGTTGTGGATTTGGTCTTACCGCATCTGCACATATTGGAGGTGGTGCTTGTGTCTTGCGCAGGGTTGGCTCATAGCAAACTAGCAAAAACTCAGCCATCAGGCACTCGACATATTCTGAAACATAACAGGAATCAAGTTACAGCTTCCACACCAGACTGTCGCTTATTACCTTATATCCCCATGTTTATTGAATTTGTTGTTGTTTACATTTTATATATCAGTAAAAATATTCACCAAATGTTGCCTTTGTTGCTACTTTAGTGACAACATGCCCCTGCTTAAACTTGGGGTATCTAAGCTTGAAGACTGGATCCCCAGCTTCTGTTGTCGCCTGGTCTCTTCCCCCATTTTCATTGTAATGGAGGGCAGCAAGTCTCAGTCTGTGATACAATGAACCAATTATACGTGACCTACATATATTTGGCATATAAGTACATGTGAACAAATTTAATGACTCGCAAATTTAATTCAGAATATACAAACATCACCATGAAGTAGCACTGTGAAAAGCAACAAATTATATCATAAGGTTGGTACTTGCCTGGCAACCATACCCTCATAGAAGAAGACCAGCATCTTTGGGGCGAAGTGGTTGACCAAACTGTGGAAGGCTTCAACCGATGAAGTTTGCACTACATGACTGCCTGTTAGAACCAAGTTATGTAAGTAATTTGGTAGCTCGATTATTGCAGTATTTCGTAGAAAAAAAAAATATCTCGTAAAACTTGTAAATGCATATAACAAGGCCATTTACTAAATAATGAATAAACTATGATGCCAAAAGAGTCGAACCTGGTTCTAGCCATTTCTTCCTAGCAGCATTGCCTTCAAGCTGTGGATGTAAACAAGAGGAAAATGTGTTACCATGACCCGTGTGGATATTCTGTACGTGGTTTGCAATAGATTTCCACTTAGATAGGATGATGTCGCCATTGTTGTCCGTAGTAAATGAGGCACTCCAGTAGAGATGATTGGTGATACTGGGGATCCATGCAAACAGTGAGTAGCAGCCCCGCTCTCTGGCTGCAGCTTCCAGCTTCTTGCCAAGTCCTAATACACAGAGCAAATAATTACATTTTACCCAGTTCATCTTACAATAATAAAATCATATGACAGTTGTGACATACAAAACAGTCACAGATGATATGTATTGAAATAGCTATCTTTGGCAACATGCCACATGTCGTACTGATGTCTGGTCTCTGGCAATGTTTCCCTGATCCATTTGGCTATAAATCTACACAGACAGATTACACAAATTCCCTACTTATAAGATCTAATGTTTGTATGGGAGTATAATGTAACATTTATATGCTGATCCATAAATAAACACCAAGAACCGCTTAGGGTCGAGGTGATAGGGCATGCATTATTTGCGAGTTATGTACTACTGAACATACACATGTCTGTCTGTGATGATGCTTTTAATGGTGAGGCCATAGTAATGTAGTAGCTGCACAGAACGTTCCAGCCCCTCCAGTTCCATATGATAGCTGCCACCAGTCTCTGTGCACTGTAACACATTAATGGTAACATATTGAATGGATTCATAGACAGAAGGGATGAGGAGGTACAAGTGAATATTTATAACTGCAAATAGTATAATTACTCTTACCTGCACCAATTGGATGTCTATTACTTTATTTGACTCCAGCTCCATTGTGGTGTAAGAGCCAAACTTTACAGAATGACCGGGGCTGTCGGCGCGTCCGTCACCTCCCATTGTTATACCATCCTTCTCCTGTAGGGCCACTAATAGCAAAGTCTGCTGGTTCTCCCACACCTTGTTGATGACAGGCTGCATCAGCATTGTCTGGTGCCGAAAAAATGTTGATGGAGAAGTCGCCTTAACTCCCATAAATTTGAGAGCTCGAAGCACCTTCCTTGGTGTGGCTCCAGCAAATAATATTGAAGCGGAAAGAAGGACATTTCCTGCAGCGTAGGTTCCAACATAGGGCTGACTCTGCCACACAGTTTCTTTATCACACAGTTGTTGCAACTGAAAGTGATCACTAAAAGTGACCCTACCACTTTTGGATTCTTACTTCTTATATCCATACCTCCACATTTGGGACAGTGGATCCATGACATCAACTGCAAAAACTGGGAAGAAAATATGAGGAACTTTGGTTCCTTGTTCAGCGGAGTACCTGGCACAGGCCAATGTATGTCTTGAATGTCATCCTCGCAGTCATCATTATCTGATGCAACGGAACTTTGGAAAGATCATGGATCCCCAGCTTCTGTTGTCGCCTGGTCTCTTCCCCCATTTTCATTGTAATGGAGGGCAGCAAGTCTCAGTCTGTGATACAATGAACCAATTATACGTGACCTACATATATTTGGCATATAAGTACATGTGAACAAATTTAATGACTCGCAAATTTAATTCAGAATATACAAACATCACCATGAAGTAGCACTGTGAAAAGCAACAAATTATATCATAAGGTTGGTACTTGCCTGGCAACCATACCCTCATAGAAGAAGACCAGCATCTTTGGGGCGAAGTGGTTGACCAAACTGTGGAAGGCTTCAACCGATGAAGTTTGCACTACATGACTGCCTGTTAGAACCAAGTTATGTAAGTAATTTGGTAGCTCGATTATTGCAGTATTTCGTAGAAAAAAAAATATCTCGTAAAACTTGTAAATGCATATAACAAGGCCATTTGTAAATAAAACAAGGCCATTTACTAAATAATGAAAACTATGATGCCAAAAGAGTCGAACCTGGTTCTAGCCATTTTCTTCCTAGCAGCATTGCCTTCAAGCTGTGGATGTAAACAAGAGGAAAATGTGTTACCATGACCCGTGTGGATATTCTGTACGTGGTTTGCAATAGATTTCCACTTAGATAGGATGATGTCGCCATTGTTGTCCGTAGTAAATGAGGCACTCCAGTAGAGATGATTGGTGATACTGGGGATCCATGCAAACAGTGAGTAGCAGCCCCGCTCTCTGGCTGCAGCTTCCAGCTTCTTGCCAAGTCCTAATACACAGAGCAAATAATTACATTTTACCCAGTTCATCTTACAATAATAAAATCATATGACAGTTGTGACATACAAAACAGTCACAGATGATATGTATTGAAATAGCTAATCTTTGGCAACATGCCACATGTCGTACTGATGTCTGGTCTCTGGCAATGTTTCCCTGATCCATTTGGCTATAAATCTACACAGACAGATTACACAAATTCCCTACTTATAAGATCTAATGTTTGTATGGGAGTATAATGTAACATTTATATGCTGATCCATAAATAAACACCAAGAACCGCTTAGGGTCGAGGTGATAGGGCATGCATTATTTGCGAGTTATGTACTACTGAACATACACATGTCTGTCTGTGATGATGCTTTTAATGGTGAGGCCATAGTAATGTAGTAGCTGCACAGAACGTTCCAGCCCCTCCAGTTCCATATGATAGCTGCCACCAGTCTCTGTGCACTGTAACACATTAATGGTAACATATTGAATGGATTCATAGACAGAAGGGATGAGGAGGTACAAGTGAATATTTATAACTGCAAATAGTATAATTACTCTTACCTGCACCAATTGGATGTCTATTACTTTATTTGACTCCAGCTCCATTGTGGTGTAAGAGCCAAACTTTACAGAATGACCGGGGCTGTCGGCGCGTCCGTCACCTCCCATTGTTATACCATCCTTCTCCTGTAGGGCCACTAATAGCAAAGTCTGCTGGTTCTCCCACACCTTGTTGATGACAGGCTGCATCAGCATTGTCTGGTGCCGAAAAAATGTTGATGGAGAAGTCGCCTTAACTCCCATAAATTTGAGAGCTCGAAGCACCTTCCTTGGTGTGGCTCCAGCAAATAATATTGAAGCGGAAAGAAGGACATTTCCTGCAGCGTAGGTTCCAACATAGGGCTGACTCTGCCACACAGTTTCTTTATCACAGTTGTTGCAACTGAAAGTGATCACTAAAAGTGACCCTACCACTTTTGGATTCTTACTTCTTATATCCATACCTCCACATTTGGGACAGTGGATCCATGACATCAACTGCAAAAACTGGGAAGAAAATATGAGGAACTTTGGTTCCTTGTTCAGCGGAGTACCTGGCACAGGCCAATGTATGTCTTGAATGTCATCCTCGCAGTCATCATTATCTGATGCAACGGAACTTTGGAAAGATGGCATGTAGTCGGATGAGAGATTTGCATCAAAGGTCCGAGAAGGGTCTTCATCACTACACTCATCAGGGTCATGCTCCATTGGCTCGTTCTCCATTTCTCCTAGCATCCTCAATGGCGGGCCTTCCAGGATATGGCATTGGACACCTGAACACATTGGTAATACAAATAAACACTGATGTACATATGCCTATACATATTTGCCAATTCATTATCAAACATATCTATGCATAACATATGACACAAGCTAATTTACAACAGTATTTACTGTTTCATTGTAACTGGATTAACTTTCTGTGGCATCAATATTTGTATTCTGGAAAAATAGTCTATCAATGACACAACTCAACATTAAATACCTATTGAGTGACACTGCTGCACTGTCTGCACTCTACGAGTCCTTGTGTTGCTGGGCTTCAAGCATACTGTCTGTGATGCCTAGGACCATGTCTGTACTGGTGCTTCCATCAAATGGGTGCAGTCATCCATGGATTCAGAAGCATGCGCAGAATCGTCTTCAGTGTCGGGAATTGATTCAGGTTCAGCTATCTGACAGGCGCCCCTTGAAAATCCAGTGACATTTTCAGCCATTGCTGCTTCCAAAATCTGTATACCAAAGAAGAAACTAAAACTATCAGTGCTATTGGGATAGAATTTATGCCCAAAACAAACAAACACACAGTGTCTATTCAACATTACATGCATGATAGTTGTTCCATGGCCACAACCACTCCTTGCCTTCATGGAATACATCAGCTAAATCAATCTTTAGAATTATCATATTTATATAGATCCATAAATTTGTTGCATGGTCGAAATGTATTGTACCCTCTTAACAGGATAATGGACTATTTATTCAATACTAATGCAACAAGAAATTCATCTAGTCTCACCCTCTGCTTCTCTCTCTTGATAAAGGCAGGTCTGCTTTTCTTGGGCTGGGGTGGGAGGGGTCCACTTGCCTCACCATCCCTTCTTGATTGCTTAACAGCAGAGGCCTTCGAAAAAAGAGTAGGCACAGCAGCTTCCTTCAAAACCAGCTTACATCGTGGTATCCAACCAAGCTCTTCTCTGAGTTTCGGTGTCTCCTCAAAACATTCCTCGGTGAAATGAACCGAGAAAACAAACGAGTACTTGCCCGGGCCCGGCCATTTGTCTCGCGATCGTAACACCTGGCCAATCCATTGTTTTCTTAAATCGTCCTTACGAGGAAACCTGAACAAGCTCACGCCGTCCCGACTGGTACGCGAGCAGCCCCCAACACGACAACCATTAACCATCGCGTTCAGGCGGTCACAAGATGGCTAAAAACGATCCAAAATCACAAAAACGAGAGACTAACTCCAACAATGTAAACAGCGGGGAACTCCGTGCGTCTCTGAGAACGGCCTCCCTTACCTGACGTCACACGCATGGTTGACCTAGATAATGGCTGCCGCAACGTTTTGTCGGGCGCGCTAATTTGAACTGACATTTTATCAAATTTTGGCCTTAACTGATCAGATGCGACGGTTATTGGACCTGTTTGAGTTTATTGATCACATTATGAATTGATTTCAGCGAAGTACCTATAACCGTGCGATAGGCACTTTAAACGAGATCTATGCGGCAGTAAAACGAACTTTGTTGTCTCATTTCATACGATAGGCAAAAAGCAAATGTCTGATGGAAAACTAACAGAGTGAAAGGGATTACCAAACTAAAATATGCACTTTACCTGCAATCGATATGTTGTGCTGTGTAACTATATTTTACTACAGCACATTGAGTTACATCATGTACAGAAAACAATGTCAATTTTGCAGCCGCTATGCCAATGTTTCAAACTTAGATACACTCCTCAACATTCTGGCTACTTTTCTATTTGTTACAACAGATGAACGAACATTACATGTTCTTGACTTAGATCCAAACAATACAATTAATTCTGACTCAATTGAGCTGAATGCATCAATATTCCCCTTCATGACAATATATATATATGTGTTTGTTTCGTACTCAAGGTCCTAACATAATAAGAAACATGATGATAAAAAAGCTCAGCAACACTCATCGCAAAAACAGCTACGATATCAGGATATAACAAAATCATAAACATCAACCATTTTGCTGTCGAATCCATCGACTTATAATTCACAATATTTATAACCATACAATGTTGTTCGAGTATATATCAATGTCTCTTTTTCATTTATAATTATGTCGTATTATACGTCATCTTTTTTGTTATGTCAATATTTTATGTATACCTAAGGTATGAAATGTTTCTGTCCAGTTGTTGTGATTCGACATAATTACAACCATTTTTGTCGATGCAGCGTAGCACTGCATTTTACACTGGCGTAACGGAAGAATACTTTTTCACGTTATTATGATTAATAAAAGCTAATGTGAAGCTGGCTAATTAAATGCCCAATAATACCATATGCCAACAAAAAGGGAGATCGGGAAATCGCTTAACAGCAATACTCCTTTGAGTACATATTTTCTTAAATCAATCTGAATTGATTTTTCTTAGATGGAAATCGTACAAACTATAAAAATAGGGAAGAAAAAGTTTACATAAGGTGTCCTTTTAAGCTTGCCAAAGCTTCAAACCATTTTAATGAATTATTCATCAAACATTGACTATTTAGATAAACAGTCACAATCATCGATCGTTTTGATGAAAAATGTGCCGGGGATTAGAAAATCACGCATAGCAGTTTACTTACGAATTATGACAGTCATATCTGATCCAGCTTTCAAACTAGTTCCTCCCCGTTCTTATCAATCTCTCTCTCTGTAATATTTTCCATTCCCCAAAATCCAGAAGCCCACCTCGTTGCATCTACTCCCAATCTCAATCGTCCCCGCCCCTATCTTCTTCGTCATTTTGTTTTCTATAAGACCCAATAGATACGTCCATTGTAATGTGATACCAGCAAAAACTTTAAAAAAGGTGATCGGGGAGCAATATTAGTACGATATAGCCAAATCCCGCATCACGAAAGTTTTGAACATTAACAGTAAAGTCACGTATATAGAGGCATGATTGAAGGTAATTTTATCATTGTCATGATTATCACATTGGGTCACATGTGCCGTTTTTAGTTTCATTTCACATATTGTCGTACCATATATTTTCTGGCATTTGTAGTGTTGGCAAAATGGCTTCATTCTACTTGTTGCATCTATTTCTATCGATTTGTTATTTACTAAGCGCTCGCCATTCATTTCGAAATTTATTATTGTAAAATAAAAACTTAGAATTAGTTGAGCCGGATTCAGCCACGAAAATCGTTTTCGTGGCAGAGGAAAGTGCAATATTCGCACAAATAATACACTAAAAAAGACCTTTCTCTAAGAAAAAATCCAAGGGTTTGATGCTCCACCTCATGGCAGTCTACGAACCGAATACTTAATTTTTGCCATCACGATATATTTTCGGTTCCAACCTACTGGAAATAAATCCTTGAAAAACGTAGTTTCACACAGCGCATTAAATTTGGCACCATGGCATACGGTTAAAAGTGTGTGATCTGGTCGGCGATGTTTAGACGTAACATTACCTCCGAGGCAGCAAATGATGTTCACTGCTTTTAAAGAATAGGCCAATTTGAAAATGTCGGGATACATGAAGCATATGAGCCATTCTGGTCTAAACTGTCAATTAACAAAATCACGCAATGCAATGCCTATGTCACATGAGACTTAACGGGCCGTCTACTGGCCTCAGACAAGGCCACAATTGTTTGATCAAGTAGCATAATAAAGGGCGCAGGACTCGATAAAACTACACGATTGTAATAACTGAGCTGTGAATATCTTAATTATTATTCTAAACGTGTTTAAAATTAGTTATTTTTGCATCCATTATCAAGAAACTAGGCCAATGCTCCGATTTATAATATTACACAGACTGACAGTAATTTTATTTGCAACTATTCATGATACAAGGATAACGGTGTAATTTATGCAGTGCAGTATTGCCGATAACGCTTTTAATAGCACATTTTCTCTTAGCCAATCATTTGGCGTAAACAACGGCACTTCGACACCATTTAAAGATGTTGTCCGATACGTAGATACCGCAATTGGATAATATTCCAATCAGAAGCTGCGCCGTAATGTCGACCAATTCTAATAATTATGAGCATATGCGTTATTAAGTTAATCCTGCTATATGACAAACTGACGGATACCTAAGGTCAAGTGCAACTTTTTCAACCGCCTTCGTCCGTGATCATTATAAGATTGATGAATTATTTATGCTCAACTTACAGTGGACATCAACTGCATTTTTCCCCTCTGCAGCCGACCAGGCGCGACTACTAGTTACATAATCTCTAATGACCACAAGGTGGCCGAGAAGTCTTTCGCGAAGCATGGGCCTGGAAATGGATGAATTTATCAATGGACTTAAAGCCGCTCTCAGTGACACTGCGGTCATTGAGACTTTAAAGTCCACAATTTGTGATCCATTGCACAAGGAAATCACTGCGAAAAAAAAAATAATAAAGAGAAAAGACGACTCCATTGAACGACTAGAAAAACGAGTGCTCGGTCTTGAAACTCAAGCCGACACTCTTGAACAGTATACTCGCAGGAACAGTCTTAGGATTTACGGCATTCCTGAACATAAACATGAGGACTGTTGTGAAGAGGTAATAAAACTTGTGAATAAGGATCTCAATATGTCTCCACCAATCACAACATCGGACATCGACAGGGTGCACCGAGTCGGCATACCGCCGACAGAAAACAGACCTGGATCCAGTCCTGTCATACTGAAACTGGCGACATACAGAATACTTGAGAAAATCTACAAAAAGCGGACCAGCCTAAGGGATTGTTCCACGTCGATCTATATCAACGAGGATTTGATCAAAACACGCTCCGAATTACTTTGGAAAGCAAGACAGCTGAAAAAGAACGGAAAAGTAGCCGACACATGATGGAACAGTACTCGTGAAAGATCTGAAGGCGAAAATCCTCCATATACGCGAGATGACAGATCTCGAGAAACTGTGAAATAACGTTGTACGGAAACGCCTTTATGTAAGTCTCATCACCATTCTTTATATCCATATATTGTGTACTATATACACCAGCACTACCATTTTGTACACTTATGGAATCAACTATAAGATCACATTTGTGTAACATATGTAACAAACGTGTGCACATTCATTCTTTTATCTAAAATGTTCCATATGTTGTCGGCTTACTCATTTAAATTGTCTGTCACAAGTATGTAGAAATGATTCACTATATACCTCCAGAGAATGCAACAATTGGTTTTGTGTTAACTGTGTGCAATGTATATTCCCATTTAATCATTTTAATGATGATAGAGACGTTATGGATACTATTAATGGTATTGTGGAATATGGACCACATAACATGGCAAATGTAGAGGGCATGATTTTGAATGTGCATGAACTTAATGATACTGAACAAGAAAATCCGCTGTCCGCTTATGATCCAGATATGAATTACTACAACGGATATCAAAAAGACTATACCATAGCAAACTGTAATTATTATGTAGAAGATAAATTCAACGCACTTTGTAAATCTTCTCAAGTTAACTCTGACATGTTATCGCGTATGCACGTGAATATTCGCAGTGCTCAAAAAAACTATGCCAATCTTGATGCCTATACTAATTCTTTGAAATACTAATTATATAATATAGACATTATTGCTCTCACTGAAACATGGCTGACAGATATAACAGTTGGCAATTTTAGTCCAGCCGGCTACAATACAGTCAATTATTACAGAACAAATAAACCAGGTAGAGGGGTGTCTTTCCTGATTAATGATCAATTACATTATCGTAAAAGAGATGACCTCTCGATCTGCAACTGTAATATTGAATGTGTTTTCGTTGAAATTCCTAAATGACATCTCTCCAATCTCACAATAATCGTAAGATTATAATAATTGGTGCAGTCTATCGACCACCGAACACTTCAATCATTGACTTCATAGATTATGTATCTGATATAATGTCTACTATAAAGCATGAAAACAAAATCTGCTATTTAATGGGCGATGTAAACATTAACTTGTTAAATGTAGATAGCCATGTCGCTACAGCAGAATTCCTTGAAATGATGTATTCTTTCTCTTTTACCCCACTCATTATCAAACCCACGACAGTAACATATCGTTCCGCCACACTTATAGACAATATTTGTACCAATTTTCAACCACAGCACAATTATATATCCGGTATTTTGTGTACAAATGTAAGTGACCATTTTCCAGTGTTCTGTATCGACCACGGCATTAAAACTAATACTGAATGTGACCAATTTTACTACAGACGAATCTCGGCCCGAAAAGTAGATAAATTCTCTGCGGAACTTGGAATAATTGAATGGAGGGATGTTTTAGACACCAATGACGCGCAGGAGTCATACACAAGATTCTATTGTACTGTTAAAGATCCATACGATGCATGCTTCTCAATTCAACTATCAAAATCGAAATATAAAGATATATATAAATGGCTAACATCGGGACTTAAACAATCTATCAAAGTAAAAAATAAATTGTACATAAAAAAGCATCAAATACCCCTCGCTGACCAAACAAACTCAATACAAACGCTACAAATGTAAATTGCGTTCACTAATGAAGACCTGCGAACAAAACTACTATGAAAATGCCTTTTCGAAAAACAAAAGTAACATGAGGAAGTCGTGGGAGTTGATTAAAAATGTCCTAAATAAGAAAAAGCAGACCAAACTATCAGAAAAATTCATCATTGATGGTAAAACTACCACTGATAAAAAATTAATTGCTAACAAGTCCAAACAATTCTATCTCAATATAGGACCTACGCTTGAAAAACAGATCCCTGCTTTGAATGCAGATGTTCTTAAATATTTAAAGTATACGAATGCTGACTCTATATTTATTAGAAACACAGATGAAATAGAGGTAACTAATATAGTAAAATCCCTTAAACACTCAAGTCCAGGTTGGGATAACATATCTCCAACCATAATAAAAGCACTTTAACACACATTATAAAACCCTTAGTTCACACGCTTAACATGTCACTTATAAGTGGAATTATTCCAAAAGAACTAAAAATCGCTGGAGTTATACCAATATTTAAACATGGCGACTCCTCTCAGATTAGTAATTATAGACCAATATCAGTTCTTCCATGTTTTTCTAAAATACTAGAACGACTCATGCATACACGACTTACTGTATTATGTAAGCACGATATATTATTTAACTATCAATTTGGTTTTCGGAAAAAACACAGTACCACTCAAGCTATAAGCTACTTTGTTGATAAAATTATTAATGCTGACGAAGAACATAAATGCTTTAGGGATTTTCATTGATCTAAGTAAAGCGTTCAACACCATCAATCACCGCATTCTTATAAGAAAATTGGAACACTACGGCATTAGAGGCATCGCATTAGACTGGATAAAAAATTATTTGTTCGAAAGATACCAATATGTTACTTACAACGGTGTCCACTCTGAACGAGGGAGTGTTACTTGTGGCGTTCCACAAGGCTCAATCTTGGGGCCATTCTTGTTTTTAATCTATGTCAACGATATTGTTAATGCTTCGAAATGTATGCATCCTATACTGTATGCAGATGACACTAATATGTTTGTAACTGGTAATAACATTGATGATATGATAAACTGTGCAAATGTGGAGCTGACAAATTTAGTACTATGGCTGAATGCCAATAAGCTTTCGTTGAATGTCAAAAAAACACATTACCTGATATTCGCACCTGGGCGCTATAGCCCAACACCAACTCAACCACTTTATATCAATAATTAGATTATAAGGAGAGAGAACTAGACAACATTTTCAAGTTAGATAGCAAATTGACATGGCAGTCTCACATTCAACATATACAATTGAAAATTGCTCAAAATATCGGCTTACTTTGTAAGGCGAAAAATATTTTTAGAACAAGTACCTTAAATACTCTGTATTATTCGTTTATATACCCATACATAATATATTGTCTCGAAGTTTGGGGTACAGCTGCAAAGAAATATACAAACTGTATTGTCAAATTACAGAAACTATGCTGTAGAGTAATTACCGTTCGCCAAAGCGCACATGTTCATTGACATTATTTAAATCCCTAAATATGTTACGTTTGACTGAGTTGTATGAATATTCTATCATGTTGTTTATGTTTAAGTTATATAGAGGTGATTTGCCTAATGTTTTCAAATTAATGTTTCGACGAAAATCCTCTAATCAAACAATTACTACAAGACAATCTAGACATTTTATTGTACCGTAATTTAAATCGTAATTTGCCGATAATAGCGTGCGCTCGAAAGGCGTGAATATTTGGAACGCAAATTGCACTAAGTTTAATGTATATTGCTCATTGCATTCTTTTAAAATAGCTCTACGAATTCATTTTCTTGCTTTGTATATTGTATGAAGTATGCTCTCCTTGCACATGGTTTTGTTTATTTTTACAGTACGATACTCATAAGGGTATGATAAATTATTTTTTATTCTGTTGAATGTCCTTCTCTTAAAAGCAATTTATTCTTTTGAACATGTTACGAGGACTTATACATCTCATGATGTCTCGTCCTCATTGTCACAACAAACTTTGTATATCTTACTCGAATTATTATTTATAATGTATGATATGTTGTTGTTGATGACAAATAAATCAATCAATCAATCAATCATTTTGAGCAGCTGGACATAAATAAATATTAATATGACCCATACTATATGACTTTATGCTCCCTCTTGCCATAAGCATGATCGTTATGTTGTTGGCATGACTATATTTAGCATTATCAATGTTTTCAGAATGATGATTAAGTTGACGGATAAAACCACAAAGATTATAAGGTTAAATATGGTTTGACTCGCTTCGAAAAATAATCGATGGCTTTAGAATGCGTTTGCATCAAGGCGATGAAGTATATTCAGTGAGTTAATAAGCCCTATTTGTTCTTCATTGTTTCGTTCCTGATTAACAGAGTTCTTGTAGCGCTCATCATTTCTAGTACAATAAAAAATATATCATGCGCTACAGCTAACGCCAATGCATATAACCAAGCAAACAATGCGAGTCTGTGAACATTTTTCCAGACTGGTTTGCGTTTGTTAATTGTCACAGTATAGAACACATCGTTAATCATTGCAACGCGTCCTTTAATATTGCTTGTGAAGATGTTACGGCGTATTGGTTAAGCTGTCATTTTAAGAATGATTTAGCAGCATATTTGTCTGGAACTCTTCCTTCATAATTTGCATGCAGATGCAAAGTGTTCACGGAATAGAATGAATATACAATGCAAAATCGTGAGACATTCAGAGTATAGCCTTGCGTCAAAAGACCTCATAACGGAACAATTATTAGCAAATATTGCACACCTTAACACATGTCCAATGCTTTAATACAATAATATATGAACTCTGTTTTATCAGCATGATACCGTGCTAAAAGTTTTACGGCGATGCAGCTATGGGTAATGAATGGCCAACCGGCAAATTATACGGGTTTATACGAATGCGAAATCGCTGCATATGCAATGTAAATGTATAGCTTATTTACTTATGTGCGCTGCCTAGAGTGTGCTACTCTTCGCGCTAGTGAACTGAATGTGGTACTGCAAATTGTGATTCCACAAAGACATGCGTGTCACGTATTGCGATGGAAAATTATTCAGGAAGAGTTTTACACAACAAATGAAGACGGTTTATATGCTAGACGGGCAGAAGCAAGAGGACATCTTGAAACGTTTCATCCTTAATACTTTATTGATAACCCAAGATCTATCCTGGAGAATTAGACATAAACACTTTATTGCTTCAAATATATCCGCTTCACAATGTCTTCCATATTATGGTTAATTCAAATGTATCGCTACGAAGTGAGCACAAATCCTTCGTCGTTCAACACACCCATTATGATTTTATACCATTTAGTTTATGTCCGCCAAATATACGTGAGTGGAAAGATGAGACGGATATTTTACATTTTAGTTCACTCGGTACCAATATATTTCTTCCCTTGTGGATATCGTTTTTGGATTGTCTCAATAAATAGCTTAACAGTGGATGTTGCATTGCATTTTCACATTTAAGGGTCATTAACAGTCCATTTTACCACCATAATATATTATAAAAGTATACTTGATATGCACTGGGGTTATAGCCACGTTAAAAGATTTTAAAAACTAATTACCAGTTGGTTAACAGCCTATGTGCCTGCGTAATGTGCAACCAAATATATGCAACAATAATCTTAGGCCGTTTCATTACTCCAATGCTGTTCAGGAACTAATACTGTCAACATATTATAATAACAATCAATGTTATTATAGTCTTTATGTTTACATTTATTCTTCAGCGGCCGTTGACATTATCATAAAAGAATAGACCTACGCTCAAAATATTTTGTGATTGTGTTATCTAATATTAGGTGGCAAAGTTTGACGATTATAGATTACTAAAATTATGGTGTCAGTGCGTTATCAGGGTGTTGTAAACTGTCAGACTTACAAATGAGCGAGTTAGCCAGCATTGGACATGAATAAGAAATGAATAAAGCAATCATTCACGATTTGTCATGTTACAGGGAATTTTCGTTGACTTCATTATATGAGACAAACTGTGATCGCGATTGTATTTGTGTGAAATCTTTTCTTTCGCTGTTTGCCAGCCCTGAGTTGCTAACAATTTGTGATTGTTAGTGCACGGTTAGTTCATATATTCTACATTTCAAGTCACAGGCATTGTTCAAGATGTCAGATAATCACAGATGTGGTACATGAAGATAAAGCCCATAGTGCATTGGACGGTTAAGCATTTATTTCCATTACAATACAATTCGTTCATGCAGTGGAGCCCCAACATGGCTAGTACAATCAACGCCTCATTTCATTGATTGTTTTACTACACAACCATAGAATTAATCTTTTGTGTTTTATAGGGCCATCTTCACAAAGCGGTAGACTAATGCCCATTTGGTTTTGCGAAGACATCTTTATTTCGGCTGGGTTCGAATAAATAATCCCTGAGAACGATTACCACAACACACTAAACAATGACATGAAGAGGGCGTATGTTCTCCGTTGCATTGCAATCATTCACACACCAGGTGTGCTGGTTTGAAATTGCGCATTTTGGAAATTCATTATCCGATCGCTTGGTCGCAGTATTGTTGTAATGCGTATTCAGCCTATCATCTGTCTGCAGACTGAATTTTGCATGTTTTTGTCTACAATCTAGCAGTAATTCAATTGAAACCTCGTCCATTTTTGCAATTCAAGATTATTCCTGACTGTTATTGGAGAATTAACCCCGGGCCGCCATACCGCCATATCAGATTGCATTAAGATATATCATTGGATCAAATTACTGGTCACAGATACCATCTTGACAAACAAATTGCTTACAGCATGCTCCTGCTAACACCAGGACTAAACCTGATTTTTTGTTACTCTAAAAAAACCGCATGCGCTGCATGGCACATATTCGTTCGATCTGCATGCCATAAATTGTCTAATAATATCAACTGCATAAGTATCCTATGATATATTTCCTCGTGAAGGTCCTTGTATATGTATAAGCTTAAATTAGGCTTAACATGTAGACCAATGTAGGTATCATAGAATGCTTCACATGTATAATGTGTAGACGCTTGAAATGTGCTCTCTTGAGTTCTAGTGTGCCCATGAACCATTATCCTGCAACCGTTTGTTTAATGTATTACGACTGTGGTTGTCATCGATCAATTGGCCTTGCAGTATTTGTCTTAAATCAGATATAATTTTGTCCAATGGCGGTCGTTTGCATGCCTGATACTGTGGTTGTTCTTCGATATATACCAACTATGTTAGTAAGCGGCTAGTTGAGCAGATGCAAATTATTTTTATAAATTCTTCGTAATACTTGTGTGATATTAAGCCCCTTGTACTGTTAGTTGCATAAAATAAGGTTTTGGATAAGTCGATTAACTGATTAAAGATAGCCTGGCAAGATGGATACATATGTATATATATATATATATATATATATATATATATATATATATATATATATATATATATATATATATATATATATATATATATATATATATATATATATATATATATATATATATATATATATATATATATATGTGTGCTAATGTCGTCCACAAATCGTAGCTGCAATCATGCCGCATTTTACGTGCTAAAGATGATTATGTCATATACACCCAGCTAACACACTGCATGTGATGGACCACCTATAGATAGGAAATTCTTAGTAGCAATTAATTATGCCCTTGGGCATACTCTGCATTTTACCATAACTGACGTTTTAATTGAAAAAGGAATCAATGAGCATTGCAAAACGTACACCACACATTGCATACCACATGATTTAATCCATATTCCTTTTTCTTTACGCTTCACGCAGTAGATGCAGTATTATGTAAAATATGACACTCTCCAATCCGCCCAGGATGTCTTGAAGTTGTTTTTGTTGCTGTCATCGATTATCCCTTGATACGATGACAAAACCAAATTAATGCTGAGTGTGCATGGGTCATACGATTAAAAGATGATTATGACGCGCAGGTGTCACTGGCGCTGTGCATATTCATTGCAACTTCGACAATGCATGCAACCTGCGTAGTATTGAACTACCGGAACAAAACCGTTGTCATCGGGTTAGGTGCTTCAGACAATACTATAAGTTGCCGATTATATTTGCTACTGTTAAGACTCCTAGCTTTCATTCATCGATCTCAAATACATTGATTCCGTTGGAAATGAAACGTGTTATGAAATGGTAAAGTTTAATGCGCTTTCGAAATTTATTTGATTACAATGGAAGATTGTGATGTTTAGATATGATTCCTTAATTGTCATCATTCTACACAATGTTCAACTTAGTCCCTGTCCTTCTTATATTCCCCTACTTTCTTCCCTGTCCAATTGAGCAATTTGGTTTGGATACTTTCCCTTTCATATTATGTATCCGCCCCGTAATGCTTCAATCCATGCCACGAAATAAGTGAACCACCTATGTCATCGTCATCATCATCATCATCATTATCATCAGCATCAACATCATCATCAACAGTACAATAAACACATCATCATCGGCATCATTATCTTTAGTTTTGTAATCATCGTCATCCTCACCATCGTCATATAAAACAGAACCATCATTATTATAATGATGTTGATGATCAAAGGGTGCCAACATCTTTAAAACATGTTTGATCATCATATTGCATTGTGCTGAACTCGCTTAAACCCATATCATATATTGTTATTGCTTCTTCTCACTATGGGTAGTTTGCATGCACATTAAACTCAATGTTGTTTGGTTGGCACAAAATGGGTTCTTGAAGCTAATTCACTTCCTTCATAATTGAGAACATCGTTTGCGCGATTGAGGTAAATAATATGAACGCCCAACATAGATTTACCATTTCAAATTTATGTACCAGTGAACGGGGGCATTTGTCAAGCAAATTTTGCACAAAACTTATGCTGTATGCACGCCACGCCCAATTAATGGTCCACTAAAGATTAGATGCATTCTCAAAGTTGTTGCTCTCTATATTCAGGTAATGAGTATAGTGAAGCAATGTGGCCCAAAAAATGTTTTTCTTCAATAATTACCCATGTTGGAATCCATGGTATATATGAAACCAATCCCTACTGGTGCTTGCTGTCAAACAAAACTTCAGGATGAGTATACCTTAAATTCACGAAAGCTACTCTGATATAACTTAAAATATTCAGATATGTCCTTTTGCTTCTGTCCTACTCGTTATGTGTCCCGTGCATTTCGGCATTAAAGAAGCGGGTTTCAAAATTTAAGAAATCGCGCTTCCAGGATAATCTGGGGAATATGCCGCATAGTATCAGAATGAATCATTGTAAAAAGTGATCGACGCGATGGCTTTCTTGTTGTTTTTCAAATTTGAGCCGCGCAATTCAATTGCCGTGCTGCTGATAAGTACAGATAGCGTTCCAGGTTAAACGAAAATGCATCTTATTCACTATACACTTATAGCTCGCTATCTGACACTAACCATGACAATTGATGTTTCGGTGTTGTCGATGTGTGCTCTTACATGGTTTCTATCATCTAGCTTATATTTCTCTTGCATGCTTGAGTGAACAAGGGATGTACACACGCTGCGAAACGCATCCCCCAAACTCATCCTTTTTTGTCCTATATAACCACACTGAATATCACGTCTTCTTGATGTTTGCAACAGTCGGGATTAGCTGCATTACTTCACTAAACATGCAACACATTCCACACGTAACTGAGAGTACTGACACCTTGTGCATAAATATGTTTTTGCAAAATGAATCCCATTTGCATTTTACGTCATTAAGCACGCGATCTGTTACGTGGCGTGTCATTTTGTATAAGCGATTAAAGAGAAGATATACATTGTCGGCGGACCTGCACGACACTTGGCCGAGTTTCAAGGAACAGGTGCACTGTGTGCGTATAACTGATACTTTAAAAAGCGTAACTGTATCCTGTTTGTATCTGATACAAACAGTCGAAGTAAATGAGTGCAAACAGAGGGCGGAGGATAAATAATAAACAAAGACCGCCGTCAGCTATGTGTATTACCCAAACCAGTGTGTAAGTGTCTCACATCCAACTGGTAACTGACAAGAAAAATACTGTGCAAGCAAATAGCGTGAAACTATAGTTAGCCTAATTAAAGTGTGCAAAAAATACGGATCAACTAAGCAAAGAACTAATATCTTCCTTAACTTATAGATTATTACATAATATGGCGACGGAGAAGATAACAGTACGTATCTATCAGTTAACAAAACATTGTGTGGCGTCAATAATGAATTTACATTAAATCATACAATGGTATCAACATGCTTATGACATTTAGTTTATTGTTAGATCAATATTTCTTGGTCAATCTGCTCTTCAAAAACGATGAAACCATAGTGAGTCGATTTGTGCATGTTGAGATTTATTTGACAATGTCGCAACCAGTAACAATGCGTATTGAACAAAGGCATAATGTAGCGTATCCAATATATAGGAACATCTGCGCTGCCAAATATCACAAATGTTTAAATTTATCAATTTTCGTCAGATAGAGGCCAAAAATATCATATATGCATGAAGTGAATTAATTACGCTGCGGCAATCACAGGCTAATAACTGGTATACTTACTCATCTAATTTTTGCCACATTGCTCAGGCAGTTGAATCGATTAGCGATCACAATAAACAACGGAAAGGGAACTGTACATAAAAAATGCAAACGAAGGCTGTTGCACACGTAAGCAAGTTACCGTTGGATATCTGAGGGTACATCACGTATAAGGCGCCGTTTTACACCTCCAATTAATGAGCGTCTACGTGAATTAACTGGTCATTAATAGGCAGTTCCGGAGGCTCTATAAAGGGACTGACAGTAGCTACAACGAATAGCCACTTACACCTCGTAATATTGCCGAAGTAGCCTTACTATGCATATGTCGAATTGGGTTAGCAGAAACGCTGTCACAGTTATATTCAGCATTGTAATCTCATTGTCCATAACGAAGCCAATTTTCGATTTTCAACACATGCTTGCCCTCAGCCCTGCATATCTCATATCTGGTATCAACATGCTAGAATTGTGAATTAGCTGTATTCTGCTAGTGTTTCATCCAGGAGACTATATCGAATGATTAATCGAACGGAAAGGCCGATGCATTCGTCTATATGCAGTACCAAATCTTGCACGCAAAATGAATTCATTTTGTGGCATTCGCTTATTCTAAAAGCATGGTATGACATTGACTAAAGTCCATTTCTCGGCTATTCAGCAGGACCACAGATGGGCCAACGGTAGGTGCATCTGGCCCCAACATAACGATATTTATATTTGTAAAGATGAAATTGCATTATATGAAGCCAATTCTATGAATTGGTCTTATCATGTCTCGATGAAAGGTTGAAGCAAAACATCTACTCCAGCAATAAACACCGACAATATACCAACGGCTATTCTATTGCAAAAAACACCGTTAAGTGTAGCTGATGGGCTATCATTTAAAAGGCATTGAAGGGATTCAGCGACATGAAAGTGTGTGAGTGCGTGAAGAATCGAAATAATGCGGACCGGAGATTAGCAGTAAAGCAGAAAATCATGTTACAGTTACAACCATGTTATAATTCAGCAAACTGTTTGGCAATTTGTTTATGCTTAATGCTCATTATAAGAATATTAGGAGATTGTAGAATATGGTGCAATAGTCACATGAAATGCCACCAATTCACATAGAGGAAAATGGTCAACAATCTATTAGCATTCAAACCTTTCCGTAGATCTGTCAACCGGTGAAATGTGGGGAGAGGGCATATTTGTCTTAATGGAGTAACAATACAGCGATGCACTTCGCCGTCTTGGTTACCTCAGTAAGAATCATGGAGTTGGCGCCTAGTTTCATGTTGTTTCTTAAGCAATTGAGGTCGGTTTAATTGGAGACAGATTAGACATGTGTCACGTGCGTGCGGTTTTGTGTTCACTGATTGTGCAGAGGACAGCCAGCGGCATAGATGCATAATACTACATAATTTCACTGCGTACATAAACAGCATTGGAAGTAGAATATTTTAAGAATGCAAAACAAATAAGAGCTGCCACTATGGAAAGCTGTTTACGATACAACATTTCTGCCTGAATACACCATGGTTTTGGCATTAATGAACAAATGAATAACAATCATTGGAAGCCTATGCGGCAACTTCTGAATAATAAAGGGATGCATCATAATCTCGAACCTGCATGGGTTATGACCATCCGCATATCATTTTGCATAAAACCGTGCCCTATATATGTGCGTGCATGTGTTTGTTGTGTGCTTGTGTGGGCACGTATGTATGTGTGAGCACGCGCGTGTGTGTGTTACGAAGAGCATGATTTCAACATTTTATTCATAATAAAGCATAAAGCTTTTTCTCCAGCATTAGCATTAATACGATAGAAACTTATTTTGATGGGTTGTGATGTTTATTACGAAGTCCATCTCTAATCAAACGGATAAATGAGTCCGTGTGTGATTCCTGTGTGACAATGCTACCTTTTCAATAGTTGTGCAGCAAAGGAATAAAAAGTATTTATGGCAAGCAGTCAACCAAAACTGCGCATGCACACTGAATTCATTGAGCACGAGGCAATGTCACTGAAGCAGCAAAACATGGCACTGCATCCACTTTATGCGAGGCGTGGGGCTGGAGATAAGCGAGTAACCAATTTGACCCAAGACGTTGGTGGCCTTTCACTAGCACTGTCCAAGTGTTTGCATTATCTTAATTCGTCGCAAACGGGAAGATGCAATATTGTTCTACGCAGTTTAATCTGTTATCGATGTACATTCGCCAGCCACAATTTTTGGGATAATATGGGTTGGTTGTAACGACAAAAAATATTGAGGACGCATGAAATAATTTTAACTTGAGCTACCATGTGCATATATTATTTTCTGATGCAGCCAGCCAAAAACTACATTATCCACTACCTAGTTGTTGCTTTTTGTTGCTACAGATTTGAATACCTTTGCTTCTCTTGTTATAGATTCCTTAATGCATTTAACTTCAAAGTAAATTTGTAGAATTTGTATGGCAGGCAGCATTTGTTAAGTTGACAGACAGTACAGGGAAAATATGTTGTTTCTAATAATGTTTCAATATTGAAACCAACCTTTCTTGTATGTACCTGAGTATCAACGCGTTGTGATACAAATGGTTGTATTTTCTCCTTCCACCCGACATTCGAAGTAACAGTGTAGTCACCCTGAAGATGATTATTAATGTCAGCTCGGGAAAGACAGACATCTTACCAACTATGAGTCACTAATATCATAATGCTGTATTTTGATTTGTTTTCATTGCGCAAAGTAGCTACAATTTATTCATTCAAAATATCCAAAATGGTAAGGTATTGTACAAGCTGACACTGGGAGTATGTGTTTTGCTAAATCTGCTTCTACCTTATATTAATTATTTGACTTCGTCAAGGGATAGTGAGACAAAGTACATGACCACAGGAAAGTGTCTTCGATTTATTATTTACCCCTAATCAGCGCTACACAAAATGGCCAAACTGACCAAGAAAACCCGTAATCACTCGCTATTGAAATCAATGAAACAACCAAGCAAGTGGAACATTATGGCATAAGTTAATGGTCCAAAAACAATGGGGAGGTGTTGGTTATTACATAAGAAGCTTGTATAACCAGTACATCGTATGACCTGTAATTGCTCTAGCATACTGCATGTTACATGACTTCTAATCTATTCCAACGTGATCCGAGATAACATTTAAACATCAAAGAGATTCCAAATTTCACGAATGTTTATTTTGTATTGTCGACAAAAAAAAAAACATGGTAATTAAAAGTCTTCTTAGGAGGTATTTTTAAATTAGAATGTTGGCCTCCATCAAACGTTACAAAAATTGATTTTTACTCAGAAAGGTCGGAAAAAAATCTGTAAATAATCAAATGTAGCACGCACCATCTACTGCTAAGATACGGAATTAAAATAATGTATAAAAATATCTTAACACTGCATCCTGAAAATGTATAATACCATTGCATTACCTTGTAGGTTAGTTATGGCCAATATTAGTTCGACTGTAATGCAAAGTGATGGTTAACTCTGAATTGTTCAGAGCTAAATCAGTATGTTTGAAACATTTGTGTAACGGCACATTCACACTGAACTGCTCGCAATAACTGAATCGTATAATTGGATTCGCGTCCGGTTATTATTAGTGCATGTGGAATATATGCACGGAAATCAAAGCTGGTGAGTTGATTAACGTCACAAATGGCAATATTATACAATAGTGCCGCTGGCTGTAATTTGCACTATCATTGAAACATAAGAGGAGCTTCACCATATTTAGATTATCCTGCAAATATATTTGCTTTGGATATTATCCAAATCACATCATGCTTTTATCGACAGCACTTTTCTCTGTTATATAGATTTGTCTGACAAATGGCCGAACAGATTAAGCGGGATGCATTCATATGTGAATGTGCATATATAACGATTCCTGCACCATACCGTGTATGCTCATGCAAACACCGGATTAACTAATGTAGTCGCAGTATTTATCATCAATTTCAAAACGCACGATAGACATAAATATGTTGTTCCGGAGTTTCAGAGATCACTGGCAATATTCCACATTTTACAGTGCCATTTGTAGCCCGAATCGTCTAAGTGAACATTATAAACCATTTATATATACGATACAGTACGCAGTATGATCTTGCAGTAACATACGCCACAGGTAATACTTATATTATAAAGATTGGTTGAGCTGCATGCAAAGTCTTTAGAACAGCGAATACACGGTTGTCATAACCCGGAACATTTTAAAAGAAAACATCACTTTGCTAATACCAATATGATATCACGTATTATGCATGCAGCATATTGCAGTCACACTACAACGTCATTGTCGGATATCGATTGACATGATAACAAATTTATATGTAAACATTATTCGGTTGAGCAAGGTGCATAGAGCAAGATATTGTCTAACCTCCTGAAAAATAGTTATTGAACCTGAATTAGATAATGACTGGAAAACCTAATGTTTTCTGACACTTATGATGGCAAAATATTCTCTTAATATTAAAAACGTGCACTTCACCGTCTTGCCATTAGCAACAATAGACAAGCTGTATTGCTAGAATTACCCGAGAATGGTCTGTATCATACGCGTTGATGCAATTGCGAGCACTCTAAATTCATCCATAATTTACGTTTATAGTTCGCACAACGTGTATACTCCATAATTTACTACACGAAGGCTTATAAGCTGTGCAGCGGTAATAAGTAGGGATCAGCCTATATTGGTCCATGTCCCTTACATTAGCAATCGTATGGTTGTCAGTATTTTATGATTTCCATGCAATAGCAATATGTCATAACACCCAATCCTTATCTAATTTATATCCAATCACTCAAAATATATATCCCAAATGCACCAAAACACTTTATGATTCACTACATGCACCACATTATCGATACTTGTCGTCGCCAACATATGTTGACTCCAGGGGCCCCATAGTCACTGATTTGCATGAATCAGCAAGATGTCACGGAGCAGCAATGTCTCCAGGGATAGCACCTTTGATGACATGATACCAAAACAACTATACCTCGTTTGCTGTTAACTAGAAATATGCAATCTTCACGTCTTTGAATCATTTTCGTACTTGTGGCTGAGGTTGACAGATTTTAGCCATGCAATTCGAAGACGCTAACAGAACTCTCAGTAAACAGCATGACGAACGGTGTCGATCATGGTGTTTTTCTGTATCTTACCCTTCTAGCTGAACATTGATAATTGTTTTGATCACGATAAGTAGCCATAGCGAGAAGTACAATAACAATCATACATGCCACTTGAAACCGAAACGAATGAAAGCCTGTTGTTCACATCTTGCCTCAGGATATTAGCGTATATGAATGAAACTAAATCAAGTTGAATATCGTCACCAATGCAGGTAAGTAAGCCAAGCCGTATTCCTCGTAATTGACTATATCACGTAGGTTGTTTCAAGCTGCCTTGCTGGACTGTAGGTTGTCATCTTACTAATTGCATGTGACAACAATTTCTTTACCAGGTAAAATGTTCATCAATATTCTGCGGCATGTGAATGTACCCTATTTGTTGCAACGAAAGTCAAGGTGATTAATTAAAGCGTTAAGAAACGAAATACTTTAGATTACAATATTGCATGACAAGTAAAATCAGTCGCAATGCAACCTAACTGAATAAACAGGAGTAAAACAACTGCAGACGGAATAAGGCGAAGTGAAAAACAGGATACCCCAAACAATGAACGTCGGATGTTATCAAACGTGTAAAATCACGAATGTTAGCCATTTGACTGCATGTAGTATGAACAACAAAGAGAATAAACAGCAGAACACCCCCGATGCTAATCAAGATATTACGTGCTTCAGTGGGTTTGTTATCGAGTTGTAACAATATTGGCCACTTAACCGCCTAAATGTGCTGATGCTACCTTGTTAATGTGTGGCGGCCTAATTTGTCAGTATATGAGTGGCAAAAGATAGCCATTGCTAGAAGGAAAACAACAGGTGGTGCATAAACCGGATGATAGATGATGCAGTTTGCAGCAATTGATACCGACGCTAGAAGCTGTGGAAATTTGATAATTGTTTTCTCACAAATTTCGAAAGGTAGGAAGACTTTAAGAAAGCCCACTGGCTTGGAATCAATTGTGGTTGTGAATATGTATTCATTGTTTTAGACAATCGATTTCGAAAGATATAATTACTGACGGAATTGTAAGTTAAGTCAAAAAAATCATAACACTGAATGTTATCTTAATCTGCCATAGCTATATGCGGATTTAAGTCATTCCTTAAACAACATGTCTTCGATTTATAACACATAACAGCCTTGCATTGTCCAAATAAAAGCTTCGACAATATCATGTCCTCCCCAATGTTCTGGTAATCAAATTTGTCCCATTTGTGTAGCCCCATATATTCTATCCTGAAGTTGCTAACGCGTAGATATAACCTATTTTCGATATCAATTAGATCATTTACATAGCTTGAGTAATGTGTGTGTCGCAAAACGGCCAAAAAATTAATTTAAGTGTGAAATCATAAGCTGCGATCTCTGTTATGACACAAAAAACCATTTATCAATCAAATGTAAACCTGTGATATTTACAGCTGCTTGCATTAAACACACTCAATGTTAAGCAATTGCTACTTGACCTATCCAGCCAAAGGTCAAACAAAGTGTTGATAGTTCAACAACCAGTGTCCAAGAAAAAATCCGTTGCTAAACATTTAGAAATGACACTGCATGATTGTCCCCCCATACAGACCCAGATTGTTACACGACTGCATTGCATCTAGTTGGGAGTTGCTGTGCCAATGATGCTTCACTGACAAATCTAAAGTAGCGGTTTAAAACCAATGTGCAATAACAAATGGATGACGCTAACTACTATGCTTGTGACAATTGCGGTGATTGACGTGTTTCATGCATCCCATTGTGATGCGCGGTCAATAGTTTTATCATATTATTCCTTAGCAACAAAATGTCACATTTGAACAGCTGTTTAAATGATACCAACTCTGATCTGTGATGAAGGAAAATACGAAAAGATCTATGCAACCTCCGAACACTGGCTTCAAATTGCTCTTCTAAGCTCGCACCTTATTCCAGTATTCTTCAAACCATGAAAAACAATACACCTGATAGCACAGAGTATGCGATCATTTGGAATTAGAAACGGGTTCTGAATGCAAAAGCATACATGTACGCTTAATAAAATATTGCTATGAACGTTAAAGATAAGTGCCTATTCACAATGATATGCTCACCATCAGATTTAATAACAAAATTGAATTCAAAGGATTACGGAATTCCACAGAAAACAACAAATTTGCTGGCTTAGTCTATTTCTAGTAATGACTCATCTGAAGTGGTATGATGACTGTTTTTATCTCACAATGATTACATGATTAAATCAGTATTATAAAGTGATCAATTAAAAAAACATATATAATGCCGGCAATTATACTGGTCATATTCACTAATCCCCATGTTTGGTTACATGATGTTTAAATGGTGGTCGGGTGAGTTGCGTCAGTGTACTGATCATAGCATAATATATTTGTTGTTCATGATGATTGATGAACTCTCCAACAAACGACGACCCAACTCGAGGCTTTAAGTGCAGTTATGGTCAATAAGAAATAAAACACATAAAACCTTGCGCATGACAAATAAAATATTTTAAGGGTTACTGTTTGAGTTCATTCGAAGGTAAAAAAAATTCATGTGTTCAGCATTTTGTGCAAAGGTAACAAATTCCTTTAGTAAAATTTGCCTTAGAAATCAATTATATGTTGTTAGCATGTCCTTATAATCTGTTGGACTTATTATCTCTCAGCATTGCGAATGTATATTTGAGGAGGATGGTTTTCTCCATCACTAATCGCCTGATCACTGTATAACCTTAAATAATGATTTATGTAGCAAGCCAAGAAACTTAGTGTGGTAAATATTCGTTTCAAAGCATGTCAAACACATAATGGTAAGATTAGACGCTTTATTTATTGGTGATATGATAATAACATCTACTGGAATCGTTAGTTTGTTTCATATAATCTGTTGCAGTTCAGCTTTATACTATCCGTTCTCTTGCATTATGTGTTGACTTTTTCTATAGGAACATATATATGTGATAAACATGATAAGAGCGCACATTAAGATATGGCTTCTTAAGCCACAAATTAAGTGTCTGATATATATTCAACCGAATATTGAACCACCGCAAGGTCCATAGCATTCGCTTTCAGACGTCGTCAACAGTGATGGGTGTCTGACATTTACGCGAGAATAACTCAACTAGAGAATTATATCAAGCCTTGTCACCTGACTATTGTGCCAGTGATTGATAGCAATCGTTACAGAGTCTACGTCAGTGCAAATATAATAGCTCTCATGGTACATCGGCTTCATTGTTCATGATATGGATGAGTTCATTATTCAGTCAACGTTTATTCATATTTCGCTATCCCGCAAAGATGATGCTATTCAGTTAAAAATACATTAGGTGAATATGCGGTAGGTTGTTTCAGGTCAGCATGGTATTCGAACCATATGTTTAAGACTACCCTACATTCGCATTGCTATATAAGTTGGTAGGTACCACTATGTGGTAGTCTAGGTCACGTATATAAATTTATGTCACCCATGGTCAAATGAGTATATATTCTTTCTTTGTTTGATAATAAACAAACATAAATATTAAATCGGTTCACAAATTAAATGGGAAAACGTTATAGTACGCTTTGGTTTTGCTCGAATGCGCGTTTTCTTGTCACTTACAATCAGCAAGCATCATACAGAAATTTACTCCCACTCAAAGCAAAACAACCTTGTCATGCATTCCTATTTAATGTCTCAATGGTCTAATATATAAAATGGCTTTACTTAAGGAAGATTCAAACCTAAGATGCGAGATAGTTATGCGGTAGCTATATCAATATCGAAGAAGATATATGATCCATCGAATGAGCCATGATCATCCTTAATAGATTTGTTAATTTATGTCGAAATAGGTCTTAGGAAATCATGCAATCCGATATAATCCCTCACTGATTTACGGATGATAAAGTGCAAACTGATATATGCCTTTGTTTGTATGTGGGTATGTACTGGCCTTTTTTCTACTCCGTTAATGCACTCTTTTTGATAAGAAGCATTCTCTAAAACGGCTCCAAGGTGAATCCGTGATAAAGCGTGACAGGCCGAAATGTTATAAGATACTGCCATGTTGCGGAGTCCCTCCATTGAAACAAACTCAGTTTTAATAAAACCGATTGGCTCATTCAAGGCTATTATCACATTATCGCAGTGTTTGTGCCATTACCTTAGCTCGTTGACCAAAACAACGTCAGCGCTTTGATATACCGATGCAACATTGTGCGGCTTTATCTATGTTGGGCTGCATTCTTTTTCAAATAACAATCATGAACATCACATGCATCACCAATTGAATAGACTTTCTTGCAAAACAATTTCAGAAAAAAAAGCTCGTTTGGTGTAAACCATAATACCATTTACAGGCAATTTCTTGAGTTCGGAATCTACAAATGATCGAACGGATGTTCAGCATTACAGCCACCAATTTCTCTCTTGGTGGTGTGATGTGATCACAGAAGGATAGTATGAAAATGTACATGCTATCATTTTATCGTTAAACTAACTGTTTGAGCGTGTTTTCATTTCAAGTGTAGTTTCATCAGATATGTTGTCTGTTTGGATTAGCCTGATCCCTACGCATTTTGTTTGCCTACGACCTGGCAGAACATTTATTTGCTTAGTCCCAGAATATAGCACGAATGCGTCATGGGGCTACGTTCGTTAGTGACAGGGATCGGCAAATGACCAAAGAAAAGGACGAATCTTGTAGTGTTGAATAGGAGAATGGTATTTGGCATGCATATTGTCGACGAAATCTTGCAAACGGATTTTCACGCTAACCCACAGTGGCATATTTTGCAGGGTTTTTGGCGAAAACTTAATCTCATAAAGTGTACAATTTTCTAAAATGCGTTTGTTCTTCAAAAGGATACTTTGCGAGACCTGAATTGCTCGCCCGGTCAACTGAGAAGCCCAATCCTAGTCCGCAGATGCATGGTGTCGTTGATGAAATTAGTACACTCAACTTAATTGGGTGAATCCAAAATAGTGTCACTAGCTCAGGATGTGACTCGCACACATTGCTACTATTTGACAATGATAATCGTGTGCAACCGAAAAATAGATCGCATGTATATAGATATACATCAAGAAAGGGCAAATAATAATTTAATACAAATTGATGTTTCATTGTTGGGGACATTGTTAGCTGGTTTATTATCTGACAATGCACGATGATAAATGCGTACATTATAGATTCAGTATATTATCATTGCTGTGCCTTGCAAATATCTCCTTCAAGTTTCAACTGGGTAACTATTCATCTGGATATACTGGTTATGAACACTATTAATAATATTCCAGCTTATCAGAATATTTGACGCTACAAAGAGTCAGAAACATTATCTTACATAGGTTGTGGAACTAATAATGCAAATACACATGTTTTACGTTCTATCTTAGCTTCATTAGACCGCCGATTGCATTGCACAAACTGGTAATCTTCTAGCCTGATATCAAGAGCTTACATTGCAACAGCGACATATAGCCAGCTTGGGAACAATCCTACCGTAGAATATGTGTAGCAATATTTTGACCTTGCAATATATATAAATCGATTTTGTCAAGCCGGCCCAGGTATAAATCCTTCAGGATATTGTGAAAATATATATTAATATGACATTGTTGGACATCCTTTCTTCCTAACAGCCAATTAGTTTTATGTAACATCACAAGAAATACATAATTTACGAAATAACTGAACTAGATGGATTATGATTATTCGAAACCTACCAATGCTAGTCATGTAATTGGCGACGGAGATGCCACGGATGTAAATTGGTAACACATTTGCTCATTGGCACCTTATTTGCAGTTTCCCAATGTTATCATTGTTGGATATTTAACACTTTTACCATACTTATGGCAATATATATAAACGTGTTTATTCTGTCTGCCACATCGAAATCACAGATTGATAAAAAATATAAATATTTGCTAATAATTATGAGGATACTGTAGCGAAAGCAGACACAACCTGGTCATGCTATTGAGATGTCAGAAGACACAAGAGACATGTTGAGGGCACTCGGTGCTGTGCTTGTGCCAGCCAACTAAAAAACCTACATCAGATGTATTCGACAAAACATTCGATTTGTATCATTCTGTAGTTCAGGGGTAAGTAACTAAATAACGCATTAATCCGAGCATGTTTAACTGTGGAGAAACAAACTGTGGGAGAAAAATATGTTGTTTTTTACGTTCGTGTCCGTGTCCCAAGTAAACACCGTTTATTCATTATCATAATTTGTTCAGTTTACCTGCTGCGTACTATTGGGAAAAAAAACAAGAAGACAGGCATTCGCGTTACATGTAGCGAAGGATGGAATGAAGAATTAATAACATATTTGACTCTAGTCGGTTATTTAGCAAAACTATGTTTTAAGGATATAGTTAAGTATATGGTATCATATCGTTTTGCTCCTCTGATTAAATTAATCACAGAGCTGTGTAGGCATTTATGCAACAAAAAGGATATTGAGACACTTCCTTCTTTTGCAGCCCTCCTGACACAATAAGTTGAATCCACAACAGGGCATATAGACGACCAATCCTTTAATAAATGAATATCATCCGTATCATCTTAACGCAATATAAGCATAACAGTCCCGTAGTCAGCCTAGCACATCAACGCCGATACAAACTTCTTATCAGCAGGAATCGTCGAAGGTTGATTTGTCTTTTTGTATTTCTGCTTGATCGACTGTGAATGCATACTAAAATATTGCTACGTCCATGCAATATCTTACTTAGCCAGAATGATTAGATCTGAGCTAAAAGGAATCTTACACACCGTTATCGTTCTCTAGCTCCTCGCAAACACGTTTTGTTTTAAGTAATGTTCCTATTCAGAATCCATTTATGCAACTTGTGATCTATCACATTATACGATATTTGATCTGACGGATCGATACCCATGGTTATGATCTTATAGCAGTATTTATTGCCGAAAGCCTCATCACTGTGACTATACGCTTCAGAATGTTTACACAAGTAAGAAATATTTTGGCGTGACGGCTTAAACTATCACATTTAGGCTAATCACCATTGCTGGATATATATCTATCCTTACGGATATTTCTATGCAACAAATACATATGGATTGTTCAACAAATCATATTGTAGTGAGATAATAATATCATACGCAGTACTACGCAATCATTACATGCCATGTACATTAACGGCAGCACTGCATAGATAAAAATGCATAAGTAACAATTTTTTCATTTTTCTGAACAATTGCTACCCAGAGGTTATCATTGCGACCATTAACATATAGTAACAATTGTTACAAGCAATTATAGAGTTGAAATTATATATAATGAATCGACTTTTGCAAAATTAGACACAAGAGTCTATAATGTTAACAAGAATGTTGCGCAGAGAGAAAGTTATCAATTTAGTTATATGCATCATATCTTATCACCCTTAGCGTTCTACATATTAAATTATTTATATTCATCTTGTCAATGGAGTGATAGAACCGCACACTAAGATACAAATATTTTGACATTTATTCATCCGAATGTTGCCCACCGTCTTGCCCTTTTAATCCCTACTCTGTCTTCGGAAACAGCTAAATATGAGTTGGACAATATTACACAATAGCGGATTGGTTCCAGATAACTCAACCACGCAATTGCCTCCGTGATGTATTGGTCCACGACGGTGCAAACATATTCCCTTTCATTGTATATCGGTGTTATAGTTCCGAATTGAAAAATGCAGCCATTTCTTACCAATATATGACATTAATAATAAAAGGTTGAATTGGGCAAGCTATCAGTTGTTTGGTACATGTGGATTGATCTTGTGAATGTGATATATGACATGTAATATGTTTACAAATTTTGGTAGCATACAAAGACTTACGATTTAAAGGTGGTCACCCGAGACCTTACATCGATAGATGATCAGGACAAAGCAAAGGTTTGCTAACAGAGAACCTGATTATGATTGACACTGGTTTACTGCATTACCTGCAGAGTTATAAACAATAGTCAATTTTGTAGGTAAAGTCAAACTTTTGTCCTTTAAGTATACATCGAACTTGTTGTTGAAAGAGGGTGTAACTATATTGGTTGGTACGATGTTCAATCGGGTTACAGCTCAGTGGAAAAACCAATTTGTTGTTAGTTCCATCAAATTCATAGGTTCGATGCACCGATGTTAACCTTGATGAGTACTGATAATTCATGATTGTAAATCTGACAAATGCCCATTGCGTAAATCTGCAATAGATCCTTACGGACACGTCTTGTTATAAGAATTGGCGGTCCTAATAAGTGCGATATTTGTTCGTACCTTACTGAAGGCATTGTATATCGGCTTGGAATCTTTTTCAATATGCCCCTTCAAATATATGTTTGCCATAGCCGAGTTACAGACTTATCAAATCGTGAGCTTAGCCACTTTGAGTGTCTATGAACGAAGTTGCTTGTAAATATCAACTTGAGTGTTCTATTAGGGTTCGCTGCGGACGAGTCGTTCATGATATTTAGTTTCATTATGTTTGGTTTCTGGCAGAATTTTTAATTTAGCTATACAGTACACTAAGAAATACAGTGATGACAAATTATCTTACTATGCGGCACGCATGACTTATCGCCGCGACAAATCCGAACCTTTAATGCATATCTATATAGGATCACGTCTATTTAGCGTAGTGGTCGCCGAGACTCATATTAATAACCGTTTATAACATACACATTGCCCGAGGTGCCATCAGATAACTGCATTGAACTCGCATACATCACTTCTTATATCATCAAAACATCAATACGTATTTCTGAAACAACGAAACTTGACTCTGGACTAATTAAAATATCTATTTGTAATGACCCAGTGATTTTGGTGAGGTTCTTTAATTATATTGTCTTACCATCCCATGTCAGGTGTTGATTGCGTTAGTAGCAGCTCGGGTGGGTGGGGACTGTATACTTATATACAAGCTGGCAATAATTGCTCGAGCAACTCGCGAATCAAAGGCGATCCAATACTTCTGATTTTATGGCTGCTACATAAACATACATATTAGTATGTGTAAAGCGTAAGCAAGGGTATATATCGATAGTCTTACCACAGGGCTGTGATGTCAAAATGCAGTTGCGGACCTAGTGTAAGGCAAATAAATTGGCTGTCACTATATATCACCAGTTTCAATCGGGACGAATGTAATATTGCTTTATACACATTCTCCGTAGAGAGAGAGTAATAATAGACTGCACCATATTGATAGCTAATTGCTATTGAAAGAATAGGTCGTTCAGTAGCGGACTGAACAGCGGACTGTCAAACCCGAACCATAGAGCCCTACTTATCTCCCCTGAGCCAATGCTACCTCCTGGTACGATATTCACTGTGTTAGCGCTGTCGGCCCTAAGGTTTCTGTTATTAAATATGGCAAAATCATTGCAGCAATTGTTACATATGTATTGTATATTTGCATAGTGTTAAGCGCAGATAAAGGACATAGATTGGCATACAGGTCTGATGATATCACCACGAAGTTTTATAACTTCAAACATCGAACAAAGACAATGACGGCGTAGCCTATATTCTTGTGTCGATCCTATGAATTATGAAGAGCGCCATTACACGGTAATAACATCAGATGTTCCTAGAGGCTGTATACATATGCTTCGTTATACACAACATTTTGACAATAAACAGACGTGCCCTACTGATTAAGTTGCGCGCATTATATGCAGAGCTGCTGTCGAAAATGTCCACACGGAGGCAGGCACCATATACAATGCATCAATAATATCAACATGAATGTTATGTAACTACTAGGCAGTATTATGCTATTATGACTATCTCTTATGGTGTGAAATGGATCAGGCATGTTCAATGTGCATCACATGCCAATCTATCTGTTGAAGTTATAAGCGAAGCAAGCGGTGTAATGTAAGGATTTAGACATTTTTAACAGATTACTGTAATGGAAATATCAGACTATTTGTAAGAATAATAAGACATGCCATTGTCGAATGCAGCTTTATAGTCTACGGAAAGAACAAAGAATGCGCATAGGGAATTGGTCTATGTTTAAAACATTCCCGCTAACAAAGATATCAATGTTGACCAAACACATCTATGAGCGCCCCAAGGCGAATAGATAAATCATGTTTGCAGTTAACTCGGCCTTTGTATACAAACTTGTTACTGACATTTGTACATGTGCAATTTAAGGACGTCACTATTGATTCCTAACCTAAAATTGATTAAAACATTATTTTTCTTTGCATCCCGTAGATATAGGTTAACTGTGTTTCTGCCAAATAGCCTTTTGGTGTAAGGTGAGTAAATTGCCTCGTTGGCATACTCAGGAACGGAAATCACACCTAAGCTAAAGCAATCATAAATGATGGTCGCAAGCGTTTGATGAAGATGTAAGCTTATTATATTCAACAAAATATCTCACATAGCATATCTTTTCCCGGTACTTGGGTATGGTCAGAGGCAAGTAATGTTTAATGATGACATCCGTGACTATATTTTGCAACCACTGAGAGTTTCACTGTGGATGCTTTTAACCTTGCTAATTGTGACCTAAACATTGATTATCGAGTTACAATAATGCAATGACCAAACCAAACACAGTACAATTCATAGTAGTAGATGAGAGGCGACTGTAATTCATGCTACGCAGCGCTAGATATTGTGTGCAGAGAGGAAAGATTACATGCTGACAGCACTTTCCTGTATTGCTGTATTATAAAGAATGGGTCAACAATAGGTGCACTGACGCACCACAATGCGCTTAGAAGCATATCTGTTGCCAATAAGAGCTTTGTTGGGTGATTTACTGTCCGTCAAAAAAGCCTTTGAATATTCCACAGTTATATAATTATTTTTTTTCGAAGGTAACATGCGATATCTATATGCGTCTAAAAAAGACCTGTCGGTTTCAAAATGAAAATAAGTAATATTCGGGGACGCGACGCTTTTGATTCATCACCAAATTAAATGGGCTCATTACATAGGCTAGTGTAAGAAAGCATTAAGCCATATTCATCAGTTGTTATTGGCTGCTGTGCGGTGCTTATTAAACAAATGCATTTCGCCACAAAGTAACAGTATAACATATGCATTTTAAATAATGCGGTCGTGTCGCGGTGGGGTATGTGCAACATATGGCAAACCATAACGTGTAAATATATTCGTCTTTTTGAGTCCATTGCAGGCGAATTCGTATAACATTTTCTCGATGATGTCAACGTCGGCAAAAAGAAAATGTGGCGTCTTTAATGTGCACTCAGAAATTTTAAGTTGAATTGCTTCTCATCTAGTTGTCACAACAGATGGACGAACACAACATGTTTTTTATTAAATTCCAACAAGAAAACGCCTTCTGACTCTATTCTGCGGAATGCATTAACTATCAACTTCATGATCTTAGCATTTGCAGACGTTTACGACTAGCAATAAGCATGAGGAAAAATATGATATGCTGATGACAATGTAATATTTACATTATTTGATTTGGGTATCGAATACGGCAAATCACTAAACTAATCCAGGTAGCACAGCGAACTCAAAATCAAAATCCAGTGCGCAAACTAGGCAATAGTTTTTCTTCTCCCTAGGGTTCCGGTTTGGCCTAGATCCTCCACTTACTTATAATTCTCGCTATCCGTGACATCTAGTCAATATTTTCTATTCCAAGAAATCCAGGATCCCATCTCTCTTCATCTCTTCCGCGATCACAGTCGCACCCGATTCAACCAATCTTCACCAAATACTGCCACTGTGAATAATGGTCTTCCGCAGCTCGTCCGCCTAGCCACTTGGCAAATGTCTATCAGGGTTTTTATAACGGTACTGACCGCATACGCTCATAATAGTCCTCAGAAATCTTAATGAAATACCAATCGGTCTATAATTCTGCCATCTTCAATTGCAATTGTACTAAACAATTGGTGCTGATTGTTATCAACTTCCATTCCGTCCATCCCAGGCCCCCATCATTTAGCCCGACCACACTCGCCACTCCCCCTCCACTAGTCTACTACAGCTGCCATGTTTTCTGCTCTCGCCATTCACTAGGCAATTGTCTATCCGGATAAGATTTCAAGCTATTTCACATCGTTGATTTTAGTGGGTCAGCATATGACCTTTCCAAACATATGCGTTCGTAGAAAACGCGCACAACCAATATGCTGATATACACATATGTTTGCTCCTCCCAGTTCTCAATCATCATTAATATTTTGCCATAAGGTCAAATGGAAGCGTCTAAGTATCTACCAGCCCTGACTGCATAGTAAAATACGATTTTCAGGGAGCATTAATGGTTTGATACAGAGATCCCTCTTTGGTGATGTTTTGTACACGTATAGTACTTAGAAACACATTCAGACAAAAACAATGAGGAGCACAAAGGGGTATGTTTTCTGCTTGAGGCCGGATTGAAGACAATTACGAACCGCACCACAGTCAATCGGACGCATCAATGACAGCATTAACATTGAATTAGCGACCATTAGAAGTGTATTAACAGTCCTCTAACGTTGTGAAACGTTTGTGATTTGTTCCATTTGGCACAACACACTAGCTGCAAAAAATTAAAGCAAACTCTTGCAGTCAGCAGTTATTGATCTCTGGGTATCAATGGGCACTATATTTGCTCAATTGCTATGCATCGGTGCGTGCATTTAAATTCACGGCGGCAGTCCCCATAGCCTGGAAAACTATGTCTGAACATCACCCTGTCGAACCTGCATTCGTGCGGTCATCAATGCATCTTATAGCTGAATTCCGACCAGCGCTTTTGATTTATTTATGTCGGATCGCGCCTTAAATCAAATCAACACAGAACGCTTTAGATATGCTCTAAAAGGTTTACTTCCGGTTATTTTGCAGGAACTAATTCGATTTCACATCACCGGCGGCCGTGTCATTTACCAATAGCAGTGACAGAAATGCCATGCAACCATAAGTTGATTGAGTCACTGAATGTAATTCTATATATTATTGGATACGTGTGTGGTATTTGACGCGACCATATAATCCATATTGACTCCGGTGAATAAGGGACAGAAATTACGTGGGTCGTTGGCGGAAATTCAACCAGCGTTATCTAATGAGAGAGTGCCTACTCTAGCCCATCTATAAATGATCTTACCAATCGACGGCACAAATGTCACATATCATGTGGATTAATCGGGATAAGCACAGGCTACGCGAAGTCGTCTGAATTTATTCTACACATTATTGTATTATTATCGCGTTGAGGCCGTATCACCTGTTCTGCAACTTATAGTGTAAGAATAGCGAATGATAAAATGTGATCCCGGACTTTTTTGTTCGATATACATTACATTGATGATATATGCTCAAGAATAAAACAAGACAGCGGCACCTATTGCCAAAAAAAATACTGAAGTGTTTACATACGCACCTCGTTGCAATCTACGAAACGATTACGTAGTTATTGCGATCTCAATATATTTTCTTTTCCAACGTCTTGCAAATTGATCCTTGTAAAACGAATATTTAAACAGAGCATTAAATTTTGCACCATGCCTTACATCACACTCTTTGCTATCTAGCCAGTAACAATTAGACCTTACTTATCATCCGAGGAAACAAATGATGTTCACTGCTTTTTCTGAATAGGTTAACTAGACTGTGTCGGGGAAAGTGTACGAAAAGTGCCAGCTTAGCCTAAACTGCAAAAATACAAAATCAAGCAACATAGCCAAACAAAAACGATTCTTTAATTCAATATAGACCTATGAGGTTGTTTTAAAACGTGCAACTAGCACTTCAATGCTTTAGAATATTAACCGGTCATTTGACTTATCCAAAATTGGTTTTATCATCCACTGGTGCGGAATAAAGCCATTGCTCCATTTTATAATATGACACTGAAGTTGTTTAATTTGTCTCCAAGCTTGCCATCGCTCAATTGAAACCTATCCAATTTGGAATGGCAGAGACAATACATGGTTCGTGGACTTATTTGGCATGGAAGTGCAACACATAAGTGTTATAACGAATTGATGACTCTCGCTGCCTGTCTGAAGGCCAATGTTTTGGCTGGCGTATATCATATATTCCATGGTCGAGTGAGTGTATAATAAGCTATTTAACATTTTTTTAACAAACTTTTTAAGAACAGCAATAACATGATTACTGAACGAATTCGTGGAACAGTTTTAATAGCGAAGAACGATAAAGATTAATGTTATATTCGTTGAATTGCGCCAGAATTTAACCGCAACATAATTTCTCCGACCCTCAGACATGCAATAAGGAAAACGTATCTACACAATGAAAATTTATAATCCGTTTTTCAAGATTGCAACAATAATAGAAACACCAAATTATGACCAGTTTTAAGGTCACTGGTTTTCAAGGCAAAACCTTACTCCACCACCAGCTGCCCCAGTGGATGACACAAAGTAAGAGCATTAAATTTTGTCGACCAATTAATCAACAGGATACAGAAGCTGTCAATATTATACAACTCTACTTGCATGCCACAAGTAAACAAACACAAAGAGTGAATAAAATTGTCCCTAACTAGTGAGGAAGGACCGTAAGAAATCAGCTATTTAAAAGGACTCTACAAACATGGAGCCAGAAATTGCTTTCTCATCATGTTTTTATAGCTATGATTATTCGGCAGATGAGCTATGGGTATTCGGATTTGACCCGACATGACAAAATAACAGATGTATGTTCAGCAAGGTTTGATTTTACAGCAATATGGCATCAGGCTTCAAGAGCCAAAGATGGTGAGTGACAGTACACTGTTTTCTTTACAGTATGATTTGTCACATGAGAGCCATTTACGCTGCTGGATGCAATCGTAAAACAATCAGGGAGTTGAATACGATGAGCGGTACACCGGACGTCAGTCAGTACGCCTGTGACAGCCGAGCCCGGTGCAACGCTTTTGCGTATTTTAATCTTGGCGCCACAAAATCATGGTCTGTTGAGAGTCTTATAAGCAATAATGACCTGGGTTATGAAGACACAATGAGATTCAAATCCAAGCAAAATGGGTAGATACATGAATCACAGCGATGTGTATAAAGCGGAAAAATTTACATAGAGACTTTATAGGGAAAATTACTTGCAATGCATTCCGATTCGCAGATTCAGCGCTATACACAGGGAATATGTAAGCAAACTATAGGTCCACATAGCATCATTCAGAGTTCACACATGTGTTTCAAAGTACGAAGCATTTTATCAGTACGATAAATAGTGTATCGTTATTAAACATGTCACCTTAATACACACATGAATTTTATATATATTTACATTAGGTACATTGTTTTAATGTGCAAAACGTAGTATATATTGATACCGGATATATGTGATAATATTCTCTGTTGCGCAGCATGCTGTTTCTTATCACATATATAACCTAAAACAGCATTTGCTCTTAATAGAGATACCAAATGATGCAGTATTACGCATGCAGTGATAATGTCCTAAGACTCTGGGTTATGTCCAAACTGATTGTTATATTCATGTTGGGAGATAATTTCAGTGATAATTCGGGAAAAAACCGATATCGGGAAGTCAGGGGCGAGCATGAACTAAACTTATATACTTCTGGCAAATATATTTCAGATTAGGACTATTATATTGTTTACCAGTTTGTCTTGTATGGAACTTAAAGCATTATCATAATTTAACCCATTTGAGGTAGAAGTCTGAAGCAATTTAAGGTTCGAATTAAAAGTCACATCATTCAAATCCGATTGCAACTAACACTCGTCATCTGCTTACTGCAGAGTAGATAATCTAAAGTCGTCGCTCTTACTTGTAAACACATGCAGAAACAATGCGTGAGGTCGTCACCTAGCACAATGTTGGGTAAAATCTGAGCAAGTAGGGTCAAACCATAGCTGGTGTTATGCTGGCTAAAACACCAGCGAATGCGTAACAATGATTTAGCCAATCCATGTCAGGAAACACGTTAGATGTCGGACATAATGTGGGTAACCATCGAAACATCACATAATAAGCATCACGTGCATTATCGTATTTTGCATTTCAGCTTAGCATATTCTGCTTTGCGTTATCAGCGTTGCCTGTCGTCACATTTACTCTTTAAACGGCTCATCGTTTGTCGAAGCCGTTTGGAATAGTTTTGTTGTTTACAAGAGAGTGCTTACACTGCGGTTTGCTGCGGCCAAACAATATGTAAGTAAATAAAACAATTCCAATTGCTTAATTGTCAGCATAAGTCGAAATAACGCATTTCAGCTGTTTGTACACAAGAACATGTACATTCTGCTTGAGTTATGTTCCGATTTAGAATTTGATTATAATCTTCATTGGTGCATTTTCCGCAAAAACGCGCCTTTGGTTAGGACTGTTAACCGTGTTTATTTTGGTATGGTGAAATACAATAATACTAGTTTACCATGCTAATCAATTCATTTAAGTCAGAAGTGCAATAATTGCTAGGCGTTGCAATGGTCTGTTCACAAAGCGCAGTCACAAGTATTTTGTATCATAATACGATGCAATATGCATTATATGATAAAATCAATCCAAACGACAGTCCAGGAATAAACATTACAGATGCATTTTAAAATCACGCAACTTGACGGATATTATACCGTCCGAACAGTCGGCACATACCCCAAAAATGGCCTTAAGTTCGTTTTATTCACAAATTGGCCAACAACACTGCATCGAGTTAAGCCTTTAGAATATACCGTAATTCGGAGGTAAACAAAACCAATAACAGATAGGTTGCGGGTTTCTCTCACAGATATTTTGCAATCACAGGAATATGATTGTTTCATTCCAAAAAGCAATTGTAGAAGAGCGTGTTGCGAGAAATATTGCATGCTTTCTCTAATGTTATAAGCTGCATGAGCTTTTAAAAACTATTCCTTCAGACCAGCATATGTATTCCTTTTAACATTTCCATAAGATTGGAAGAGTTGCATTGGCAGATTAAGGGTGATAACTATTAGTTGTGTTTGGTGAAAAGCATGTCAACAAATAATGGTATGCACGTTTTCTTTTATGCTCACTCGGTGATTGCTGCACACATCCTGAAGAACCGCAGTTATTTCCAATGCAAACCAGCGGAGCTATTTAATGAAAAGGAGGATGGAGATACATCGTTGGCCTCTTACAATTACCCACGGAACTGTGTTTCTATACGGATATCATTCAGGCGAATGCCTACGATCAACAAATAAGGAATCAGTTGATCCTTGCTATTCTACTGACATTTGATCATTCCCAATATCGGTCCCAACGCTTACGCTTGTAGCATCGACAGTCCCTTTTGTTGGATACGTCAAACCAACAACCTCAGTTACTTGATAATTCTCATTCCTAACCATCCCGCCGGTTAAATGATTGCATAATGATAATACAGTTCAGCGATCATTTGACATCTTAGCCGATTATCATCTATTTGTGACGGGATATGTTTTTTCGTTTTTCGGGGGGTTTTGACTGTTAATGGATTCCGAATGTTCAGTGCCAATATGCATCGAAATGTTAGGATCAATATAAAAGTGTGTTGGTATTCTAGCTAATGTTCAATTTGTTTTGCATGGAATTACAAATGCAATGAAATAATATGGTTTTTACTTGCAAACATTATAACATGACATGCACGATCGATCAAAATTGTTAACACTATCTTTATCTAGTTCATCGCAACAAACATTTGTGGTTGTAAAAGCGTCTTGGGTCGGATTTGTCGTATAAAACGGCTATTCGGTGTTACTGTTGCACCGAATGACATACTAAAATTAAATCAGCACCAGCGAGGTAACTTAACCCAAGCACAGAATCTTAAATCATTCAAAGCAAGCAATTGCATCGTTGAATCAAATAGTCTACTCAAAGAACAAAGAATTTCGTGCTAATGTACTCAACAAAACAACCCTACGACTGAAGGCATACTCAGAGGCTTCATTAAACTATCAAAGAGGCTATGGAATTTTGGTAGAACTGGTAGTGCTTACCAAACTTTGTTTTGCCCTTGCAAAACATTGAGGCTTCATGTTGATGGACTAAGCAGCGTTGTGGCTAAGTCTGATAAGCGTTTGCGATGGAATAACATACGGGATAACATCGTTTGAAGTAATTGCATCACGGTTGGTACAATTCATCATCACGTTCAAAAACGCTACATCTCTCTTGCAATGCTTTTCACACAATTTGGACACATCGCGTCCGTAAGCTTGGTGTATAGTTGTCAAAATGTATAAAACCACAAGCGGACTTATCCTCATGGCCTGGACTTACTCTCTTTATGTGGATGCTGTCATGCTATCAGGTAATTTCAACATGATTGTTTATAAGTCATCTTTGTCGTCTTCGTCATGTATAAGTATTTATCATTTAATAGAACCTTCCTCAAAGTATGGATGAGGTAAACATATGTGATGTGGCCATTGCGAATTATGAGGCTGTCTATGGACATAATTTTATGATGCAATGAATTATGACTACTCTTGTACTGAATCTGCTAATATATAATTGCGTCGCCTTAAATCGACAGAAATGTTCTAATATGAGCTGCCACGAACATATTATTACTATTTATTGCTTACAAGAGCCAAGCTGATGTCATCATAAAGCAACTAAAATCAACATCTGTCTACATTGGATGATCATAAAGCAAGCACATGATAGCAAATATAAACCGATTAATATTTGCCCGGGTATGTGCCGTACTTCTTGTGGTATAATATTGAGTTAATGATTTAGATTTGAAATGGGACTGCGATTCAATCTGTCCTGATCAATGAATACTAATTTTGGCATTTGGTCTCAACACCAATCAATAATGCAAACTACTCGCAAGTCACTGGCCATTACCAAATTATCTTTGTTGCTTACAGGGATTGGCCAATGTTTCAAAGCAGTGACAAATCTTTGTATAAATAATGTTGGCGCTGTGTATACTTTTGTGGATTTCTGTCTTGAATCGTAGTGTTATGTTTGCACTGTGTATACATTGTAGGATGGCTGACTTTAATTATAATGATTGCAACTTTGATTAGTTTATGTATATTTTGTATGTTGTAAAATGATGTGCATAATATGTTGGTTGAGAGATGCTTTTGCTCATCTTGGGACACATGATCCGTTAGGCCTGGGGACTGTGTGCTTCCGGCTCGAAAGATATTTCGAGGAACTCGAGGAATTGCCACAGAGTAAGAGAAGGACGTTTCATCAGGTGGAGAGCCGACGGATTGGACTGATAAGACAGTGTTAGCAGAAAGTGATGTCAACTCCTGGTGTTGTAACCTACTGCAAATAGATGTGACGCTAGAGGTTATATTAAGAGTTACGTGGACTTGGTGCAGACCCTACCCAGGCCGAAGCATGGCCGTATGACTTTGCTCCCCACGCTCATCAGCCTCTCTTCCATTCCCCTCACTCGGCGAGTTTTCCCTCCTCATGATGCGCTATGCTACGGAACTTTCTTCTCAAACGTTTGTGTGACGTTACACAAAAGGAGTGCCTCTCGCTGAAGTATATACACTAACAGTGTAAAAAGAGTTGCTTCGATCTTGCCTTAATATTATTTTTCTAGCGATGCAGCATGTATATCCAAGCGTAGCTTTAAATAATGTTTTGTTTAAATGTGTTGATGCTGTCAGATTTAAGTAACATGTTATCCTGGTGTCGCGAACTAAATATATATCTATATAGATAGATATATATATATATTTACATATATATATATTTACATATAGAGAGATATATAGTTGATATATATATATATATATATATATATATATATATATATTTATATATAATATATATAGATATATTTATATATATATATATATATATATATATATATATATTGTTTATATATATATTATATATAGTGATATATATATATATATATATATATATATATATATATATATATATATATATCTATATATATATATATATCTATATATATATATATATATATATATGTATATATATATATATATATATATATAGCTTATATATATCTAGATATATATATATATATATATATATATATATATATGTATATGTATACATATTCATATTATTGGGTCGATGTCAAAGTGCATGAATGATCGACTGGTCGATTCCGGCGAGGGGCAGTTTAATTATTCAAAAGACTGTCACTACTTTGGGCCTATCAATCTATCGATTTGCTACTGAATCATGGTATCACAATGAAGGCATTAAGTGTATGGCAGGTGGCGCTTTATTTTAGTCACCAGCTTGCAAGGAACATTAATTGTGGAATTTGGAGTGGGCTACATCCGCGTCGTCACTCCTCTCGTACACACGATTATACCACCTTTAAACTCTACTGCGCAACTCATACTAAATCCGCCATTCACACAACAGATGCTCTAACATACTGACAAGAATGTATATCACACATCGCAAAACACAACCCAAACAGTCCTATAAGCCAATCATGCATCAAAATTTTATCGCATACAGCCCAACTCGAAGCTTATACGCACCTTGAACGACTCAAAAAACACAATTCATACTTAATGCATTCTACAAAACCACCTTACATCTAACTACAACGCTACACTCCCGATCACATACCTCTATTGGGCTCATTGCACGTATTGTTTGCTAGGTTGCACGACCTGCTCAGCCTACAAAGTAGCGATTTTTTACTCCCAGAATATTAACAGCACATATGGCTCATGAAAGATTGGGGCGAGGATCAATGTGTAGTGTTTGGTCTCATCGACAATGCAATGTTGATTCCCTTACAATCTAACCATACCTATAAAAGATATTGACGCAGCGATATTCGTTAGAACAATTTCGTAATATTTAATGATTCATATTTTTGATAAACGTTTGGCAAAGAGTATTTTCCAGTCATTCTGCATACAATAGCATCTGTCTTCTGGAACATTCCTTAAAAGTATTGACGTGACCCTATTGGAACAAATATTTTCTGAGATAGATACAGGCGTAAATTAGTCGGTATGAACAAACCAGTTACACACGAACTTACTGAGTCATAACAATTGTAGAACAACTATCTCTCTCATTAGCCAATACAATCCAGGAAGTGTCAGAAATGACTGTTTGGATTAGCGAGCATCTAAATTCGCTGTGACCTGTGTGGGGTAGTTAACGGTCTTAATTGTTGTTCGGATCAAGTATTGCACCTGCTCATCTAAACTAATGCTGCGTACGCCTTAGTTTTCAGAACAGACAACCGGAGGAGATCACACTCTTTAAAGCAAACGGATTACTGTTCAATATTGTGGTAGATGCAAATTTTTTATGTTTGTATCTTTATGAAGCATGTGTGAAGCTGAAATATATAGCCAGCCATGGTGTTATCCGCATTGAATTTGTAGGCTTTCTACAATGGAAACGGGTGGTGTATGAGTTATATGTTTTTGTTATACGAACTAATATGGGGAGTAGATATATACGGTGCTATATTGTTCCGCTTGATAACAACGCAATTATTTTGTAGAATGTGACCAATGCGCGAAAAAGCAAGCAAGCACTTATTCATTAGTCACTGATTTTCAGCTCTAACTTAAATAATTATTAAATTTACAATTCCAGTCTTTACCGTGACAGCCAAACCTGCATTGTCCCCGCCCGTTTGCGCTAACATAATATAACCTAAGAATCAAGTAGCAATAAGTAACACAAAAAGGGGAAGTGTAATATTTTTCTAGGTGTTTATTAACGTAATTCATAATCATGCTTGCGGTGACTCCCTTAAATGCATCGTGATTATTTCTTGATTGCATAGATCTAGAAGCGCAATTTTTGAGTTATTAGTTAAAAATGAGTGCTTCTATACAACTTTAGATACATCTTCAAATGGATATGCTAAGTGTTAACTGACACCAAATGTGCTCACTTTGATCGGTTAACAAAGTATGCAGAAACATTACTTTAAGAAATGTGTAAAGTATATTGATTCATTCAAATCGTCCGAAAGAGATAATTTGAACAAATAAGTCCTGACCTTATATAAATGTCCTTCTTCACGGATACGATTTGGTTATATATCTATACAATGTAGTATATATTATATATGGTATAGTTGTAAACTGCCCTTTCACAATTGTCTAAGTATGACATCAGTCATATCGACCATTCTATTTAAACCTTCAATTCTGTTTAGAAAAGTGTGCATCAGGGTTTGATGTGTACTTGCGGCGGAGTTCATCAAGCATTTTTTATCATGTAAACGTATGCCCACTGCAATGCTGATTTGGCAGGCGGCGAGCGCACTTTGCAAACCATTTCTTATTTGGTAAATATCTTAATCGAAATCGTCTCCTTAACATAAAAAGCCCATAATGCCATTTATTTCGAATTGTTATTGCGAAATATATAAAATCATGAGCGAATATTTGAAAGAGCTATGGATGGTTGAGTCTTCATTTATTTAGTGAGCAGTGTTGTTCACGTGCAAGAACAGTAGCAGCTTAAAGACAGCTGGCAGTATTTGTTAATATTGAAAATCTTAAGTAAAGCATTATGCTTGGGGGTCGATTCCTAGCCGTGAAATGTCTGCAAGCAGTGGCAATGAAAACCATTTCATCCTGAGAATACCTGGTGGCGAACAATCTTTTGAAACTTGAGATACATTTGACAGAACTATTTCGTAACCCAAACTTGCCGTCTGGCATTTTGCCGTCTCGAGTGTTGTTCACGTGCATAACATAAAGCAGCTTTCCGACAGCTGGCAGTATTTGTTACGCAAATAAACACAAGTAAAGCATAATGCTTGGGGTGCGATTCCTAGCCGTGAAATGTTTGCAAATATTTAATGTAAACGTATCTTCCTCGGCGCTTATCCTGAAATGAGCAATCTTTTAACTTTCTTTATATTTAGCGGCCTAATTTCGTAACCCAAGGCGACTTCATCATAACTACCCTATATTCGAGCCCCGCAGTTTTAGGGAATCTTTTGTTCATGTCATGTGGGTGCTTAAGTTTGAAATTGTTGCATGCTGTACACTCTCACGTTACAGATGTACATGGACAAACATTCAAAATGTACATGATAATGACTTTGATTATGTTTCTATTCCATTATGTTTCGATGTTTGTTGCAAAACCGCTGAAAATTTTTAAGACTGTTGATTCGATACAACCAGCATGTGTTTGATTGTCCAATCATTGGGTGCTCAATACGTTTGATATATCGATAATGATCGGTACAGATTCAATGTAAACATTCAATTAAAGGCACAACAGCCTCCGGTGGCTCACAGGCACGTTATTTAACCATATCGTAATCACGCGAACGCAATTATATTCGGCGCTGCATTCTTGTTGACCATAACGAAGCCAATCATAGACCTACATAATAGGTTTGCATTTAGCCAGGCATACTTAATAAGCATGTGATTCGACTGTGCTCGACAAGCTTCTCATCCAGGGGATAATATCGCCTGACTAAGTTGACAAAGTTATTATAAAGACACCCCCTTCTAGTCGCAAATGTAATATCATAAATACTTTGCAGCGGTAATTGAACGATGCTCCTATAAGCCGTATATTGATTAAAAATTTCGCAAATAAGTAGCTGCACAGTATGAACCTTCACTTGCGCTAATAAATTCTTACCATTTTGATTGGTTGGCGTTTTCAATGGAACCTTTTTCCGTATATATTCACTGTATATTCCTATCCGTTGAGTGTATATCTAAGCCAAATCCATTTTTCAAAGCCACTCGGCGCTCTGAACTCTCTGAAAAGTTTGGTGATGTGACGTATAAGAACAACCAAGTGAAGAGGGGAAAATGTATTCGGGGCTTTGTGTTGGACTTTGGAGTTCTTGCTAAAGGGACGCGGACGCAAAGCGTTTTCAAATACCTATTTCTTGCGATGACCAGCCACAGAAACACTAAGGACCATGAGCATAGTGTCGCCATATTAGCGCTGTGGTGCTCTGTGAGGAACCTCTTGAACTTGGAGGCAGCTAGGTGATATCGCGTCACGTCGCAGTTATCGCACGGCTGTCGGCGAGTTTGAGGCGATATTGGAAAAAGACCAATCTTCTCGAACTCTGATTGGCTGAGATGAGGGTGCCATGCGATACGTCAAAGGAATTCAACTAGACGCATAGGCACCTTCTTCTTCAATTGCCATGTTTTCAAGCTCGAGATATTATAGTTGTTAGGCGTGTTTGTGGGATCGGCTGTGTTCGCATAACCGACTGCTATTAAGTGCCTGTATCGTCTCCAGAAGTGCAAATTGCTAAGTGTGATTTGTATTATTTGCTAAATATGTTGTCATGTTGCGTCGAAAAAGTTGTGAAATATGCGTAGTCCCGTGACTGAGCGATATGCTATACCTGATTGCGGACTTGGGTGAGCCGACTCAGAAGGAACTGGATAACGTCCGCATTACATATTCATAGAAAATCGTGGTGAGGCCTATTCTTTTTCATTTTGACACACAATAATGACGATACAATGATGACGATATAATATGGCCATGACGTATACTGCACAGAACTAATCAGATCCTACATCCCTAATTTCGGCTAAATTTGGTTCTTTGTCGCTTGGTGCCAGTTGAGACGGCTAAGTTATGATTGCAGCTTTTGTCTTACGAATACAGCTCGATTACGCGGACTAGGGTGCCGAATCACTGCGAATACTTCCCTTTGTATACGCATTGATACGCCGAATAGATAAATATCAGCTGTAGTGAGTTGGCTTGCAGTATGTTTATAGTATGGCCATGACAACTGCGCAAGAAATATTCAGAACCTACAGAATAAATTTTGTCGTTTAGTTTATTTGTATAGTTGGTGGCTTTGCATGGTATATGCGCCCTACGATAAACGTTCTTAATCTATAAGCGATCCATTAACAGCAGTTGTTGAGTGCAAAATGATAATAGGGAATGGCGCTGTCACCTAAGCGCCATTAAGACTATACCAATGGTACATCAAACTAACCGTTCCGATTGTACAGGTACCTGTAAGAAGCAATCGAAATACGATGGATGACACAAATTGTAAGTGAGCGTACGCTTTAGCAGCTCCATTCGTATTATCATAAAATCAATGTCGTAAAAGTGCAGTTTCTACAATAGTTTATAATAACTTGCCATATTGGGCGGCATCTTCACAATTACCATAAGCTTATTTCCGAGCACAAGTATTCAAAACATATATCGATTTGCTCCCTATGACTGTTTATGTTTAATTTCAATAAGCTGTGGTACGCTCTGTCCGATGAACACTCAAGAGATGATGAATTAGGGACAACTATAAATCTGTGTAGAGCAGCTGATGAAACCGTTAGCAACAAAGCGATTTGTTTTTGTATCTGGCAAACAATGATGATGGTAGGCAGATGAACCGGCAGCGTTAGCCTACAGCGATGCCAATAATTCATCATTCTACATGGTGGAATACGTTATAACTTTAGCCAGTAAATTACATATCATCAGACTAGTATTGCCGAAAATACATATACGTTCATTGAATAGAAAATTGTTTCAAGTATTGTCCTGTGCTAAGTAAAAGTCACCCGCATAAAAACAGAAGTTGATAACAAAAGGCAGATAATAACCAAAACTGATGCATAGAACTATCGCACAGCTCAAACAAGAGCTTTACTATTCATAATTGGCGGAAAAATGGTACGAAAAATTATCAAACATAAACGCACTAGGATATCCATGGCCACTGTTGCCGATGTAGCGGATACAAGACAAGATAGTTTAGAAAGTCATACTTCCTTTGCTAATTCATATTGCTCTCAGGCTGTTTTCTCTGTAGACCACTATACCTCTCAACGATGTGTACGGTCGCTCATATTCGATACTATTATAAATAACTTCATTAATTTACAAAAGTGCTCATCAACAGCGAGTCCTGAAAGGTTCGTCGCATGATGTTATCTTTGAAGAAGGTTTTCTATAACATTTTGGGAAGTATACATCCACCACAGTTCAGTATAATCAAGGACTTAGTCAAGACACCAAATCATTTATAGCCATCGAAATGATTAACTCATTCTGCATTTAATACAAGGTCGATGAATTATGAAATAGCACTTCAAGTGACTCTGTCCGGCTGATAAGATTGTGGCAGTTGCTAATGAGGTTCACGGAATCGAGGCAAAGGATTGGAAACATAGACATTCATACTTAACAAGACTGAATGTTTGAAGTATAGGCTAGCTTATTTTGCAAACTTATCGTCATAACCGTTGTTGTTGTTGTTGTTTTAAAAATTACAGTGGTTTTGGCCGCTCTGACAAAGCACCACTCGTCATTACCGATGGCTTCAAAAGCACCTAATTTCAAGGAGTGATCCTGTCTTTCTTTTTGTATACCTGTAATTCCGTTGCTAAATCATCTATGTTATTGCACAGAATAAACATATACTCGCGTACATTAGGGATTTTAACTAATAGTGATTTCGAAGACTATTTGGAGATGAATTGGAGAGGAAAGTATGTCTGTGTTAAGTATGTGATACATTATTTATTCGTTCTTCAATTCAAAGTTCAATGTGAGTAGGACACTATTTAAAGTAATTGGACCGATCCTTAGATCCAGTAATTGGTTATATTCCAATGAGAAGCTGAGCCATCATGTCGATTAATACTAGTAATTAGTAACAGATGCGTTATTAAGTTAACCCTATTATGTGATAACAGGCTGATACCCAAGGTCCGGTTAAACAAATCCGACCGATTTCGTCAACATAAATTATGAGATTTATGAATTATTAATGCTCATCCCAAAGTGGACATCAACTGCATTTTATTCAATAATAGTAAATGATGTGCACGACGGAACAGAAATAAATATCAATGTAACCCCTACTATTTGACGGCATAATGCTTCCTCTTGAAATAACCATTATTGTTCCGGTGTGTGCATGACTTTATTTTTCATTATTAATGTATTTAGAATGATGATTCAGTTAACGAATAAAATAACAAATATAATACGATTAACTCTTTTGACCTGCTTAAGAAGTATAAATGATGGCTTTGTGATGCGTTTTCATCTAAGGATAGAAAATATTCCCATTGTTTGGCTGCAAAATCAAGCCGGATTTTTTCTTGATTTTCCCGTTCTTGATAAACAGTCCTTTATCTCGCGCGTGTGTAAATACAATATCATATATCAAGCGCTACAGCTAAAGCTAATGCATTTACCGTTGCATAATGTGAGTCTGTAAAAAATGTTCGTTATGGTTCCTCAATTGTCACAGTTGAGTTTACATCATTAAACATTGCAATGCAGATTTGAATATTGCTTGTGAAAATGTTAGTTACAGAATGATTAAAAAGCATAATCTATGTACCATACAAATTGCAAACAATGGATTGGCAGGTTCAGACGTTGTCAAAATAGGGCTTTTTAATCTTCGACACATGCAGAATGGTTAAATGGCAGGCACTGCGGTCGTTGATATTGTATCAGATATTAAAATAGAATGTATGTTGCCCGTCTAAGAGGCAAGACTGTTCCTTCGAGATTTACTTATAAATACAAGGAGCTCACGGAATAAATGGAATATACAATGCAAAATCTTAGGACGTCATAGGTATCTTCCTGCGTTAAACGACCTCTTAACGAACATAAATATGGCTCACATTAAGAATATTAACACAGTTCTCTCTGTAAGATACGGAGCTGCAGCTGGTAAGAGGGTGTGGATGAGCTTACCTGGTATTTGTTGGGCAGGTATCGTTGCGTGTGCTTCAATTGATATAACTTCCTTAATTGGCATGAACATGCATTAATGCTTGGGTATAATTTTGATGCACCTTCGCCTCTCTTTATATAATCGACAGATAGAAGACAGAACAAGGTAGACATATGACGCTACTTCATACGAATGAGAACTCCGCGCAAAAATGCCAAATTGCTGAAAACATTAATAAGCTGAAAGGTTTACGACGACGGTGATGATATGGGCTTGCTTAGGTACGTAATAAAATTGGGTTGTAATATAGATCGCATAAACAAAATGTAACACTTCTTTAACAATTGTTTGCACTGTTGATTATCGATTCAGCTGGCGTCGTTGGAACCGTTGCAGCTGATAAGATCGTTGATTGGCAATAACCCAACCCTGTAGCTGAAACATGTTGGTGATATGGCTAGGATGACTAAAACCTGCGAACCGCATTCTTTGCAAACCAATGAACCGACCGATTGCTGTTAAGGCAAGAACATTACGTCCGAAATCCTTAATTATGATTCTACGTACAAAATATGGCGTTAACTGATATTGACATTTGTGCAAATGGTACATCACGCTCGCTCTAGTATCTTATGACGCCAGATAAAACGATTAGATTGTTATTTCTGCAGTTCATTCACTGGCTCAATCTATGAGTGACACGATTATAACTGCTTTCAATTGAAAGGTAATCAATCATTAGTACTTCACTTCAGCTCTCTTGTAAGGCACTTGAATTCGACTGCCGGTAAAATTGAAAAAAAATTGGTGAAAGAATCAAGTATGTAAACATGCTTGAGATCGTATACAGTCCTAGTTGATGTCCCCGATTAATGTTGTTCATAAGTATCTGCCAGGGCAGCGTCATGTCCGGCCCTTGCTAAGAAGTACTGAACATAACTCATCAGCTCCTATTTACAGACAAATGCGGCAACCTGTCTTAAAATCAGCTCATCAACTTTGTCATAACATTTGAATAAATGCGGCAAACATGTCTCAAAAAATGCGTCAATATGTAATGTCATCGACTTAAAGTAGCAGACCAGATGGTCTCACATTCAAATTAGAACGGTTGTATTATTCATTTTGGTCGTGCATACGAGTAGGACATGTGCTGCATGGTCCGTATTGTGGTGCAATTAGAGGTTTAATATACCTGTATAATTCACAGGCGCTGAAAGATATCAACATTATTTTGACCCGCTAAGCGAAATTGTTCTGCATTTGTAGTACCAAACACGATTATAGGAGCCTGCCGCCATTAAATATATAAATGCCCCGCCAGCAATTAATATAGTACTCTAGGAATGCGAAACTGATGCATATGCAGCGTAAATGAAAAGTTGCATAATCTTTTGGCGCTGCCGAGGGATTTCCTAACAGTGGCGCTAATCGGATCTGCAAGCAGCTCATGTTATTTGGATTATATCAACAGGAACACTACCAAGCCATCTCTTATGCAGTAACCGTTGGTGTGGTCTGTGGGTGTATTACAGATGCCTTAAAACAACCAGACCAGATTATGCGATGGAAGATTATTCAGGAAGAACTTTAAATAACGAAGGGAGAAGATGACATCCTGAAACGTAGAATCCTTATTAAATTATCAATGACGCAAGATTCATCCTGTAATGCTTCAAATACATCCGCTACGCATTGTCCATTATACCATGGTAACTCCCAAACTATCTCAGCGAAGCGAGAATAAATCGGACTTCGGGCGATTCAATCATTATCACCTAATGTTGTTAAGTTTATGTCTACCATATGTAGGGCATATGGAAAGATGCAGTACCTTACACTAAAGTTCACTCAGCACCAATATCCTCTTTCCCTTGTGCATATCGTCAAAGGATCGCCTCAATGAATCGCTTTATGGTGGATATTACATTGGACAATAACATTTTGGTGTCATTAACAGTAAATTGTACCACCAAAATACATAATAAATGTATATCTGATATGACCTAGGGTTAAGGTGAAGATAAACTTTGCACAACTAATTATCAATTTTTAATTGTTACTATGGCAATAAAACATTGCCAAACTTGGCAACAGTCAACACGCATTCTCAGCAAGTTCAGAATATTCAACTTACAGTTTGTTAACAGCACCTTATGCCTGCGTTATGAATTACCAAAAATATGCAACAATAAGATCCGGCCGTTGACATACATGAATGTTACTCAGGGAAAATATTTCCACTGCTATTGAACCTGTGCTATGTCGGCCCAAACATAATTGCTGACTTTGCAAATATCAGGACAACTTTGACTAAGTATGAAACTTTAGTAAACCTGTAAATGTATCTAGAGATAACCCAAACGGTTAAACGTAATAAGTTCTTGAAAATCATATTGCCGCTTTTCCAAAATATTGTCTAACATAATATATACTACTGCCGATATATTTACCCACTGTTATGTTCTTATGAAATTAACGCAATGGTCATGCATTGTGTTCAATTGCCGGAACAAAGCAGCTGTCTTTGGGTTCGATATTTCAGGAAATACTATAGGTTATTGGCTATTTATGCTCGTAATTAAGACTCTTTTAACCACTCTAAATACATTTGTAGCAATGGAAATTTAACCGGAATAAAATTTAGCTAATGAACATGAAATATTGCGACGTTTAGATATGATCCCTAAAATGCCAATCATTAGCCCCTTTATCTTCAATATTTCTTCCCCTCTCCCACATCTTTTCCCAAACGCTATTCAGTTATTTAGTTTGGATACGTTCCCTGTCATATTCTGCATCCGCTACTTAATGTTATAATTCAAGCAACGAAAAATTCACCGTCAACATCATCATCATCATCGTCATCATCATCATCATCATCATCATCATCATCTCATCATCATCATCATCATCATCATCATCATCAAATTTAGTGTTGTAATCATCTTCATCATTGCAATGGTCATAATAAGCAGAACCGTCATGATGATAATGATAATAATGATCAACATCTTCATCTTCGTCGTCGAGTCGTCATACGAACATATATTTATCAATAGTGTGCGCTTGTGACAAATTCATATTGCGCCCAGCTGCATCAGAGTTTACGCTTTCGCTTTGCATTCAATTATATCAAAAATTTCATGCCATGCCGTCACGGATACGTAGTCACATTGTCGTCTGGAAAGAGTAATTGGTAATTGATACGTGAATGTGCTATGATACTCCACACAGTTTATTTGACACAAAACGGGTTTTGGAAGCTCATTTACTTCTTTTGCGATTGGAAACATCGTTCGCTTGAGAGGTGGGGGTATGATATGAAAAGGGAACCATATCAAATTCTGGTGCTGCTGTGTTGATATGCATATCACTGCTGCTTTCATGAGAAAGCATTTCCTCGTGAAATAAGCAGTAAGCATCAACATCTTTTCGACCCATAATACTAATGTATGAGTTATGCTCTTCTTATTAAGGAAATAAGAACAGGGAAGCAATGTGGCTCCAACTTTTTTCCTCATTGTTTACCCATGTAAAATTCGCGAAAGCTGCTCATAATTGATGATAGTCAGATATGACCTTATGCTCGGAATTGGTCTTCTTCTTACCTACATGTGTCATATGCATGTGATCATTAAAAAGGGGTTACAAAATAAAAATAGCTCTTCCAGAACTATCCGGGGAATATGTCGCATATTATTAGAACGAACCATGGCACAAAAGAATTGTTGTTGTTTGTCAACTGTGAGCCGCGCATTTCAGTTGCAGTGAAGTAAGCGTAGCGAGGTTAACGAACATACTTTCGCCCAGGACGTAAATCATAACGCATCCAATACAGAAACATTGTTTATTTAATGTAGGCAATCTCTAAAGATTGTTGAAGTAATCTATCAATTAATTAATGATTGCTTGCAATGATAAGTCGTATTGTCTCAGGAATATGGCAAGCGTATTGCCACAGAAGTATAGCGAAGATAGATATTGCATAGACAGATACTTAATTGAAAGTTGATGAGCCAGTAAAGGCAACATTTCCGATATTTGCCATCGCATGGCGTGCACACGCAGCGCCGCTGTCATTTTTTACGGGAGACGATTAATATTACTGTTGAAGATATCATCTTAAAATACTATGATGTATAGGCACTAGATTACCATTAGTGCAATCTGTTAATGCTTGATGATCTGTTCTCAAACATGCCTGTTGCATTATTACAAATGCAGTTCTATTCGAAACTGGTGCTTTCCACTGGGACATATCGTTTCCAAATTTGAGCGCTGATTAACGGACCGAGCAAGATAACGATAACAACGTGAAGGGCTGGTGGCACCTGCTTGTTAACTTCGTGTTTGCGTGTTTTCACCTCTGTGTATTTATATTCAGTTGAGCAATGTAACTTCAAAGGACTAGTATACAATGCAAATGTCCATTGCTCGCTATTTATATACATATATTCATATAAATATATATATATGTTTGATTAATATGGATGATAACATGTAGATTAACCAATAACAAGAATAACGTCTTGCATTGGCATTGGCATGTTGCTACTTCGAGTCACACGAGGACACACGCATGTAGCATTTATTACTTAATGCACGATCTTTCTATGTAGAAATTTATCAAAGAATGTTCTAACAACTACAAAATGGTTAAGTTGTGTTTTGAACGATCGAGCTTGATTTAATGTTTGTCATCTGCTTTCGGAGGAAATCGATGTTGCCACATTAATAGGGTATATGCGAGGCTCACTCAAATTGGTTTCAGCGTAGATCATTTTAACCCCGCCCATCGCCATGTGGCGATACCGTCAATCCAAAAGACGCATGAGGCTGGTCCGGGCAGCCGCGCAGCCAAATCTACGTGTGATGCTAGTACCTACTTTATTATGAACATCGCGTGGTTGCGCGTTCACACATTCTGTTGGGAATCCTCTTCGCGTAGCAATAAGCTAACAGATATTACACAGGCTAATAAGTACACGACAGCATATACAGTGGACACTCTTAAGGGATTAGATTGATAAAATATCACCCGAATACATAACTCACCGTGTGCGATCATCCTGAAACATCCCTTACTCCATTAAGATATCCGGCTGCATTACGAGCGATTAAAGGGAAGATATACATCATCGTCGGCGGGCCTCCACGATCATATAGCCGAGTTTCAAGGAACGGGCGCGCTGTGTGCGCATAACCAATAGCTTTTACAGCGTTTACCGTATCCTGTGGATTTCTGATACGAAATCGTCGGTGCATATGAGTGTAAACAGAGCGCAGAGGATACATCATATCAATCATGAATGATAGGCCAGACATAGACCGCCGTCAGCTATGTGTCATACCCCGACCAATGTGTTATTGTCTCACATCCCACTGGCAACTGACAAGCATTGTGTATCCAAACAGTTTAAAACTATAGTTAGCCATATAAAATTGTGTAACCAATACAAATCATCCGAGCGAAAAACTATAACCGCTCTTAACTAATGGATTTTTTCATATTATGGCGACGGAGAAGATAACAGTTCATACCTGTCAGCTTACAAAACATTGCGTGGTGTAAATATTGAATTTACATTCTTAACATGCAATATTATGTTCATCTGCTTAGTGAATATGTTTTGTTCAATCTGTTCTTCAAAAAAATGGAACCATAATGTTTAATGGTCGATTTGTGTATGATGAGTTCATTTGACAATAAGGCTTGAGCATCCGTTATCAATGCGTATTATATATCATTAAGATGCATAGGTGACAATATATCGGATCATCTACGCTCCCAAATATCACAAATGTTAAGTGAAATCAATTTGGGTCAAATAGATGTCAAAACATCACATATGCACGAAGTGACTAAATTACGCTGCGGATACCACAAGGGCCGTAGCAGGTCTTTTTGTATATATATATAAGTATCTTATATGTACCTAATCAGCAAACGCAGACTTTTTCAATATTTGCCATATTGTTGCCGTTGAATCGATACTGGATTTCGGTACAAACAGGACAGCGTGTTGCATATTTTAGGTGCAAACGACGGCTTTTGCACACGTTAGCAAATTAACTTTTATATAAACGTTTGAATCACGTATAAGCACTCTGAGGCGTCGTGTTACACTTCCGATTAACGAGCGTGTACGTGAATTAACTGGTCATTGCTATACAGTTCCGGGGGCTCAATTAAAGGGTTGGCCTCGTAATATTGCCAAAGTGGCCTTATCACGCATATGCCGAAATGAGTTATCTCTGAATTTCTATGCGGTGTCTACGGCATGGCGTCAATCAATAATGTTATTCGATTTCTCAAAAGATATCAATCAAAATAAACTGTCACAGCTCCTATGTGATTGGACGCTTACCGTAATTGTGTAAATAACAGATATATCAAGTAAGGTAGACTGAAAGGGTCCATGGTTTGTTGAAACTTATCGTACTAGTTCACCTCTTCTGTGTCTCAAACAAAGTGTGTGTTGCGTTAATGCATGCCAAACATGCAGTCGAAAGAGCACAAGGCAATTAGTTTATGCTCCATTATTAGTAAGGTACTTGTGCATCATTTACTTTTCTTCTGACAAAAGCTTCATATTCGATGCTATATTGTCATCCCTAAACAATTCTTATCACTCGACATATTATTTTAATATTACTAAGTCATACATTTTTATTGTCTAGAGGAAGATTATGAATACAACTAATATGCTGATAATACCAATATCTATCTCACGTTTTCTCCCACGCCGCTGATGTGCAGGCCAAATTAGACAAATGCATCAGATAGATAAGACCATGGATGGCAAACCATTGTCTACAACTCATATCGGTACAAATGTACTGATCATCTCAATTTCTCTTTCAGCGGACTAGACGATTAGGCAGCATAAGAAGGTATATGAACTAATCCACAACTGAAATCATTGTCCATGTCTACGGTATCATTGACAGCGATTGCCTAAGAAGAAGGCTAAATCCTAAAGCAATCAATCATGCTGACAGCTAAGTTTCAGTTCAGTAATACCAGTTGCACTACTCATCATGATGACAGCTCAGTTTCAGCTGCAACTAGTCTATAGCCTTAAGCAAATTGTGAGTCTATTGCGCGTAAGGGTTTCCAAACAGGAATTATGAGGTGCATTCTCAATACGGGAAATGAATTGATGTAACTTATGATAAACATGATGATCATGGAGATAATAATAACTACGCGGCAATTAACAGGCGATGTGGACAAATATGAATGCACCATTTTGAACCTTTTGGCATATGGATAGGGAACATTAATATTAATGCTATCCGTGATTTTGAGAACATTCCATGTCTTTCATTTCGTGTCATATTTTTGTTCAAAAGGCATTAGTTTGAACTACTGCGCACATACAACTTTTCAGTGGAATTGGCAGTATGCCGAAACTGGCATCAAGGCTAAAGCGTAATAATAACGGTCTTCGAAAAACAACATAGAACCATCTTCTGTGCATAGCAGATAGGAAGGCTGTCGCCTTCAAGATGAATTATTGACATACCTATACGAAGATATTCTTCTCATAGACGGTCAGATGTGTTGCTTTTCATTAGAAATCGGTTGCCATGGATCAAAGCTTCCAAGGTCATAGCCCTATAAAAACCAAAGCTATTTTCCAGTGACACACTTGAACTCAACGTTAAACATCACCAGAAAATAGAAACTATTTCGGTTCAGTCTCAGAGGAAATCTGGTGATTACAAAGGATTAAGGTGAGATTGAGAGAAACCGCGTGGGAAATTTTGTTCACTAAAACCAACTCTCGGACAACCTTTAGTCTGAGCCAATCCGTCAAATCCACCAGTATGCAGATCATCAATGGACGAGGCCGCTAAATGGTGTGATTCACCAAGAGACTATGGTCGGCGCAACATGTGATGATTTTCGTCAGATGTAGGCTCTCTAGTTAATCATAACTTTGCATAGTATGTCATGACTCTGACTGTTTGATTTGTTTATTCGAACTCTCGGCATTTTGAAAGCAATTCGTCCGATTGATATAGTTCCGCACGATTGATATAGTTGCTACTGATCACGTTGTCGTGTATTTAAAATCGTGCTTCATCATTTGGCATTTTAGTTTTTTCATTGCCACCCATTAGACAATCATTGAATTGATTGTTGCAGTATGACCGTGAAACGAAAACGTAGAAATGGATTGTTATTTTGATCTACCTGATTATCGGAATAAATTGCAATTCAGACCCAATGAGTACAGGCTGGTTAATAATACTAGCTTAGAAGAACAGATGCAAACCAAATAACCGATTCGAATAACAAATATTTTGGCTTGTGGCTCAATAAATCACAGTGCGAAGCTCTATTTGGTGGAAATAATCAGTGATTTATGTTTAGACGACTGACTGAATAGCACACGTCATCAAACCCAATAATACATACTGTACATTGCAGTGTGAAATAACTCAACAGATTTAAGACTTTAAGACTCGGCGATCATACACTGATAAATCAAAAAAAGAGAAAAGTCTGTAGGTTCTACTGGAACGCTACCATTCGAAAGGCCTAACAGAAACGGAAATGAAAATAATGGTGGAGCAGTGAACCGAATTCTGTATGTCTACTGATGGCAGTAAGGACGATTTCTGTCACCGGAGCACAGAATCATGACACTTTTTCCAGAAATTATTTGACAATACCGTGTGTGGTGCTGGCGACAAACAAGAAAACGATTCGCCCCATATTGCTGGTGGCTTTTCGCGGGGAATTATCTTAATTCCTCATCAATGCAACGTCGCAGTGTTGTTCTAATCTGTTCTGGGTGTGTGTTCGCTAGCAAAAAATGTTTTAAGGCAAAAGGTAATTTGTATTACGTTTAACGACCAGAAACATGCACTGAAGCATCAGTACGTCGATGCATCATTGGGAACAACATGGTTGTTTCCAATGCAGCCAGCCACACGCTGCATTATCCGCTACGCTCTGTTGCTGCTGCTAGCGAGTATCTGTAGATACTAATGTTGATGATGATGGCTCAAAGCCCACACTTTTTTTATGCAGACAAAAATACAATTATCATTGTAACTTGCAGCCATTTATGGGTTGAAAGCAACGATGTTGGTGGCACACGAAGGCATCACTTAATGTGCCATCATCTAATGGTAGGTGGGGAGGGTTATTATGCCAGATGCTAGTAAGAGCTGTTTATTGCTCAAGCAAACGAAACGATAGCATAAATTTCTCATTATTGATGCGATAACAAAATGTCAGGATGGAGATTTTTTGTGGTGAGATGTAAACCCTGGGTAAGGTCTATTTATACCATAAATTACATCCCTGCCTCTAAATGGGTTTGCAAACTGTCGATCAAAACTGTCTATCTATGTCTAATGCTTTGGGATATACGACGCATTTACAGCAATCAAACGACTCTTCCAAACTAATCTACTGCGTCTCTTACCACGTTTATCGGCCGTTGCATTGTGATACGAAAAGTCTTCTTGACAGGATATTTCTCTTCTCAGCAGAGATGATTAAAGTCGATTGGCCACTATAGATTTAATCAGAATAGCCGTGAAACTCGGTCTTAGGCAGGTAAGCTTTATAGCAATTGCTTGGAATTTAGGCTGAATCTACAAATCATAGATTGGATTATCGAAGTACGTCAACACTACCATTAATGTAACACCTCAGTGCCAGTCAAAGCTACTTTGTGTCATAAGTAACGTGAACATTACGCAAAGATTGCCTCATTCTAGTTATCAGCAAAACAAGACACAATTGTATCGGCATCATGCACGTCGCTCATCAAATGTATTATCACGTGAAACAATGCTGCCCCTGGGAAAACTGATTTCGTTTTCTTTTATATAAGTGCATCACTACCACACAAATTACACGTCGTTGTGTCATAACCATACTTGGTGTTCGATGGTTGTAGTGGACATATTTTAGCAATGCATTACGTTGATGCGAACAGCACTAGCCGTAACAAACATGACGAATATTTTCCATCGTCGTGATCCTCTGTAGCTTGGCCTATCGTCCAAACCTTGATATTTGTTTATATTCAAGATAATTAGTCACAGGGAATAGTACAATAACTTGCCAATTGAGACCCAAACGAATGAACCTTTGTTGTTGGCATCCTGACTCAAAGTATTAGCGTATATGAAAGAGCTAAATTAATTAAATATTGGCACCGATGCAAGCAAGTCGGCCAAGGCTTCTATGTGACTGTAGTGCGTTCTTTTTTACAGGACAGTAACTTAATGCTTTAATTAACCGTTGTATTTTTACATAGGACAATTCACATAAATGTGAAGTGAAAAACAGGAAACCCGGAACAATGAGCGCCGTTGCTATAAAACGCGTAACATCACGAACCGAAGACATTTGGCAGTATAGAATGTGAACAACAGACGGAACAAACAACTAAACAAAAGTTTGCCACTTGATACTGATCATGAGCTTACGTGCTTCAGTTAGATGATTGTCGAGTCGTTTTAATATTGGCCATTTAAGTAACTCAAAGTAAAGAGCCGAATTCCTCAGGTTTTTGCAAGGCGTTGATGCTATTATGTTTCCATGTAGCATTCTTATTTATCAGTTAAAGAGCAGCCAATGATAACAATCACTAGAAGGAACAAAACCAGGGGGTGCAATTGATAACAAAGCTGTGAATATTGGCTACGTTTGAAAACATACCAATATAAATATGCAATCGGTTAACAAATTAAACGGGGAAACGCTATATTACGCTTCCATTAATTGCTAATTGAAGCCTCAATGGCGCAATAATTAGTCATAACAAATGTATAACATGGCCGTTCTGAAGAAAGATTCAAAAATAAGATGCAAGATAATGATCATGTGGCTATATCACTATCACAGTTCAGTATAACTATGTCATTCGACCACGTTACGTGATAACATTTTATTACCACTCTAACAGGATAAGCGTGTTATCATTTCAAGTTTAGTCGTTTTGGAGATATCTGTTTTGTCTAGCCTAATCCCTGCTCATTTCGTTTGACTGAGACTTGACAGAAAATTAATTTGGTTGGTCCTAGATCAAACAATAAGACTGAATGCGTTTCAACGAGTCAGGGGGCTACGTTCGCTTGCGGCAGGGATCAACAAATGACCAACGAAAATGTCGAATCATGTATTATTGAATAGAAAAATGGTATATGGCACACATATCGTCGGAAAAATTCTCACGCTAACCAATAGGGGCGCATTTGCAAGGTTGACGAAACCTTATATCTCATACTTTTTTAAATTTTCTAAATTGCATTTGTTCTTCTAAGTGCGACTTTATGGGACCTGAATTACTCGCTCTGGCAATTGAGGAGCACATTCTTCAGTCTTCGGATGCCAGACGTCGTGGACTAGACCCAATTAGTAGATTCGACCTAAATTTAGGATTCCAAAATTGTTTGTACTTCACCACTTAAGCTGTGACATGCTCAGATTGTTATTATTATCAATGACAATGACAATCGATGCAACCAAGAATTGGATTGTATGTATATGGATAAACATTAAGAAAGAACAACTGTTAATTGAATACTTAATTGATGATTCGTTCTTCTAAGTTGGCGACATTGTTTGTCTGGCTGTGGCGTGGGTTTTTAATGGCATTAGATTAAAGTAGAATGGCAATACTGCATTCATACGCTCTGGGGTGGCTTCGTTCCGAGGCTCGTCCAAAGCGTTATCGATGTGAAATCATGCGACGAACAATGTAAAGTTAAAGTTATGGTTGTTTCTAATTTTGTTTGGTAGAAACATATCGGAGTGCAAGATAAAACATTAGAATGTCCCATTTTGACTGAAGAGCTGTTCATTGCGTTTACAAAGTGCACGATACCCTAAGTTAAAAGTCACGCTCATTTGTTGTGAAAAGTACCATACAACCATGACATAGACCTAAGGGCTAGACATATGTTACAAAGGTATTCTTTGTTAATCTAGGATAACTAGTCATCTTGATATACTGGGATGTAAGACCATTAATTATATTCCAGCTTATTATAATATTTGGCTCTATAAATATTTCCATAGGTCGACCAAATGGTGTTACTAATATGTTTTACATTCTAGCTTAGCTTCGTTAAACCTCAGATGGCATTTTAAAAGCTTGTAATCTTTTAGCCTTAAATCAAGAGTTGGCAATACACCATCTTGATGACGATAAACAGCTCATGCTGTCCATTCTCTTGAATGATTAGCGGCATATTGCTAGTTTGGGAACAATCCTATCTGAGGAAATGTGTAGCAATATTCTGACCTTGCAATATATCTTGATTTTTGCATGGCAACCTTGGTATCTAATATTCAGGATATTCTGAAAACAATTTCTTAATAACAGCCTATTAGTGATTGTACCATCGCCAGAAATACATAATTTACGAAATGGCCGAACTAGATGGATTAGGATTCGTCGCAACCTACCTATGCAAGTCAAGTAATTGCCGACGGAGATGGCACCGCTGGGAATGGGTAACACATTTCCCCATTGGCACCATACAGACTGTTTCCTAATATTTAATACTCTTACAATGTACAAAAAATCCGACTGGTGGCAATAGATAACGTGTTAATTCCATCCACCACATAAAGTTCACAGAATCATCTACAAAAATAATATATGATGCTAATAAATACGAGCTTATTGTAACGAAAGCAGACACAATATAAACTACAGCCACCGTTAACACGCTATTTGCGATGGTGATTTCTGTGTAAATAAGTGTTCATATATTGATTTACATTATTTGCAAGCATTGACAATTATGTGCTTTCAAAAGTGTGACGAATATATAGAAGGTCACGGTAATATACAAAACTTCACAATAATCGTAACTAAACAAAGACTTGATAGAATACGTTCTATTTGCGATGACATGCGAATAGGCTATTGAATATCAATATGTACCATGACCAAAATGAACACATACAAAATAATGAAAAAGCACATATGAACGGAAAAGCACCATCATGAAATGATGTAAATATATTGAAGCAAGATAATCAACCTGGTCAAATTAGTTGTATGATTATTTCATATCACTTTTATCACTGCAGCGCTCTTTCATGTGGTTCAGACACTAAGATCATCGATTTTTAGCAGGACCGCGAACAAACTTCCGATGAATTACAATGATAGGATCTTTGTTAGAAAGATCTTAATGTGTCATATACGCACTTGAATACTCCATATGAAAAAAAAATTACTTGTATTTGATGGTTGCGTGCTCTACCAATATGAGAATTTAGCAGATAAGACGGGTTCGAATATTCGATACGCAATATTCGCTAGTTCGTTTGAACATTGCAAGTACGGGTGAGGATCAAAATAAAGCACCGGTTATGACCAATTCAATTGTGAAGAAACAAACAATAGGAGATAATATATTAACTTTTCTAAAAACCAGTGCATTTGAGAATTTGGGGTATCAGTTTCATCTTGATAAGTGTAATATCATAAATATCTGAATGACAGGCGAATGAGGTGTCATTAGATGAAGACATTCAACTACTAAATGCGAATTTTCTCTAGAGGTAGTGTTTGATGATGCATCGTTGTATCAACAAAAGTCTTACATTTAACCATCGCACGAAGTGTTACAAAAATACATGTTTAGACAGAAACGTATGGCTTAAGACAGCTTTTACTGGTATGCATCGTGACAATTATCTTGATTCATTTATAACATAAATCGTCCCTTGTATTGCACAAGCACAAGTCCGTTCTTAAGTCATTTTGTTTAAGTTACGCATTGTGGTTTGTATAGGCGCGATATATCGTGTTATACTCTTTTTACATTGTACTGAATCGTTTCAATGTTACTGAACGTCCATTGTTGATGATGTTTTTGTATTTCAAAAACACAAACTGAAATATTGAACCGCTTTTGTGCGGGCAAGCAAGTATTCTCTGTACGTCTCTTTGTACGTCCATTATGTATGAAAGGCCCAATATCTAAATAGATTCCAACGTTGGTCGAGCGGTTCAAAGGGCTTACTGAGCTTGCTGTTGAGCTTCAGGGCACTGGACAAGCCGTTAATGCTCAGGAACAACCTATCTGAGGGCAAAATTCTTGTCTGTAAGGGTTCACATGGTCTAAAACTCAGCTTGTTTCGAGCTTCCGTTGTTATTGGTAGCAGCGCATTTGTGCTGCTGGGCAGTTATCAAAGGGTTTGTTAACCTCTTTTGTCAAAAGGGGAGAGCTTATCTGTTTACCGTAAATTGATTCCCGTTTTAACTGATGTCTTACGTAGCATATGAAATTTCTTCATTCCCACCACACGAACCCATTCAGGGTTAATACTCTCGGCTGAACGGAATCCCAAGACGAGTAAAAATATGATCCATTGCCTTCATTAGTTTAGTTTAATTATATACTATTGATAGTGAGCCTCACAAAAAAAAATAAAACATAGAAATTTGCGTTACATGTATTATTCCAACAAGAGCGAGTTTAAGATGGGAAGAATATTTTGAAATATCTATGACAGCAAAAGCGCTGCATATGCTAGTCTTAACTGCACGTTAGCAAAGTTAATTACTCATCTGATTTGAATTATCAGATATTTTTGAGCAACAAGAATGACATGATTGTTTAATACCTCAGCAGTGCATGTGGTCGACCGCTCTGTTATATCGACGCAAGATCGAAGAGTTAAGGATTGCAACATAAGCAAACATAACCTTCCAAGTCAGAATGTACATTAAATGGTAAAAGTATGTTCTGACACAAAATATTAGCAGGACATTATGAGTATCATCCGTAACATCTGATTACAATATCAGCAGAACAGTTTCCCCTTAGTCATCCTTACGATACAACAGCGGACCGAACGTCCAGTCGACAGGATTCGTTGAAGGTTGATTTTCCTTTTTTGGGGGTCGACTGTGAATACTTATTAGACAATCGTTACTGCCGTGCGATCTGCAACTTGGACAAAATCATTGGAGTGGCTCCTAGCGGGGTTGAAAGAAAATCTTTCACGCTGTTATCGTTTCCTATCTCCTGGCAGATACGTTTTGTATCAAAATTGTTTCTGTTCAGAATCCATTTATAGAAATTGCGCTCCCTCACAGTATATGCTATTAGAGTTGAAGGATTGATACCAATACTTCAGTACGTTAGCATTAACTACAAAGCTAACTATTCTATCAGTTCAAAGCCAATCACCATTGCTAGAGATTTCTACGCCACAACTACATATGAACCGATCATATTGTATTGCCTTAATGATATAAGGCGCAGCTTAATATAGATGCTGCAATACGTAATCACAACATGCCATGCACCTTAATGGCCGCGCTGAGCAGATAACACTGCAACGGTGATCGCAAGCACTTGTTTGTTAAACCTCTCGCTCTCGATCTGGTGTTATTTTGATGTACCCGCATATAGTTGCTGGTAGGGTATATCAGTCACAAATAGTTTAGCATAAGCCTGGTTCGCAAATCATTATTACCATGTAGTGTTATCTGCAGCCTATATCCCGGTGTTATCTGCAGCATCGGTCAATACTATTATAGCTACAAAACAGCTTCTCGGTTGGTGCAAAAGCAGGTCGTGTTCGTTAACGCTACGTTACACAAATCTTGTCAGCGGAATAGGTATATATTGGGAGGCAGACTCACCAGTAGAATACATATTCGTTTTATACATTGTTGGGCGACAGCAATTTACCGGGAAATCCATCTGCACAGCAACACTCGGCTTAAGTGCTCTAAGTTTTATAACTCCTTTCATTTGTTATGGCTTTTTAGTGTATACATAAACTTATATTCATCTTGTTAATGGAGTAATACAACCGGAAACTACGACATAAATACATCAAGTTTATTCAAGCGAAGGTTTACCGCGCTCTGGCCCATTGAACCTGTACTCAGTTCTCGGACACAGCTAAGTGTGTCTGAGACATTATGTTCCAGATAATTCGACCACTTAATTGAACCTGATTATTGCTTCAATGATGAGTGGACATCATTACAAAGTCCATGCCGGTGCAAACATAATTAACTTTCACTGTGTTTCTGTTGTATATTTCTGAGTTGAAAAATAAATATCATTAAACATTCATTTATTACCAATATCTGTCAACAATGATTAAATGTGCTTTTATCTGTTAAGTTTATACTTCACATGCAATACTTTTACTAATCCTGGCTTAATAAAAATATTGAACAACGCTTTACTGAGGTCGCGCCCAAGACCTTCACATTGATAGGTGATCAGCTTATAGGAAACCTGACTATGGTTGACATGGTACTGGGTTTTGAAGAAGTTCAGTGAAAAACAATTTGTTTTAAGTTCCCTCCCATCTACAGGTTCCAGCATCCACGGATGACGCCCACAGATCCCCCCCCCATACCCCGTCTGGATTTCTCAAGACTGAAAATGCTACTGGATCTTATTCCATATTATATACATTGTGTTTTTTTGTGCGGTATTTGAAGCGATTAAAAATGCAGCATGACTGAGGTGAATAAATGACAGAAATTACGAGGGTGTTTGCAGGAAATACACAGCGTGATTTATTAGAGAAGACTTGCTTCAGTTCATCTATACATTTTTCCTACCAATCGGCCGCACAAATACCGTAATGTCACATAACAAGTTCATCAGTCGGGAGGAGTACAGGCTATGCGCATTGGTTCGTGTCCATTTTAAGAATATCAAAGGGTCTGAGTTCACATATTATTGTATTTTAAATCACGTTCAGGCAGTCGCTTAAAACCTTTATTAGACTTGCTGCATTGATTTAATCAATTTGTTGCTCACTACGTGTTCGTTGCTGATTTTTTAACTTATTATTATCAGATAAAACATGTATTGAGACATTCAGTTTAGCTAACTTTGACACTGATATACATTTTTGGTAAGGTTATGTCAGGTGCGGTCGATTTTATCACAACAATTGCAACAAAGTAATCAACTAAGAAAGCTATGCATGGCGTTTTTGTTCGATATACATTACACTAGTGAGAGTGTTATATGCTCAAAAATTAAACACGAAGGTGGCACCCATAGCTCAGAAAAATATCTCAAGCCACCAATCTTATTGCGAAAAAACAAACATTTTTATGAAGTGTAAAGGCACGAAGGTTCCGGGACCGCATCAGATGTGTCGAGGCTCAAACCACCTGAGTGGACAACCCTACCTATGAAGCCGCGCCTCTATCCTACCACGAAGGGTGTGGTGCTACCTTAAGTCACTATCGATGGGTGGCCTATGGTGAGCGCCCCTATCCGCTGCCATGCAAATGCTCTATGTTGTGGTGACACTCAAGTATGTGTCCACATACAGCATACTAATACAAGGGGGACAAAAGTACTTTCCGACGATGACATAGAAGGTATACGGGAAAGTTGATCCATCCGTGAGGCCAGATGAAAGTGGTGCATTTAGGAGGCAGGGCCAACACAATCCAGACAGGTATAAAGCCACCAGGGCGCCGCAGAGGCAAGCAAACATGCATAGGTAAAGTAACCTGCAATGGCACATAAACACAGAAACCCGCAGAACTAAAAGCCAAGGGCTCTGCAGTGCCGAAGCGAGCCATCCGCGTAACAAAATAGTCATAGATGGTACTCAACCCTATCAGAATGCGGTTGCATCCAATGCAGGCGGGCTACAATCAGCTACTTATGCACACATTGTGGCATGCACTACTAAGAAGCGTGAGAAATTATATACACATCGTACGCAAGAGCTGCAATCTACTACACCGATTATCCAAGTGTAGAGTCCTAGCACAAAAGAAGCCTCTGTACATTTTGCTTCTTTTCTACATCAGCAAAACGAACGTTCGCAGATCGTGTAAAGTTGTTTGCCGTTTGCGCACAGCTGTCTCTACTGTCTTAAGAGAGACACAGCATACTCAATATGTCTTAGCTGTTCAGCCGCCTTGAAGAGCAACTAGTAGAGAAAGAAGATGAGACTGGTATTGACAAGATGAATGATCGTACAGCCTATGCAGTGGTAGTCCTCAAATCAACGAGGTTATACGGGACCCCCGATATTTGATCTGAACAAGATCTTGGAAATAGATGTCGAGAAGCAGGGAGACCCAGAGGATGTAGGAGATGGTTAGTGTGCAATATAGAAGTACATTCGCGCCGCGGACGAAACGATGGGAGTGTTAACAGCACGTCTTCCGCAGTAAATGATGATAAACTATATGTGGACCCAGTATAACCTAAAGCGCCAAAACTGCCAAGCGCACCATAGGAGAAAAACACGACACAATCAAAATGGAGTAACGCACTATCTGGAGGACACACATGTATGAGAACATACGCAGAAAAAAAAGGGTGGGAAAATAACCCCATCTTCAGCCGAATTTGGTCAGCTGAGTTATCATTGGTCCCGTACAATACACATCTAGGTGATCACCATGTTGACTTCGATTGCTTTAATCAGTAGGTGTAGTGTGGAGGTACCATTTACTGACACTACTGTGCAGGACATAGTTGGAACCGGGAAAATCTGCGCCGATTCCTCGTCGATATGCGTTTAAGCCAGGATAACGCGATGGTTGAGGTAAGGATAACTCTTGCCTAATAATTTGTAATCATGCGAAGCATTCCACGACAGCCCAAAACATTTATTTTGCGTTAAATGAAACAAAACAACTGCCATCAAATTATTACGCACGAAATTGATAGATTGATCGCGACTACAAGGGTAATTGCAAAACTGCGATTCGGCCGCAGTTAGACAAGCATCCATCATGGCATTATGACCGTATCAATATTCAAAGCAAGAGTTAATACCCACACTTTGATGTCACTATGTGTAGATAGGTATTCGTTGTCAAAAGAGCTTACTATAGCATTTGATATTTGTGTGCTTTTTTTACAAAGTGTCAGACTAACGATTCAAACACTTTCAACTATCTATTATGCATGTGGCCTTAATTGAGCGAAATTGACATAGAAGTATGTTTGCAATTCGTCATAATTGTACGCATACTATGTTTTATCCGACAACTATTCAGTAATCATTCAGCATTTAAGATTCTCATTAATATAAAGGTGAAAAGCATTTGCGAAATTCAAATATTCATTTGGTCTAGAACAATTATTGTTTGGGACATCTCAAGTAAAATGGTAGTGATCATGCCAAATCATGGCCCAAAGTGCACACTGAAACGCTACTCATTTCTTTTGAATGGTTGTTGACAGACACAATAAGAACCAAAATACGACACCCTCTTGATTGAATTGGTGTCTTTATGACGGTTACCAGATATTACCAACGCGCTATCAAATAGCGAATAAAAAGAGCAAAACACAAATGAACGTGGCACAACGCTTACTCTGTGATTGCGGCATCACTCCTTTAGCGCAACCAATATGCAGTTAATCACAGCGCACGACAGTGAAGCCATTAAATAGAAGCAAAGTATTTCGAGTTTTTTTCCTAATATTCAACTGCCAGAGCGCATGAGGATAAATTTTCGTTTATGCACATCTATATTATTATGCTGCTCCATCCTTTCGACGGCATAAATCCTGAGATTCATAAGTGGCAACTTCTAGATTCAATCGCGATACCCATGAACGAAACAAATAAAAATAGACATTAGCTAGGTTCACCCGTATAGCGCAAAATTGCATAATGGTATGCATAATTGTACGCATATGTGGCCAAAATCTAACGTTTTATATATCTTTGCATACAGTATTCTTAGCACATATCTATAATGTTGTGTGTGTGTGTGATGGGGGGGGGGGGGGGGGGGGTTGAGAATATTCCAAAGATACACTATGCAATTGATATTAAATATACCTAAAGCATTGATTTCACATTTAACAAATCGAAACACTTGCCATTAAGTTAGCACGCACACTGATGATAGGTCGATCGCGACTCCAAGGGTAAGGGTAAAAATACTATCAAACCGTGGCTGTAAAAAACATTCATCTTGGCTTTATGGCGGTAGCAATAATACAGACAAGAGTGAATGCCCACAGCTCATGGTCAGTAGATTTTTATTCTCTAAAACTGATCTCATATACGAAATCGTCAAATTATATTACTGCAAACATTTTAAAACCACTGTTAGACGAACCATACAGAACAACTGAGCGAAAGAAATATTACCACTTTAGTTAACAGGTTTGTATAAAATATGACGACGGAAAAAAAACATGGCCTAGACCAACGCTAACAAAACCTTGAGTGGTGTAGATAATGTACTATGCAATACCCACGGAATGCCTTGGGCAGTCAGTTCATGTGCCGCGTAATATTTTTATTGGTCTATCGGTTTTCACTGATGATGAAATAATGCATATAAGTCGTCTTGTGTTCGATAGGTTTGATCTTTTGAGCAACCCGTAACAATGAGTTTTTTTTATCTCATCATACCAAAGTGTTTGCAATACATCGGAAAATCTGCGCCAACAATTGTCACAGCTGTTCAAAAGAATCAGTTTCGGTCAGGTAGAGGCCACCAAAAGAATTATATGCATAATATATGTGATTTAATAATGCTGCCGCTCATGACAGATATGCTTGTATATATAAGCATCTTTGTGTACCTAAAGAGTATATGCACAATGGTTTAATTTGCAGTTGATTCAATCCTAGATTACACTACACAAGGGAAAGTGTTTTGTAAATATCCAGTAGACGACTAATAACTTTTATTGCACGTTGAATTTTAGAATTTTGGCCCTGGTATACATTGCAACCGATATTATCTAAATTTGCCTGAGGGAAATGTCGGTTAAGGCTTAACCTTCTAACATTTTACATTAGACTATGCTACATTATTGCCGTGAATGTTTGCATCATATACTTCGGAAAAAATTTACGTCTACTTAGGTCATTAAATTTACCACTCAGGTGAGTTGCTGACTCCAGTAGCAATTACAATGGATATCTTCTTAGTATATAAGCTTTGATCAATGTTTTTGATGGCCTAGTTATGCGCTTGCATCAGAGGTATTGGACTAAATTCTGCAGTTTGACAATTTCTATTTTAAAACGTGTAATCTCTACTGATTGTGACCCATATTGTTTATTTGCGTCATATTTTAATAATATGTATCTGCAGAAAGAGGTCAGACACACCACTGCGTGACTACAGCAAAGAACTGTGTAGTTTCTATATCCAAAAGTGCTTATACTACTCAGTTAGTCAACAGGCCAATGCAACGACGAAGTCTAGATTTGACATGTATTGCTATCATGTGTCGTGCGTGCTAAGTAAAATCCGCTTGATTCTTCCTGCATCCTTTTTTCCATAACTACTCACGGTAGTGATATAATGTTGCAGGCGTTGCGGGTAGAGGATATCATAAGAAAAAAACGCGGTGCATTTTTTAAAACACATAAAAGCAACAAAACATAATATAGTTAAGTGGCTGGACCGATAGGCGCTTTTTCAAATGGTGTTATTATGAATATATTAGGTGTTTTTAACTTGTTGGAAATCTGTTGAAGTACGTCGCGGCAATCTATATTAACAAATGTAGTTATTAACGGTAGCCCAGATGAAACCCTGTAGTATACACGGTTTATGATATGTGACCCAACAAAAATTGCTGCTGGCCAGGACGAATGCTTGTTCATGGTTGTAGTTTACAGTAACGGACTTTCGCCAACATAATGCAACCATGTTTTGCATATTGCCAATCTTTCCCAGCCGTTATGTAGTTAGCAATAGATGATATCAGACTATGAACAGCAATAGACACTCATGTCTACAGTATGGTATTCGTATTAAATCAAAATAAATGTCAAATATTTGAATGCTGGATAACAAAATGGCCGGTGGCAGTTTTGAAGAATAATAGTATGTGATTCTTTACTTTATGTATATGTGTATTATTGAGTCACATATGCTGCTGGATTCATCGATGAGCAAATACACATCACTGTTGCTGTTTTGATGCGCACATATGGGATGGAGGTGCAAATTTCACTAAAACAACGTGGCTCGTGTTAATGATAGCATATCACCACGCACATTACGCTGAAATCAACCATTCTCGAGTTCCATGGACAAATGTAGGCCCTTGACGAAAATGGTATTCTACAAAAACCAAAATCAATTGAACAAGAGCGCAAGAATCGATTTATTTAGAAACAGCAATTAGTTTGGAAAATGACGGCTGTCAATGAAGAAGGTTACTTTGTGTTTTGTTTTATGAAAACACCTGTGGCAATGCATTCAAAGAGAACAAAAAGAAGTCAATTTCAGTGAGTCCAGAACAGACACTACTGCTCAATGATTACGGTATTAATCACCGTAACTGTTATGATAGAGAATGTTTAATTTCGCCTTATTGCAATAACAAACTTGAATTATAGGGTACTGATTAAACTGATCGTACTAATCCCTGTCTTACAATTACCTTCAGAGTGGCTTGCTCGAGTTATGACATAGATGCAGGGAAACATAAGTGACGCCCAAGGGATTGACATATTTCTCCACCAATAGATTGTAGAACTATACATCACAACTTATATCTCTCATTTTCTCTCATTCTTTCTCTTTCTCTTTTTCTCTTTGACTTTATATATTTATATATATAACTCGTTTTCCCTCTATATCTTTCTTTCCCGTTATTTATATCTCTCTCTCTCTCTCTCGTTCTCTCTCTCTCGCTCTCTCGCTCTTTTTCCCTTCATTTCTCTATCTCTATTTTTTACGCGATACTGTTTTGGCTGACTACTTGAATGCATTTCAGGTAATTCAATGCGCAAGTGCAACCATAACCATTCGTTGCTGTGTTATTTTGCCAATGTTCTCTCTCTCTCTCTTTCTTCAGTGGTTTAAGCCATCGTTTAACAAATTGTATAACTTCTTTCATCATCAAAACGTTCACTTATATATTTTAAGGGGATTGCTGATTATTTATGAGTGAGACTAGGGTGCAATTATGTAATCTAGTGGCGTATTTTTCTTGCTATTATCATTGCTGATGTATCTCTCTTGCAGCCACATGTGTGTGTGTGTGTATGCGTGTGCATGTGTGTTTGCGAGTATGTGTGAGTATCATTATGCATCATTAGTATTTATCGGATATTAACTACATGTACTGAAGGGTCACGCTGTGCATTACGAAGACTATCGCTTATAAAGCGAAAAACGAGTCCACGAAGGCTTCTTTGATTCTGCAAGAATGCCACCCGTCCAATATTTTAAGGCAACAGAATAACAAAGACTTAATGACAAGTAGTAAATAAAACATGTGCATGCCTACTGGAGTCATTAACCACAAACTAATGTCACTTGAGCAGAGAAATATACGCTGCCTCGACATGTTCTTTCATAATGCGTATGTTGTGCGATAAGCGAGTAACTGATTTTACCCAAATAGATGGTGGCCTTCTTTCACGGGCATTTTGCGTCATTCATCACAGATGCTGAGTGACGCAGCGATGAATCTATGATTGGCGTGCATTCGTTTGCCAAAAAGGATTCAGGGTGAGAATTTATTTTGGGTTGAGTTTTACGACCAGAAAGATGCGCTGAAGCGTGAAATCATTTGACTCAAGCAGTCATGCGCAGTGATTGGTTACAACAGTTTTGTTTTTGATGGAGCTAGTAAAATGCTGCATTACCTGCTGCTCTGTTGGTGCTTGCGTTATCGAGTACCCGCGGAATGCTTTTGAGGGCTCAAATAAATTTTACGTTTGCTTCTCTTTTTGTAGGAAGATTTCTTGGTGCATTCAACTGTAAATTTTTGTAGGAAGATTTCTTGGTGCATTCAACTTTAAACGTTACCTTTTTAGAATAGCTATGGCTAACACAATTTTGTAAGATTGACAGACACTGCTAGAAAATCATGATGA
>CM067352.1:53608286-53635786 GCA_034190875.2 Urechis unicinctus
CAGTGCTGCTATCAATCTATTGCAGTGTTGATGTCATTGCGCAGTAACTTGCTGACTTAATAAACGTCAGCACTTTGATAGGCTATGCAGCTTTATCTGTGCTGTGCTGCGTTGAGGATTCGCACTGTCGCTTACTATATTCTTTTTACAGATCCAACAATTCCAGCACTTTTCAACACGGTTTGTGTAAGCCATAATTACCTTCATAAATATGATATTGTTCATCCAATGAAATAGACATGCAGGCTCAACCAATTTTCGAAAAGGTTTGTCTGTTTCATAATGGCGCCCACGAGCGTTTCGCTAAGTACGGATTGTACATATGTTCGTCGGAATGTTCAGTACTAAAGCGTCTTGGTGACGTGATGTAAGTAGAGAATGGCGGTTTGGAAATGTCCAATATTATTCCATCAAGCCATTCACAGTTTCTGCATTTAAACAAGAAACTCATTCCACTTTCGAATCTCTGGGCAGCAACTACGTTAGACATCGTAAAAATATGGCTATTCTTCTTCCCTAGTTCTCAGATGCAAGGCGCCGTGGACTAAATGCAATAAGTACATTCATCATAATTGGGTGAATCGAAAATGGTGTCCGTACTTCATCACTCACTTAGCCACACATAATATGCTGTTGGATTTGACAGATCGATACCTAGATTGCCGAATGTCTCATCATCAGTGACTATACATTTCAGAATATTAACACTATCCCAAAAGCTTTTGACGTGACGGCTTGTTCTATCTGATTTATGGGTATCACTTTTGATGGAGCTTTCTACGCCACAAATATTTGTGTATGCTGTAACATATTGTAGTAATATTATGCGCAGCGTGATAGAGCTGTTGTGCCACGTAATCACCACATGCCATATACATTAACGGCAGCGCTGAGCAGATATCAATACATAAGTCACATCCTCTTAATCTTACGCCACATTTATCACGGACACTTGATTGTACATCGAACACAACAGATAAAGCCTTAATATGGCTCGCACATCACTATTATGATGTAGCGTTATCTGCAGTCTATACCCCGATTTTATCCACAGCATCGGACAGTAATATTGTTGACATGAAACAGCTACTCGGTTTGTGAGAACATAACACAAAGCTTGTCAGCGGAAGATTTTAATTTTTAAATGGGAGACACAACATTGGAATACACATTTGCTTCATACATTTAGGCTTTGATATGTTGAGAGACAGCAGGTAACTGAACAAACCATCTGCATGGCTATTAATTGTATGCATAAACTCATATTCATCTTGTAAACGGAGACTACGATATAAATATATGATATTTATTCAACCCAAGTTTGACCGCCGTCTGACCCATTGAATCTATACTCATTCTTTGAGAGCAGCTAAATGTGTCTGAGACCAAATGCACAATCGAAAGTTGGTTAAAGAGAATTCTATCGCGCAATGTAACCTGGTCGCCTCGGTTCTGAATCAAAAACAATATCATTATACATTTATTTCTTAACAATATCTCTCAACAATGATTCATGTGCTTTTATCTGTTTAATTCATATCTTATATGTAATATTATTACAAATCCTGACATTAAACAATTATTAAATGCGACTGCTTCTTTATTTATAGCTAAGCTGATACTGAATGAACTAGGGTCGAGGGTAGATGGCTGGACAGCACACAGTCAAATCTAAACTATAGAGCCACACATATTACCCCAGGGCAAATGGTATCTCTTCTTAGAACAATCAGAATGTTATCACTGTCGACCCTTAAGTTTGTGTTACTCACAAATCACATAAGGTGACGGAATAGTTGCGGCAATTGTTACGTATGTATGGTACTTTGTCGTATTGTTGAGCGCAGATAAATGACATGGACCGTTACTCACCTCTGGCGATATCACCTACAAAGATTGTACAACGTCCGGCATCCAACAAAGACAATGACTGGGTAGCCATTATTGTATTGCCGATTCATGAATTATGTAGAGCGCCCCAGAGACGGAAATATCATCAGATGTTCCTTAATTATGAATGAATATGCGTATTTATGCGCATAGCTTGTCAATTTACAGCTCAGGTGTTTTCCTTGGTGTACTTTGACATGGTTGTGCGCGATATATACATGGCTACTGTTGGAAATGTCCATACGGAGGAAGGCATCATAACCAACGTGTCAATACTGTCAACCTGAATGCAATGACATAATGAAAAAAAGTGGTACTGAATATCGAATAAAACGCTCTATCACTATATAAATGCTGTTGTTGCCGAATGAAAAAGTTATCTTGACTGGTTATTCAGAAAGTTAGGGTTATATGCACTGTTTGTGTGCGTTGGTGAGTAAAGTGTGCATTATATTCCAATCGATTTGTTAAAGCAAAATAAACTGGGTAATATAAGATTAAGATGACACTGGTGAACCGTTTAGTTCATCATGAGCAACTACGACAACATACTCCGTAAATAGTAGCATTCTTGCTTATAAAAATATATAAATGTTAATAAAACACATCCATGAGTGATGCCAGGTGGATAGATTAAACAACTGTTAACACTTCCTGATTAAAACGACTGAGTTTTCTTCTACCAGCCCTAAAGCACTTACATTTAACGTGGCCATTTTTCCACACATGATACTGACATTTGTACAATTGCTGGACATATTATTGTTCCGTACATCTGATCAAGGCTAACTGACTGATAAAGGTTAATAGCCTGCACTGCATATCGCCGTCCCTGTGCTTTGATGTGGTCATAAATAAGCAATTTATAATGATGTAGTCCGATTATATCCCATAATCACTTGGAGTTTCACTGTGGTTGTTTTTGTGACTAGTTGGTTGCGGCACACACTAGATGCATCGCACTAATGGCTTGTTTGGATGACATGACGAATGGAATGATGCAGTTATTATCGAATACAATCGATGTTCTACCTGTGGTACATTCTTAGGCTTACTGATGCATTGTGAATCGTCGAGCAAAGCGCTCATATGCCTTAGACATAATTATATGCGCATTGTGCTTCTACGGATGTGCCTATTACTGATCAATTTATTATAATATCACACCCCTGTTTATGATACAGGAAACCGTTGAAAAGCATGTTATATTTCAACTTTGCACATATTCTTCAGCTTTGCGTTTCATTAATGGCATTCAACGTTAATTCTTTGTAATGGTATAGATGTAAATTTGCCTGACAAGCAGTTGTGCTATTGTCCCAAGATAGATACCTCACTGCGTTGTAACAGATTCGGCCTTTGGTTTACTTTCATAGACCGCCACAACACGTTCCAACATCCAAACTCACACGTCGGCTGCAATATATAATAGACAAAGCGGCTTCCATTCGACCCACGGCTTATGGGTTCGATCCTAGCATGTGAGAATCATGCTGGTTGCTTGTGTCTCGTATGATTAGGTTAAACAGCGGTCTCATTTATCTATACACCCGACCCGGCTGATATCCTCATAATGAACTAAGGCTTCTTCCGACATATTTGGCTATTCTTTACTTTAAACAACTTTCGGTTATTTGATTGTTTCAAATCACCGAAGATGCTGTGTCGTGAAAATCGTTATTACCACAATACATCATTGCGATATATCTAGTGTGTGCCTCTACCTACCAGTCACAAAACCATATTAAAAATCTAAGTGGTTATGCATAATATAATCACAGACTACATAAATTGCCTCCGTCTGACCATAGTAAAGAACAGGGACAAAGACACGCAGTTAAATAACCTTTCCATTTTATACAACTTTATAAAACGCTTTCCGCTACGAATTGGTATTGCAGCATTGAAGGTGAACACCACGCTGCATCCTTCCATTCGTCGTCATCCAAACAAGCCATTAGTGCGATGCATCTAGTGTCATGTCTAAATGTATTGCCGAAGAAGCAATACATTTAATTCAGCACGCACGCTCAGCACGCACGCTCAGCACGCACGCTCAGCACGCACGCTCAGCACGCACGCTCAGCACGCACGCTCAGCGCGCACACTCATTATTTAAGCAAGTAATTCAAAGCATTAAGCCATATTGGTATAACGCCTCTAGTGGAACGACACGTAATGTGGATATCGAAGTCGTCGACTCCAGATGAACTCATAGTTTACGTTGAGGCAATGAATTGCATTGGGAGAATATAAAATACGATATTTATTATCTAAGCTGGCGTTGCTATGCACACTTAGTATCAGAACTTCTGGTGAATATTTCCAAGTGGAATATAAGCCTGATTGCGTCAGTTGAATTGACATGATTTGTGCACATTAGACGGCTCAGTGATTGCATCGATCATTTGTATCATTGACAATAGTGTGAATACTGATGAATGGGATGCAGTTCAAATAGGGACAAACTGCGCTGGTCCCTCATCCATATACGATTAGGTCCCTAAAAAGCAAGAGCTACTCTTGTCTAATTATTCTCGATCATGAAAAGCACCCCATGGCAGTATTGATTGTTTATTGAATGGATCACTTACAACTGCATCATTTGTACCTAGCGTCTCTTTTTATATACGCTGAGTCATTTGCTTCTTGGCCACATCTTAACTCAATGCTTCATTTTGATATATAAAAGAGGTACTAACGTCCATCGTTTTAGCATCTGCAGATCAAAACGATGCATTATTTTGAATTGATATATTTGAAAGCAACCAACGGAATGAAGGATTAACAAATTTATTTAATCAAGCTAATGCACCCATATAATGCAATATTGCATACTAACGTGATTTTTTGACAGCCTTTGTGCTCAGCAGCTTACTTTCTATATATCTTTGCAGCTAGTTTTTGTAGGACAGTCCGCTTTTAAAACGGGATGGGATTTTTCAAATGTTATTGAATCAGAGAGTCACGTGACATGATCATATGCTATCAATACCAAGCGTAATTTATTACGTTTTAAAAAAGCCAAAACACCGGCCATCCAACTATCACGCATACAGTTGATATATTGATCTTGACTATAAGGGTTATTGCAAAACTATGATTCAACCATCTATCATGGCATGATGGCAGTACCAATATCTTAGACAAAAGTGAATCCCCACAATTGGTGTAGATAGTGATTCGTTGTCCGAAAAGCCTACTATCGCATTGAATTTTTAATCATGCAGTGCTTTTAGTGAGCGGCAGACTAACTTCCAATTACCTGTCATGTATCATAAATTCATCACACGAAATTGACATAAAAGTCTGTTTACAGCTCGTCCAAATATGCATGCACATCAATATTGTATCCGGCAATTATATAGCCATCATTTAGCAGTTCATGTTCTTATCAATATGTAGTTGATAAGAATTTGCGACATATTCTTTTGATCTAAAAATTTGAATCGTTGGTGACATCTCACGTACTTTGGTCGTGTTCAGAGCCGACTATTGTTTATGCCCAAAAGTGCACCCTAATACGCATCTCTCATTTCTTTGAATGGCACAATGTAAACTAAAAAACGGCACCTACTGGATAAAGTGGTCTCTTTAAGATGATTAACAGCTATTGCCTATGTGCGATAAAATAGCGAAAGAAAATTAAAATAAACACTGAATGTGGCACGACGCTCAATTTGTAATTGCAACATGAATCGTTAAGAAACACAGCCAATATGCAGTTTCTCATCAGGCAAGACAGCGATGCCATTAAATGGAAGTCGGGGCATTTTGCTAAAATAATATCACGCTGCCGAATCACACGAGCAGAAATCCTTTTTGCACATGCTTAGCAGAATGATGCCCCTTACTTTCGACAGAATATATTTCAGAGATACATCAGAAAACCCGACGAATCAAATGAAGACGGTCATTACTTAGCATCGCACAAATTTGCATATGGCTGATAAAATGTTTGTGGTATTTACCTATTTAAGTCGACATGAGTTGATGACTTATATGCTAATCACATAAACTTGCCGAACACAATATCTGTAACGCAACTTTCAATACTGAATCAAAGCTGAGGGTAAGTAATATTTAACCATATCTGATGCATAAAATCGTGTTGAGTATTTTGTTACGACCTCAAATTATCACTTAATTATGAATTGCTTTTCAATTATGTATGGCTTTTTTTACATTACAAAAGAATGTTAAACAAACAAACCTTTATATTATAGTACCACTAATTTTAGGTCTACGTGTTATTCACAAAACCCAGTGACATAAATGCCAAGCAGCGTCGTTTTCAGTTATATTTCACATATCATTTCATCATATTCACGTTGAGGCAGTATTCACTTTTTTGATCGATTTAGTGCACACTTAGCGCTTGCCGTGTATTTTAAAACTTATGATTATCAGATATAAAACAGTTGATTACAAAAAAAGCCGCAATCAACGCAGAAAATCAGACAGACCATGGCATGCATTTATGGTAAACTCATACACTTGGTTTTCGCCCGGTATGCTACGTCGCAAGAGAGCACTCTGCGCTGTAAGATGCAATCGGAAAATAATTCATACATTGAGCCATAAACAGACGCGTTAAATGTCGTTTCGCCGCTGATCCCTGTGATAAGTCCAAAATGAAAATACAAAAATGCTGCAGCGCAGAATGAACCTTGTAACAACAATTTTTTTTATTGCTTTCCACATTATATTGGAGTTGCCTATATAAGCACATTTTTACCTTGCCGAGACAAAATTGATTGTGCAAATGGCATGTATACATCACCTTGGTGATTGGTGACTGACTCTATGCACACGGGAATGCGCTCGCATTTGGAACGGTAAGTAATATCGGTGTCGTTGTAACCGAATTGACGCAAGATGATTCATACAGTGACCGCATACCAATCTAAGGTATTGCCAAGAAAATAACTTGCCACCTAGGGAGCCCTTACAACAGTCTCAAACAACCTCATCTATAAATACTGTACCAAGGGTCCAGTTATTTACAAGCTACACCGACAAATCGGGCAAAATAATACAATAACAAAGAACGGTTCATTCCCATTTGTGTGATTATAACTGCTGTTGCACATTCAGCACATTTGGGATGTAGTTGTTGTATACTGACAATATGATGGCAAACATAGCATCATTTAGAGTATTGAAATGCATGGCAAAAGCACGAGGAATTTTAAATATACCCTTAATCATGTATCGTGATATAACACATCATTTAAGCACACCGATCCAAATTTCATCTTGGCAAACGTCTCTGAGGGCCGCGACTGCCTTTTTGGATACTTAAAAATTAACCCAAGTGTTCGGGCAAGCTGTACACCGTACTTCTTAAAAACAATGGGCTAGATAATATGCTAGGATTGTCCTTCATGTCAGAAGTTTCCTCTCGCTGCCCCATTAAACCCAATATTCACCTTGTTTGTACGATCTAAACTCTAGGTCAGCCGCAAGCCCACGCTGAAACACTGCCGTCTCACATCAAGTAACTAAGACAATTGTTTCTTCTATGGGGCTGACTGGATCTTCTGTTAACCCAGCCTTCATTTCAGTAATAGACCATGATGGAAGGGTCGTACTCGAGACATTCAACGTTCCATCAGCATCCTCATCTTCTCCTGCCATAGCCACCTCCTCGTCCTCTCCTGCCGCAACGACCTTGTCAAATGCTGCGTTGTCAACACCTATATACTAGATATAAGCAGTGGATATTACAAACAGAACGCAATATCGATCCTGATGGCATATCAACTCCTAGCAGAGCCCGCTAACCACGGCCTTAGCCACAGGTAAGAACTGTCAATTTGGAGAAACAAGTTAAGTAAGCCAACATGTCATTGGAGGCAACTAATCAAGCCAAAGGAACGAATCAAGCCAAAGGAACGAATCAAGCCGAAGGAACGAATCCGGCGGACGTGAATAGTGAACGCACAAAGACACTAAAAAGGTTGCTGCATGGCGGAAGATCGCCGCAGCTCGAAAGGTCAAACAGGTTTAGATTCGGAGTGAGCTCAGTGAGGCCAAGGTCACGCTCACCTCCGAAAGTCGCTAAAAAATCGCTGTGATAGCGGCGCTCAGTCCCACTGAAAGAGCTGCACCTCATCATTTTAGGCCGTGGTTGCCGGTGGTGTCGGTTGTTCTGACTAGCATGGTCGTACATATTTTCTTCGAAAACGCACAGTGTCCACCTTGGCTTCTGTTGTTCCCGATGGTCACCCACAATTAAAGGATTCCTTTTCATATGGAATACGTTCTGCGCACCATGACAACCCCAAGTACTGATTTTAATGGGCTGTACCACGGTACAGTTGTTTCAGGTATATTAGAACATTAAAATGACCCTGGGTTGGTGACCCTCGTAGCTCTACTTTAAGCTATGCGACCTGGGCATGGCTGTTGCTGATGTACCCCTAGCTCTGTTCACAAAAGACATGTTAATTAAACAAGGGGATAAATAAGGACGCTTGGTCGGGCTCAAAGAGAAGAAGCTTCCCTCTGGCGTGTGCGTCAGCTACCTCTACCAGCCTGATGAGCTGCAGAAGGACCACCGTCGTCGTGCCACTGACCCTGTGTGGTCACTCAATGTCTACCGACCTGGACGCTCTGTCACGAAGCCGGATGCTCCTGTGCTCTACCATTTGTTGGACGGACCACTCCGTGGCTTTGTAGAAGAGGGGCGGCTTTTGGTGTCTCCTGACACCAAGCTGCCGCCTCATTGTGACCATAGGCTTGAGTGTTTATCTCAATTTGCATCTGTGCATCTCGTGGAATCAAATGGAGACAGCGACACCCTGTTGATTGTCAGGCCCTAAATCTTTTCACTCCCTTTGCTTTTCTAGTCTCTTCCTCGTCGGATAGCATAATATAATACATCCTAGGCCAATGGTCTACGTACTCTCACCACCTCATATTCGTACTTCACCTTCCAAAGGATCTTCTTGCTTTTATTGCAGGGCGTGGCCGTCTGGGTAGCTGCTAGTGTCAAAGTGAAGGCGGTCCTGTTGCATGTCCAATTACACGTCTTTTGTACAAATATCCTTTTGTAAAGGAGTTTGTGTCTGTGTACAGCAGCTGAAGGGCCTCACCATACACTTTTTCATGATGTCGTAGTAGATGTCATACTTGCTTGGAGAGGTAAAGTACGCACATGCCCATGCATACTGGTATATGTCTAGGACTAGCTTGCTCTTATGCATGTGTACGGCTGCAGGATCATAGTCAAATACTTAACACCTTGGATATCGAGGACTTGCCACCAATCTGCGTATTCCTTCTCCTTCTGCGGAACGCACGAGCTTGACATTGACCAGCTTCCTGGGGTTCTCAGTTGTTTTACCAAAGGCAGAGATTTCTCGAAATCGCTGTGACCACCTTGCTGAGGTCCGTGTTAATTCTGATATAGGGCTTCATCCATGGTCTCTTGTTAAAGGAGAGCGCCCTGTGAATGTTCGTAAGCCTCATCCCTAGTGATAGGTAGAGCTTAAGGTTCATGTTGTGGATCACAAACTTTTCATTGTTGCGTAGGTTGGGTTACAATTTCCAAACCTCAGAGGGGGTCCTTACTCCCCTTAGGGGCAATTGTGGTAGTCTGACAACCATTCCATTGGTATCGCTATCCTTTCAGAGGTCAGAGGGTACTCAGTTTGCGCAGCATGTAGCACATCTGCATATTCAATGTCTACCTCAAGTATATAGTCTGTTTCTGTAATATCGGAATACATGACAACTTTGTTGTCAATAGTTTTTCTCAGTGATCCGTGTTTGCCATCAACTCTATCGACCCTGTTGGTAAAGGCTGGTTCATTGACTATCGCATCGAGGCACTGGATAACGTCTATTGTCTTTTGATGGTCGAATACCTGTATATGTAGGTTGTTGGCTTTTGCGTGGTACTTAAAGGCCATTCTGATCCCTCTACGTAATCCCTTCTCAATGGATAGGTGCTGGTAGCTTTCAGAGGTCGGATGAGCAAAGTGTCAAAGAAGCGCCATTTATTATACAACTCATGCACGTACTCTTTATCCATCGTTGTATTGACGATAAAGGCAGCCAACAATTAAAACTCAAATTGCCAATACATCCCATAAATGTCGACGATCTAGTCTTGAAAAAAAGATTGCGAATACAATGTTATACCTTTTCAATTCGTTGGTGAAATAATATTACCACCTATATGGGCTTCATAAACCAAATAGCGTCTCATATGCATCCAACCGAATGTAAAGCCGCCAACTGTCTGGTCAATATAATCCACACCCAGACATCAGCAACAGTAACGTTCTTATGACATAAAATGTGCTCGAAATTACTGCAACATGAGAAGTCCATCCTGTGATTGATGGCAAGTATTGCAATATCCACTTCGTTGCTAACATAATAGCATTAACATTGGACTGGATGAAGCGTTCAATATATGGATACATTCATTATAATTCACTACTTAACCATACCCTTTAATCTTACAAATATTATTAAGTGTGATTAACAATGCAAAAGTACATTGATACAGTCTGCTTCTTTTATCTACGTGTGTTTTGAAATTTTGGCTTCAAACACCATACGTAATAATATAATCACCCAACCATTAGCTTTATTCGTGATAATCTCAGCCGAAAGTTATATCAATTTACCGTATCACTGAAGCCGTATAGTGAAGCAATCACCATACATATTTTATTCACGAGGTCAAACAATCTAGATATGTACTGAATGTATGGTTGGTTACATTATGATTGCTTGCAATATATTCTGTTCAGTCCGCGCAACACAGAGGCAACTGCTTTGAGGCAAATTAAATTATGTATCATAAGTGCATATATCCATGTTATCATACGACATAAACTTACTGGATTGATTGCCACTCACAGTACTTAAAGCGCAATTTAGCTTTCAAACCATACCGTTGTAAAACAAAGCGGTAAACGCAAGTGCCAGCAGTAATTTGAGTAATTCATAACGTCTCACACGATGAAAACAATATCACGTTTCGGAACGGAGCATTCCTGTTGCATTTAATTAGCCATGTTAATGAATGTCTTAACTGTACCCGGGAATGCTCTGTGCTTCGTTGTTGCAGTTAACAGGGCAATATATTTGGAAATTGTTATGACTAAAATGATTGTCAAACTTAATTTGTGAACAATTGTTATTCTTCGATGAAAAGCTACCTAAAAGAGGAATATATGTAAATGGCTATAATATATCAAAATATCTACAAAGCTGAACAATGCTTTTAGCACAGATATAATCTCATAGCATCTAACGGCAAAGTAGAATGAGTGTTATATTCTAGCAAGCCCGTACAATGCCATCTCATTATCGCACACATTGCTAGCAACATATGTGGCCCTCGTATTACTAAAATATCTCTATGGGAACTTCTGTTGGGCAGAGGCCTATACCGATTGTGGAGAAGGGAGGGGATTACTTAGAATTACCTGAATCAGAGAAATAAATTGAGATGAAGTAAGAGTTATCATGATATGTAATTGATATTACATGTAACCAAAACAAACACAAATTTGCCGAATGAAACAAAACACCTACAAATAAAAAACCCTCGGCGACGTGACCCGTTGTTCTTAGCTACAAGGAATATTGCAAAACTGCGATTCAACCGCGGTTGTGAAATCATCCATCCGAGTTTACGGCTGTAATGATAATAAAGACTAGAGCGAATGCTCACAGCTTCTCGCCACTGGGTACAGATTAAACGTTGCTGTCCTCAGAACCTATTTTTGCATTTGGATTGTTTTTGCACCTTATGTTTGACAACCTATGATGTATTACACAATCACCATAAGTAGTCGACAGTGATTTTCACAACAAAACGGATGTATTACACAATCACCATAAGTAGTCGACAGTGATTTTCACAACAAAACGGGCAAACCGGATTCCCTTTAATGCTTATTGATTGTAACAATGTGAAGTAGAATACGAAATCATCATGATAAATTAGTCCTCTTTTATTGATAACCAAGTAGTAAATATATATATATATATATAATATAGATATATATATATATATATATATATATATATATATATATATATATATATATATATATATATATATATATATATATATATATATATATATATATAAATTGATAATCCTTATGTACATTATTTAACACGAAGATATTTTCTTTTAATAACCAAGTTTCTTGTACACACAATATATCACACCTGTAGCGGTTCAAACAATCGCTCACATAGGGAGCCCACTTGTTGATCCCCTCCACATTCAAAGAGCATCGATTAAAACCATTGCTGTTTGGACTAAGAGAAACTACCTATTGCGCGCGTGTTTTCCAATACCGCCTGCTACATACCTTCAGGCCATCATTCCAACTTGTAAAGCAGTTTTATATATCCAGTCTCTATATCTATCCGATATGAAAGTGTCAAAGAGTCTGGTTTTGATGCGCATTCAATTTCGAGCACCTTGACGCTCTGTTCTTCCAAAAATGATTATAGCAATGACGAGCCGACTTCTCGAAAGATGAGCGGTTCATATCTTCTACGTCCTGCACGCAGTTTTGTATTGGTGCGGCTACCAAAAATAGCACTAGGCATCTCCTGGGTTGTCTCCAAATCTCTCGCTATCTGCCAATCTTTCTTTGTCAGTTTGCGCTGTCTATGTATATCAATACTTCGACAGAAAATGATGTCGTGGTGCTCCCAAATGTGTATATACTGAGCCAGTGCATTTCCACTTGCACGTGGTGCGCCATATTAGTGACTGACGGCAATCAGCGGTCTCTTAAGTAGGGAGAGAATATATGAAAATAATGATAACAACGATAATGATAACAGTACTGATAATAATACTGTTCATTTATATATAGGGTAATGAGTTGAATTCGTGTTGAGTTTCAGCTCACAGAGCAAGCAAATCGGAAAGTAATAGACCTAATCATAGTTCAAATGCAATTGCCTTTGCTTAAATGAATGTTTGTTACAACGACCAAGCTTTAACAGAGTATGCCGTAAAATAAAACTTTTATGAGTTACGTGTCAGGGTTAGGCCACTGAGATCCGTTTCGGATTGACTGCCACCTTGTATTAAGAACAGATATGGAAATATATTATTGAGTAACCGGCACGCGCTGAAATATTTGGGGTTGAATGTAAGATATAGGTGCCGTGTGGCTCATTTCAAATACAGCACTTATATAGATATATTCTAACAATTTATATATCTCATATAACGTCAGCACTTGAGGCATTCTGTTGAAGCGCCGTGCTTGTTTTTTGATTAGTTTGGATATGCCTCTGATTTCAGGCATTCCTATTGAAAAAAGCTAGTCCGTTGAAATTGCTTGAGGTAATTGCATCACGAATGGTACAGACAGTTATTCGGCCCAATAACGGTACATGCGTCTTGCTGCATTTCCATCTGAATTGCCCTGCATGTAAATCTGCTGTCTGAAATCGCCATTCGACAGGTGCAAACCATTAAACGTTCGGTACCGTTTTATCAAGTTTTAGATTTATAAGCAACTGTGGGGGATTCATCCTCATAGCCTGGACTTTCAGTCTATGTACTGATGCTTTAATGTGATCCGGTAAAAGCAATACGGTTGCTTCTATGCCTTTGTTGTCATTTCATCGGTGATTTGTCATTTGTAAATTGCTGAATAATGTTCAAAGTATGTGGTGTTTCCACTTATCTATGTGATGATGTCTTACTGACGCAGTTAATTGTGCATATTATAATCAATGCGCAAAAAGTATGAAAGTGTCACGTTAAATCGTTTATTGGTGGAACAGAGAATTCCAAAATGTATGTTGCGTTTTATTATGATGTTTTAATTTACTTAAAAGAGCCAAGGAAATCAAAAGAGACCACAATAATACAGCAAACACATAAAATCGATTTAGCAGGAAAAATAAATTTAATGAAAAACTATTAATGCAAGTATTCTCATGCCTCTCACGACCAGCTCAATGAACGAATTAAAATGAGCCCGTTTGCCTGCCCTGATCGAACATTAATACAGTTGTTTTTTCTCAAACCCTATCAATACCCGTAAGTCACAGCGCATAACGTTGAATACACTGCTAAACCAATGTCACTGATTAATATTTTATCCAGCGCAGTGGCTGCAACTGTAGATAACAATTATCAACTTTAGTTTATTAAGGGGTTTCTTTTGTTATCCCATCGATGCAACATTATTAAGCGAAACAAAAAGCGTGTCTGCATTTCAGGACAAAAATGGGTTGTGACCTAGCCCAACTTGTAACTATTCTATGGTACAATATTTACCTTGAATCATTGTAAAACAGTTATATGGTGCGAATATACTTATACAATTAGAAAAATAAAGTGTAACATAGTACTGGATGGTTTATCTTCCTGTATTATTCCCATGTAATTATTTCAACGCAAAAGGGCAATTAGCTCCTTAGTATGCGTCCGAGAAATAGTAGAAGAAAAGGCAACGCAAATGTAACCTATGTTTAATGCCATGAAATAGGTCAGCAGCTAGATCATATCTTGCTATCAATGCGTTTGTTAGATAATTGTTGTTTGTAGTGTATTTATTTGGTTATAAACGTAACTAGGTAGGTTTATAAACATACCCCTACCCCCTCCACCCCCAGCCCCTAACCTCCACCGTTACTATTATTCACCAAGTGATTCTGCAAGGTGCAGATTTATGCTAACCTTTGCCTTGCATGGTGCTGTTCCGTTCATACAAATGACAACTGGTAGACTCATTCAAAACGACGACTACTACATTTGTTTCTAGCGACTACTTTTAATAGAACAGATGGTAGTTGTTTTAAATGCGTGTGGTATGATAAGACTTTCCTCTTTACGACAATCTGTATCATGGGGTATTATGTCCATTGGTAATAGGTTCGGTAGTTTTATAAACACCCCCTTGTAGAACTATGTACAGCCTTAAAAGCTTTTTCGTGGTTACGCATCTATGCTATTAGTTTTGTATATTATATTACATCGCATTAACCACTCGAATATAGAGGAATCTAGCGAACATTTCGAGGTCATGTTTACTTTGAAAAGTGTTAACCAGTCGTTGCGTATTAAGTTTGACTTATATATTGAGCGTTTTGAAGAAATAGAATTAGTCAGAATCAACAGTTATCTTTACAAGTGTATCCATTCAATGTTGAACTTGAACGACGAGTACAGGAATAACATCATGTAAAATCATTTGTAAATAAAATGAGTCTGTATAATGTATAGTGTTTACTATTTGTTTCCAATCGAACGATTATATTGTACCTATAACGGAACTATAATTGCAAATGAAGTGATCGTTTTCTGTTTGGTCTGTTAGCACTTCAGTGAACGTGGTGCAATTTTATCTAGTACTGTGGATAGCAGGGTCGCATGAGATTCCATTTCATTTGTCCAAACGTGTGCCAGGTGTTCTGGCTATAATTATAAAACTTTTTGGAATGAATATTTATTCGTATCTCTCATTCATAAACATATGGCGAATATCAGAGACTTACGCTGCCTGCAAGTACTGTACTTAGATGTTGTCAGCATTCTGGCCAAAAGGCAATTGTTTGTTAAAAAAACATCGTGATAATGCCGATGGCTGCTGCTTGGTGTTCATTACATGGACTCATTTTTATTTACAAGGTTGCGATATAATGTGCCATATACTATCACTTAAAGCACGTTCAACGATTCGTCACACATCAGTCATAAAGCTTGCACTGGAGTATATCAATAATAGTGTTGCCTAAAGGCGTCTACATTGCAAATGGCAGATAATCTAAATATTCTAACGTGTGTTACAATAGATGCCAGCTGATGTAAGACGATACACACATGATATAGTTAGTTAAACGAGCAAAGCTATGAATCACACCAGAGAGATCCAGCCTTCAATCCAAGATTTGTTGACTTGTAACATGTTTGGCAAAGCTCATAGTGAATCGATACCAAAATATTATAACTGCAACAAAACCTCTATTTTAATACGAAGGGTACATGAGGTGCATTTGGCGCGACGATCAGAGGCTGCATCTTATGCAGCTACCAGTGAACTGCTAACTCCACATTTACAGCTATGTTATGCTGTAATAAACATCGCGTAGCTGTGCATTATCACGTAAAAGATGAACTGTATGAACCTTAAACCAAGCTCTCTTTTACATTTCAATAGCTACAATGTTAAGCAAGCGATACTATCCAATTCAAACTGTTATTTACAAACATAATTACACCAAACTTTAATTAAAATAGTTGTTTGTGAACGGTTATCAAATACCAAAGCTTGATAGAGCTTTTCATTGGCTGTTTAATCCTGACATTTGATTTTATTCATTAATATGCCAAAAATGTAATCAAACAAATGGTATTGTGATGAATGTTAAACATTTCTTTAAAAATTTCTCATGTTGCATGTCACAATGTCTATGAAGGACCCTAACACTGAACATTGGGATTATTACCCTTCTTACATTTGTATTCCCGTATATATCTATATGGGAGCACTTTGGTCAATTGAATAAGACGGTATATAGTTATGAAGGTACCCACATGCTTCAGGTACCCCCCCCCCCCCCCCCCCAACCCAAATCCCATATATATCACTTAGGCTTTGGCAAACTGTGGGATGGAACATTTCTTCTTCTGTAGCTCAAACGTTTAGAGATGATGAATATATTACACAGTATTTATGCAACATTGTTCCATGACCAAATAAAATAGGATATATAAGGTGCTATATATCTAGCCTTGTCTTTGTAGTGCTCTCCTACTGATTCGCGGCTAGATTGATATGGCAACAGATATCATCCATTGGTAGCACCCAGCCTCACCAAGATGTTAACTATGTGATCACTGCCGTATACCACTTCATTTATTGCCACGGCACTCACTTCGCATTACCATATGCGGTAATTTGTCGCAATTGTTTTGTTTCGGACTACAAAGAGTAATTTAGTTGTAGGTTTTAACTTTTGGGCAGCTGCCTAAATCTCCCGGGTTGATCTGTGATATCCGGCTCAGGCATTAATGAACTATGAGCAGCTCGCGTTTGATGATGGCCATCAAATAATACACGTTGAGGTTTCGTTGCTTTGTTCGCTCTATGCTTGCGAGTGTCTCACGCCAACTTCCATCATTTTCTCCCTACATGCTCCGCTTGTAACTACCATAAATATAATTTTATATACTAAAGACAACCTCACATGTTCATTGCTTGGTATAGTGCAATATAAGTCGATAATATATGCGTACTCCGAGTTTACAAAGAAGGAATAATGTTCAACACATATTTTGCACTTGAAAACATGATATCGACATCCGCTAGCCAACCAGATTCAAGTACCAGCATGAACGGCCTATCAATATAGAAAGCCAACACGTATTGTAATCACCCATTAAAAACGACTATCCGATCATCATATTATCAGCTTAATACACTTCAATAATCAAATACTCTTCGCAGATCGAGTAAGAAAAGTCGTTTCTAGCAGATGCCCATTTGTGGCATTATATTTATGCAATCACTATACACCCAGATTTATGAAGTTTATATTGCGAATATCAAGTGGTAATGGATGGATTTTGCTCACGGCAACATATTGACTAGGACTAGCAAGTGGAGGAACAGAAGATTTATTCCATTTTGCATCGTTGAAGCATAAAATAGGTCTGAGGTGAAATGGAGTGTGAAATTGCAAGGCAGTAGATGTATGACGGTGCAGCTATGCGGCCGGCTGTACGACATTCTTATGACGTAAATAAGCAAGGACTCAAATAATACACTTGCACAGTACCTTGAAGGGCATGATCAAGGATCGTGGTTGCTAGTGACGTACATCAATTTACTTATTCAAAACGGGGTTATCTCTCTCTTCCTCTCCTCCTCCCCTCTCCTATATCTGTATATCTATCTCTCTCCTCTCCTTAATTTGGCTGTACTTGATTGTTTATATCATAAAGCTAAATAGACAGAAAATGGTGTTGCATGCGCGGGTCCGATAATTGGTCAACTTTAGCCACTTTATCGGTTTAATTGTATTATATATCCGTACGGAATCCCCGCCAACTCACATCGTAATCATATCAGAATATACAAACTATACAGCTGGATATCATGGGTACCAAACGTTATATCGAGACCATTTACAGCGTTGCATTTCAATGTGAAATATTTTTATTTGCATACGAATGTGCGATTTATTTTGCTTTAGCATGATTGATAATCCGTGCAAAGAACTGCGCAAATCTCTTTATCTGTGTAGGGAATTTTTATGGATCTATTTGGAGCACTAAAATGGCAACAAAATCATGCATTTTAAATAAGATTCTAAGCAGAATGTAGAAATCCACCAAATCTATGTGTAACCGCTACAACGGCTTTAGCAGCACTATAACATTCCCAGGGAAGACCAACTGCAATCAATGCCGATATTCCAACTCTGGTCAGTTTGACTCTGTTACAAAATTATACTGTGACCTGCTTTAAGTCATTTGCCATAAACAGCGGATATGCTCCTTCTACCATTACGCTTTGCGACGCTAGTACATACATTACATCACGAGCGAAGCCATTTTAAATTGAATATTGGTGATATTTAAATGCAAAGTGGAGGCTGAAAACCATTTCAAGCTTTGTAACAGGAAAGTGAATTTTGTCAGGGGCAACTGCTCCAAACACTATATAATCATAAAGAGTTTTGTTTACTAATTCAGGAAAAGCAGACGATGATTGTGTATTTCCCCGATTGAATATACTGTCATTCCTTTTGATTGCAAAGCCTTAACATTATTTTAGTCTTCGAATTAATAATTGGTTCGCGACCACAACATTGCGCTTTTCGGGCGCGTGGGTAATGCGGACATACTATTCTAATGAGTAGGTAACGTGCAGCTAATATATCAACAGAGTTTTGAAGTTGCCGGCATACTTATTGTGTTGCATCATCTACGGTCGTGGAGATGATAATGATGTCATATTTTCTAGTTATGCATTGCATTGTCCATTCACACTAACACCAGATACGCCGTCGCCCATTAATAATTAGACGTCATTTGACAAGTACATGGCTTAGCTTCAACACGCATTGTAATATCCTGTATTGCGAATGGGTAGCGCTAACGTCTACATCATTGCTTTGTTATGTTGCAGTACATAATATCGAACTATCTAATTACTTTGTTAAGTGTTCCTACATCGCTGATGGGGAGATTACAAAGCGGCGCGATGGATAAGCGGTGTAGAGAATATCCTTATCGCCCTGGATATTCTCATGTTCACATTTGATTTTTCAGACCTTCCCCCAAACACACTAATATCTACTTAATCAGTCATCTCGATACATATATATATATATATATATATATATATATATATATATATATATATATATATATATATAGATATATATATATATATATATATATATATATATATATATATATATATATATATATATATATATATATATATATATATATATATATATATATATATATATATATATATATATATATATGTAGGAATTCATATAAAAACATATTGCCTTTTCTGTCACATATCTCATGCTCATCTCAATTCCTCATATCATCGTTTCTTCTCTATCCAACCTCGCCACAACACATCAACCACTGCAGGCGTCCATTGGCATCGAACTATTTGCATCACCTTATTTATAATAGCTGTGTTACAGTGTATTAAACTCGTTTGGTGAACTAAAGCTATGAACAAATCTCGATTAGGCGTGAATGCACGCCGAAATTGATTGGGAGGGGAGAGGAGGAGAGAAGAGAGGCAGACTTGAATCCAGTCAACTAATCACAATTTACTTTAGTTCATCGCGGAAACCAGACATAGCGGAGAGGGTGGTAGGAGGACGACAAGTTCCTATACGATGGAGGTTGAAGGGAAAGAGGTTGCACTGCTGGGGAATAACTTTATAGCCTCTATACTCTGCTATTTGGTATTTCCAAAGAACCAATAGATCCATTGCACGCTAATTTGGATTAGACTGGAGGTGTGATGTATCTGGTGATATCTGGAGTAAAACTATGTTGAATTCGGTGACAATTATGCAGAATGTGAAATGACAGTGGACGATAATACGGTCTTAATTAAAATTGGACTTGACTAAAATCGGACTTGACTTAAATTGGACTTGACCAAAGTTTGGACTTGACCTAACTTGGACTTGGCCCAAATCGTGATGCAACAGCGTTAAGTGTAAGATATTGAAAATATGCAGAAGCTTTTATAATGATTTCCCGTATGATACTTTGAACATAATTTTACAGACTTGTTAGGCTATTATAGTTATGACTGTCCGGTGATATGTTAATGTAAAGAGAACTTGAAGATGAAACATTAACTTGACAATTTAACAATAAATGCATGTCATTCAGCCATGAAGATTGATGTTTTATATGGTAAGACATAACTATAACGTGTATGGTACAGCGCTGCTTGGCAGGTTGATACACTGTGTGGCACGTTGTGATTGAAGAGACTTATGTTACAGCACTATTGATTGTTTTAACAGGTCTGCATGATTTGCATGGTATGTTTTATCAATTTATCAACGCATATCAGTTGCTGCTTATCTGATGTTTCATAAACTAAAACTATTGCCAATCATCTTAATATGATAGACCTCAAAGGTCAAAGGGTCCTCATATTGCAATTATAAACAGTACTTAAGGGTAGTCCTATTTCTGATGTTGGATCTATATGTAAAGAGGTTGTCTGATGTCATGACCAAATATCAATTACAATGTGAAGTCACCACATCACTTGCACATTGGGCTTTTGCCTATCCAGGCAATGGCCAATGTCATGGTGTATCAAAAGAGGTAATAAGCTGACTTAATGGTGCAAATACAAACTTGAAAGTGTTATATATCTACTTCACCACAGGGTCACCTTATACAAATAACACCAGCCATTAAATAAGCAGCCTCTGAACTGCATATCTATATAATTGTTTTATTAATGAACATCTGTGCTATAAAAACCATGACTATGATTATTATGTCATTTGACAGTAGCTAATATTGAATGTTCTCTACTGAACAGCTGATGTGGCCTGGCATTGAATAATGTGATCTGACCTTCGCAGGTATCATAAAAGTGTAGAAAACATTTTTCATGATGTGTTATTTTTTGAAAATAAATAACCTGCATCTATTTACTTGGTCTCTCTATCTTCTAACTGCATTGCTCTCCAAACTTTCATTCAAAATCAGTTCTCTTATAAAGATGCAGATTGTAATGCATTATCATGAATATATTGCTCTGTTAAAGTTTGGGCCCTCGTACTGTAAATATGGAAGAAATTCTATTCTGAACCAACCAGATATGTATATGTCTACAAATCTACCCATTCATCTTTCATTAATATAGATACCTTTGTCAGTTGTGAACTTGGGAACCTATAAGACACCACTGCCTGAATTGGCCATAACCAAAGTGAGGGTGTACTTGGCACAAATTGATTGCCTTGACACAGTTGGTTGGTTTGCTTGTATTGAATGACATTATATGATGAAGTATTTTTCATTTTCGTACCACAACCGACATTATTGGAAAAAGGTCTGATTTGCATTAAATGATCAATTAAATGGTTCTGAAAACCACGCAATGGCAGAAATATGCAGTGATATGAGTATAGTTCCTTATTGTTCACTTCTGAATTAATGCATAGTCTGCAATGAATGTTGTAAAATGCGTGGGCTTTTTTTAATTAGATACTGAACCACCTGCCCAAGCATGTACCAGCTATGCCACAACTCAGCCTGGAACAACAAGCCATGTAGACCACAGCCTTAAACATGCCAACATAAACAACTCAAGTTAGTATTTTTCATTCCTCTGTGATCTTTTAACTATGACAAGTCTGTGTTCAACAGCAATTTAGTCTGTAATACTTTCAGGTCACCATCTGATACAGAATGCAGGTGACACTATTCAAATGACACTACCCTCACACACAACCTCATTTTGACACCTGGAGTTGTTCTACACCATTCAATCAGACAAATGATACAGTTATAGCTGTCCCAGCAAGGAACACTACCTACATTCTGTTGGATGATGCACACCTCTTGCCTCCAGGTTTAGTTCAATGATAGAGCTGTTATCTCTGAATTAGTGGTGGCAAGTAATACACCCTTTGTCTTGATTGCATACATCTTCTAACATAATCTTCACCACTTTGCTTACTATGTGTACATGTGAATTGGTTCTGGGATGATATAAGTTCGTAAGTAACAGCCACAAATGGGACGTTCCCTACTTAAAAGTTTGAACAAAATTCATGAATGAGCAGCATAGGTTCCAGTGGGTCTTATACCACCTCTTAATTATGCTTGAAATGTCAATAACCATCGGTATTGTAATAAGCTGCAAAAGTTTCAAATGGCTGTGCCACAAACTCTTAATTATGCTTGAAATGTCACTAAACATGCATAATTGTCATACAAGTGACCTTTTCAATCTCTATATTGTTAATAGACAATATTACAGCTTATTATTCTGTTAATGATGCAATAATATTTCATCATAGCTTTTGACAGTAAAACGATTTTAAAACTATGTTTACCCATGGCCTCACTGTTAAAACTATGTTTACCAGTGGCCTTACTTGTTCCATAGTTGTGATATTAACATTGTTTTACCTCCATTTCAAATCCAACAGCATTTTAACAACAAATTATAGCGATATGAAACCTGATTGCTTGGGAGAACTTTAAATGTATTACTATAACAAATGATATAATCAGAAATAATAGAGATAACATAGAGATAGTACGATTATTATTAATACGTTATTAGCCTATATTTCTATTAACTAGAACAAAAAGTTAATGGGAAAAAATAAGTTCTTACAAACAAACATGCCTGTCTGTGAGCAAAATTGGATGAAAAAAAATGAAAGAGTGCATACGACAGAGGTTGAACGATCAAGCGTTATGACGAACCACGGACACCTCCTTTGCAACAAACAACCATATCGAACTGGAGTGGGAGCCACAGTGATTTATATGAATCGTCTATTACTTTAACTACATCGGTGTTGTTATATTTGTAGTAGATTATGACCATTTGATATAATAGATCCCCGTGCGAAGTGTGTGGAAATGGATATATTGGGGCTTAACCTCGCTTGCATCATCGAAGTTCACTTAGAGACGGAGCGTACAGGTCTCGGACAGGATGTGGAAAGGATGTGGGGTGCTATTGTACTATGTTCACGTTTTCTCAATGATAAGAAAGCTGACCCCTGTCAAGTTTATATTCAGACTCTCGGCACATATTGCGTGTTCCAACCCACAAGTTCCTCTATGACTTCCAGTTTCACAGTGTGCATATCTCATGTAGATATATTTATTCATGCGCCGGGCCCGGCACTCAAAAGTGCCATACGTTTAGAGCCTTTGCTCCTCCATGTTTGAATTACTTTCGATAGTACTTCTCTCGATATAAAATGAATGAATCGCGTTTAATTAAACATGTATCACCCCTTAACTGCACATTTACTCTATCGCTTATTATCGCTTATTTCAAAGTAAAATTCCTTGTCATACAGACAGGGATGAAAAAGGCATATCCCATGGCATAGATCCAAACATTTAATTCCCGTCACAACCAGATCACCACACTGTCGCATAATGGTTAGTTTTTGTTGTGTCGCAAAATGTTTTGGATTCTGTTATGTGACAAAATGGTTGGTTTTTTGTTATATCGTAAAATGGTTGTTTTTTTGCTATGTTTCAAATTAGGTGTTTTTTTACATATCCCTAGAACCCGAACTATTTTGGAACACCTTTTTGGACACACACAAATATATAAGTTTGATAAAACAATGAAAATCAAAAATAAGTTTACAAAACCGAAAAATGTTTCTGACAGACCAATAGAAAACAAGAAATGATTGTCATATTGACTACATGTTTTACCCCCTCCAATGTCCCCAAATGGTTCTTTTTTTTGCTACATTTCAATAATAGTCGCATTCGTATGCATATACATAGTACAGCAAATATAATGTGGTTGAGTTCAGCCAACTCTTTCAGCTCATTGTCTTCACGAAAACAACAATCTGCCGCATCATCAGCTTGACTCAACTCACACTAACACATTATCTCGAATGACAGGAGGTTGGGTACAGAAAACCTCCTATGAATGTGCCCTGTCACCCAAACAATAGCTTGAATTATAAATTACAAGAAAACCTGTTATTGGTTATTAGAAATCTAGCTGCACCTTGGCATGGAATTAATTGGCGCGGTAATGATTTTTACAAGATATTCAGGATTCAATATTTGGGGTTAACCCATACACTTCAACATTTTAATGTAGTTTTACCCAGGGCCGGCTCTTGTAGCGGCGTCATGATTTTGATGTTTTTTGTTCATCATTTGGGAGTTTTGGATTCCTTGTGTTATTATTATGTTTCCATGGGTTTATTACCTTTAGTTGCTATGCTGAGCAAGTGATTTTAACGATGTGCCGTTTTAAACCGTAGTGCGCCTATTTATGACAATTTGTAATTGCTCTATACTACCCATTGTCGGTTGTCTAATTGGTCTATTTAGAGAATTAGATTCAATGCAATATGTCACATTTGCCTGTCGCATTTTCTATCTGTAATCCGAATCTAATCTGCAAGTTTAGCAATAATCTAGACATGATTTAAGTGTTCGCAAATTGACAAAATGCATTCATTGAAAGCTTAAATGTAATCGAGCTAGAGTGCGTCGAATTTGTTGAAACCTGATCATACGCTTGTCAGACACACACTATAGCATACAAGGTGCTGGATGCATATCAGTAGCAATAAAAACAGATTATAATTTGGAAGTCGGGATCAAAATAAGTTTTTATGAATGCCAAAATTACAATGAGTTGTTCGGACGCATTCGTTGATGGACTCAATATTGGTTACCTACCATGGGCCATTGAATATGCAAAGAATAGCTGCTGCAAAAGTATACTTCAAGATTCCTTGGTACATTGTGGTGAAATCGGGATTGTTCTAGTTATCCAATGTAAGTGAACCACCTGACAAAAAAAAAGCTTTATCGTGCATGGAATTAAAACGGTGGCATGCAACCTGGTCAATGTACTATGATATCCCTGATAACATGAGCCAGATGGCATACACCCATGTAACGCACAATGCATACAATGATTAAATGCCAGGTGGCATGCAACCAGGTAATTCGAAATGCCAATCTTTATTACATATGCATTGTTTAGATATTGATGATTCTACGGAATTACTGTGATGCTTACATTGTGTTGCAAGCTGCTTAGGGATTTATTGCACTTTTTTTCTATTAATTGTCATTTGGTGTGCTGAAATGGTGTGTTTGTCGTGCAAAAGAGCTATTTCTAGAACAGCGTCGGCGATCATCATTGGTAATTACTGCATGCAAAACGTAACAGAGGAAGTTATGTTGCTGGTGAATCTCTTGTGCTTATTTTACCTTGCCATGCAAGACTACAATTATCAGGGCATAATGTGATGCCTCGACAATGAATCTATTCCATAACATTCTATGAAAATCAATCGGTGTCGTTACATCGCCGTTGTGATGAAGGTTTTTGCACGAATTACTATCAACACCATAGTAACTTGCTTACTTGCATGATTTGAACGTTGCCTTATACATACATGCCCACACTCATCGGATTCTTCATAAATTTCATTAATGCTTGCAAAAGACATAACCAGAGAAATGCCACGAACAATTATGTCACATTTAAACATATGTTAACGTTTCTCAATTTTGTAGCAAATGTAAATGTATAATGATATCGATTTAAAAAAAGCTAGTGGTACATTATCCCTTTACAAAAAGCTCACCCAACACCTGCATTTGGTAATCTAATCAACAGGATGAATATGCCGGTAAGAATGCTAATCAAATGCTTGTTTTTATAAGCGTTCATCTATAATGATTGCTCGGTAGCTCATTTAGTATTATGCATATATTGGCAACCTTGTCTCAGGACGTAAGAGAGCCAGATTTATGCTCTGGTTGCCCTATATTACATTCAATTGATGGTGTTGGATATAAACTCGCTGACATAAGTATGATTTTGATTGATTCTGCTAAAAACCTGTGTTGATACATTTTGGCCGTCGCCCATCAGTTTAAATGCTATATACAAACCAAAGTTTGTATGGCGGGGGAATTTTACAAAACCATTAGATTAAACCATTGCCGGAAAACACCCATGACTATGTAACATTTATGATCAACTGTTAGAGCACCAGATACATAATATATAAAATGTAGGTATTTAAGCTTTTCTACGTGTTTATTTACATTGCAGCGAGTTATAATCACTTGTCATATCTCTGAGTAGATTTGCTTATTAAAAATACATTATTTGTGCCTCTCAAAACGCGTCAAGGTAGATCGTCTATTTCTAATCAATGTCTACAAGATTAGACATTTGGTGTTGATGCCGAGACTTCACGACTCATAAGACTTGACAATTTGTAATATGGTAACAACTAAAATTCCCTGAATATCTGCAGTGAGGAATTCTCTTGAAAATATGTGCGATGCAGTGCTCTCTAGATGCTATCGCAAGGTCAGTTCAGGAGATTGTAAATCAACTTCAGTGTATTGGGAGCAACGTGTGTTTCGCTTCCAAAGCTATATTTTTGCCGATGGTAGCAGAAGTGTATATTGATTTTGCATAGTATTTGGTACTTCGACGTTGATCTCACCGTGTGGTCAACACATTGTATTTTAACCGATTACTTGGTTTCACATCAGATGCCTCTTTTGCAGAACAGGTAACACGACCAACTTTGGCACTTGCTCTTTTGATTATTGTTTCAAATTGTATTCGGTTCATTTCAACGTTACAATGACAGGTGTGGCAGAAATGTCGCGACTGCTTTCGTATCGGCTCATGTCAGTACCATGATGTTGTATATTGACATATTCACTGAATGTCACAAGACTATCAGCATAAATTGACAAGGAACGTTTTCCGATGCCACAACAGCAACATGTATCTTAGAATTATGTTTAGGCGAATGTGCTTTGTCTGATGGATACGCTATGACTAACTGCCATCTACTGATTGCATCCGGGTTCACTTTACCAGAATCCAGGTGTAGCATATCTTACTTTTATCAGACCAACACTACCTCTACAACCCTTACCATGGTTCAAATAGTTGGTTTAGATAACATGATCCAAGGTAATGCACCCCATCTACCATTACGGGACGAAGGGGATGATATCAGACAATGTTAATCCAACCAAATATAAAAGCGATCATTCTACGTCATTGGTTGGCGACATCTGAACAACAGCTAACAGCCACGTCATTAATATAGTACCTTGAACCCTGACGTTGCTATTCAGTGGCAAATTTCAGAAGGGAAAGTACCTTAAGCTGTACGTACCACAAAACATTCTGTGGAGAACACTCATTGTCAAATAGATACAGGTGTGTATGCAATTATCTTTTTTTCGGATTACCATGGCGTTACTCTTCATTAGATATAAATAATCTCTCTTGAGATTTCCGTATACGCTGCTGATAGACCATATTGGCGTAAGTAATTCTTGAACACAATAGAGT
>CM067352.1:53640786-53668286 GCA_034190875.2 Urechis unicinctus
ATCTATTGCTTACCCATATCCTGCAATCAGGTTGAAATCTTCGAATGTTACTAGCAAGGCAATTGCACTATGCCTGCTTGTGTCTTTAACTTCTTTGCTTGAAATACCTTATGTTATATTCCTACCAATCCTGACATTGAGCGTTATGATCTCAATTGGTCGTAGTGGTTACTAGCTGCTCGAAAATAACTTCTTAAACATCTCGGTTATGTTATTAAATTGCTGTTAATAATGAGTCAAACAATTTCGATATGATATGCTATAATATGCGCCAACACTGATGTTACATTACGAAATACGTACATTATTGATGAGATAAACATTTGCATTATATCACAAGGCATATACTAACTAGAGTGGTTGCAGTACCATAAACCGCCGACCGTAACCTCTCAAATATGCTTTTATAGCGAAAGCTGCGACCGAGGTGGCCGCAGTAAACTAAATTTATTGACAGTCCTAAATGCAACATGGCTGCGATGCCCTCTTTTTCGTCTTCGTCAGTAATTTCCAATTATAAGATAAGTTTAGAAGTGGAAAACACATGATGTAGTCTGTGTTTATCGGCATGTCGACAGCATTCCGTGACGCTGTAAATTATGGATATTGTTTTATTCAAAGTGCAACTATGAATGTTTCACTAATGTGCGTAACAAAGAAATTAAAACCCGCATAACTCCCCAGATTACATCAACAAAATAGTAACATGTAAGGCAACGCACATTTTAACGATGTTTCATCCAACAAATGGTCACCTGGTAGTTTTATGTTGCGTCCTATGTGTAAGTTTAGTATGGTCAAATCTGTGATGTTCGTTGTATATCAAAACATTTAATATCATGTTGAGGCGGTTTGTGTCTGGTAGCCACTAGCAAAATTCATGAAACATTATTTAATTATCCGTCTTCTGACTACAACATGATAAATGGTCGCGTCAACTGCCGGTAGGTGAGGCAATTGCTGCATGGCAAATAAATTATGGGATAAGGCAAAAAAAAGGACAATATTACGAGTAATCTGCAGCCGAATCATTTAATATTCTTTTTACAATCAGTGATTTGGAATATGTCAACCAATGTTACTCGGCTGGGTTACAGATTATCACAATTGAACTCGCTGAACAATAGCAAGGCTATTTGGCTTACACGAGATCTAATGGACACCAAGACAAAGGTAAATAGCAGATGTCACGCAATCGATGTAAAGATGTGTTTAACAACATTACCGAATTGCTCACACTTAAGACAAGTCATCCTTTTATTATTGATTATGCTGTATATTAACTCCTTCGCAACACAGAAGCACTAGGATGTTACGTGAGTTTAGAAACAAAACCCGCTGGGTGTTTGTGAAAGGGTATCACAGTGGAAAGATAAAATTTGATCAAAACTTGCTGTGTTTGAGAAGCATTTCAGAAAATATCAATTATAACCAATGCACTGTTGTAATACAGTTAAATACAACATGATAAAGCAGTCTCAGAATCTAGCCATGCGTCAAATGTGAGCAATATTGGTGTTTTGACTCTAGTGGTATTCACTTATTGAACAGTACGAATATCTGAATTAGAGATTACAGACGAGCATGCAATGCGGTCAAAACCCATTTCACAAAAATTCATACTTTAGAGTCAAACAAATCATCATCATATCATGGCCGGTCTTTGATAGCATATGTAACAATGTTTGAAAGCAAGCCCTTTGAACACTTTTTACTTAAACACTTAATGAATGAATGTGACAGATCACCACGGCCATGGGAGAACGATACGAACAACTTTTCGTTAATTAAGACCAAATAAAACAAAATGTTATGGCACTGATATAAACCACAATGGGCCATCCTGGTTATGTATTGTAATTTGATGATATGCAATAATTTACTTTTCAGTAATTGAATGGCGTCATTGTGTATATAAGTGCAATAAAATATGCTCATCTTCGTCAATCAAATCACAAACAATGTTAAATTTACATTACCCTGTGATTTGTTGTATGATACAACATATTACTAATGCCGACACATCACTGTATGGCATAAAGTAAGGGTACATAGAAATTCATGATTTTGCTCAATATCTGCATTTCAAAGGGGTTAGATGCCATGTTGTGCGGGATGTTCAATATGTAATAAATCGACAACGACGGCCTTTGTTTTGATAATGAGCCTGACACAGTTAACAAACTAGAACTGATTTGCTGCTGAATGCTAAAATGTCCTATCATGAATGAAGCAATAAAGGCATCTAAGTTACACATCCGGAATTCCATAGAATAATTGCACTCCTTCCGATACATTCATTCACAGTCAGCAATCATGTAATTATTAAAGCGGTTACTTGGATATAACTGATAAAAATTAAACATGCTTTTGCAGTCATAGTGATTCCCGCGAAAAAAAAATCTGAAAAACGCGTTTTGGGGCTGCATAGGTTTGTTTGGAATATTAAACACAATAACATGATCCCTGATACCTAGCTGCGGAGTTACCAATACATAGTTTGTTTATGCGCATAGCTTGTAGTAATAGACACAATGCATCAAACGCTTTCTATATGAAAAATTGCATACGGCTACCAGAGACCCGTCTGAATGATTATTGATTTTACATTTACAAATGGATAGCAAACATGATGGATAACTAACATTAGCAATGCTTTTGTAAAAGACAAGTTCATAGTTATGCATACTGCATTATCCAACTGCTTGCGCAATTATCGCAAAAGTGACGATGGACGATCTTATCGCTGCAACGCAAACGACAATGCCCGTGCATGGCTTGAATATATTAAACACTAAAACGTTTGGTTAATTATGCACCAGTGACTCTGCAAGGTGTAGATGACATATTTCCTATAGCCTTACAATTTACTGTTTCTTCCCTTACAAATGACAACCCCTTGACTGACTCATTCGCAAAGACGACTGACAGTTATCATTCATTGCAATTGTCGTAGCGACTGCTTGAAGTGGAACCAATAGTAGCTACTGCTTACACCAATATAAAACCTAAAGTATGATTTCTATTACAAACAACAATGTAGGCTAATAAACATTTCATTGTCATATCGCCCTTACTCAACATGCAGTAGAATTGATATAAGGAACAATACTTGTGATATCATAATACATATCATATTCAGATCGATAAATCGACACGCATGCAATTTTGGTTTTGCTACAAAATAAATTTTACACCATGGCACTATGACCTGGAGCGAGGATACCACCGGCAGTTGCAAATCCAACAATAATCTTTTTTAACGCAGTAAGTAGCAAATTCGATAATTGTTATAACCGATTTTTATTTGCGCAAGATTACATCGTATTAATTTTGTGTGACAACATGCATTGAATTACAGAATGACACCTTAAAAATAAATGTACGGATAAAATATATCCGTTGCCGTTTCGGTGGCTTGCACCTGAGTTTTGCTGTTGATCTAATTACCTCGAACTCGTTTTTCGGTCTTCTGAGCCTTGACGAGCCAAAGAAGAAGACCAATTCGTAATTCCATATATTATTCCCCTACATACTAATTTTTCGGCTAGACAAGCACTGGGCCAAACATAGACTTCCATATGATTTCAAGTCCCCTGTAGATGCGTTTGGCTAAAGGGTAAACAGCTTTATGATGATCGGTGAATACGCTATTTGCCGCCTGCAACACCGTATCAGATATCTTATCTTTATCTTATACCTAGAGAACCAAATCTTGTTCCACTTAGCTTTAGCAAACACTAATGTATTGAGCAAAGTCCCTGTTTGTATAACCGAAAGCAGCAGAGACTAAACCCTCCCTCTGACTGAGGAACCATATTCAATTAAACGAGGTAACTGCAGCATCGATCTTAGGGCCATCCTCCTGCCATTGTCTTATTGCTCATGTATCTGAGAGAATGGCTCTATCTATTGGTTTTACCTAGTTTCCGCGATTTAATAAAGAACACCATTACGCTAGCATCTCACACTTGGTTAATATAAACGACTAAATAAAGATATTGAAATATAGATATATAACTATATAGATTTAACTATGAATATATATACAAAATGATATTTATGTATGTATTAATAAATATTTATATGTATATATATATATATATATGTTTATATATAAAGGAAATATATATATTTATTGATATATACACTTAAATATACGTACTTAAATATACGTACTCATTTCGGTCTTCCACCATGGTGTTTTCTGTCGGATGTCAATATTTCTTTGATTGACCATGACAATACAAATTATTGCCGCTCGGTAGGTGCGTTTCAAATACTTCCTATAAAAAAGTATAGCACGGTTAATATCGCTTTGCAGACATATTCTTTTCACCGCAATTTTGTATGGACCTCCTTCAAAGTATAGCAGAAGAGAATATATAGCAATAGCTCATTCAGTTAACGTACACATCGTACAAGTTGTATCTGATTCGGGTAACACATATAAGGTAAACACATATTAGTAGTGAAATGTTATATCATGTGTACGTTATGATGTACGAATGGCCGTACATCATACGTCGGATTCTACATTCGATCATTCGTCGACATCCTTTCCATGCATTGATAGGGCAGTATACCTATAGAACGATGAGGATGTCAAACGAGAGGATGCAGGGAATGCGAGATAACCTGTTAGACAATATGTGCTACGGTGAAACTCGTTTTAGGATAACAGGTTAAAGCAAACAGTCAACATAGGTACACTCAAAGGAATCATGTGCATCGCATATATCATTTTACTTAGCCCTTCTATGAGGTACCATGGGAACCGAAATGCCACTTACAACACGGGCGTATAAAGTCGTTCAGCAAGTCTATTTATCGTTGTCTTCGAAAAAATGTGACAAGGATTCCATTAATGCACGTCTGGGATACTCTTGCACTTATCGGACACAGATTGTGTTTCTCCATAAGCTTTCAGCAATAGCAATCGCATGCTGCTTATGGCCACATATTGCGTATTGCGACGTAGCATAGGACCATAAACCCTTCTATCTGCCACTTGCACCGTCTAATGAGCCAACTGGCAGCTCTGCTTTAACTTAATATTCGTAAGGTATGGTTTGTGGTAGAATATGCGGTAATCGTGCCCGTACGACAAACGTCTTTTATGGCGCGATTAACCCGATCGAGGTACACCAGGCTGATGTTAGGGGGCAACTGTTGGCAAGACTGACCTCTGGTAGCAAATTGCTATCTGTGACGAAGTCCTAAAGCTGTCACTCAAGTATATCAATAATAGTGATGCTCTACGGTGTGTTACATAACATTAAACATTATGTGATACGATATACACATGATTTAGATAGTTAACCACACGACGTTATGAATCACACCCAGGAGGTCACAACTTGTAGGCCTTAATATCAGGTAAGTTCGGCAAGATTAGGAAGCTTATTAGCAAATCCACAGGCATTAATTAAATCACACAAAAATATAATAGTTACCACCATAACGTTTTATATTAGTGAAACCTCACGTATTGCTAGGTCTAGTGCAATGATCTGTGCAGTCTCGTGTAAGATATGCGTGCCCCGAGTATTCAACGCATAGAATGTGCACTTTAAAGCATGTTACTGTTCACAGATCCATTAGTCCTCTCGGCCATTTGCTCATTCGCGGAATGCTATTACTGCAATCACTATATACCATCTTACATGAGGTTTATATTGCAAATCTAAAGTGACCATGCTTGTGCTGTTTTCACTGTAACTTAATGACTAAGACAAGCAATTGGAGGAACAGAAGATTTATTCCAATTTGCTTCTTTGAAGCATAAAATCTGTCCGAGGTGGAATGTAGGGTGAAATTGCTGAGCAGTAGATGTGTTGTGGAGCAGTTATGTGCATTGCAGTACGACATTCTTGTGACGGAAGCAAGGGATCGAAAAATACACTTGCACAGTATTATGAAGGGCATGTACCACAAACGTGATTGCAGGGTATGTACAATATATAGCTCATTCAAATTGTCCATTCACTGATGTGTTCGTGTACAACCTGACCAATAGGATTGGTGTATAGTAAGTACATGTGATTAAACCATTTTGAAACCCCTTGAAACAGCCACACCCCAAACAAATAAAATAGCTAATGCAGTCGAACTAACAACTTTCAAAGTTTCAAAGGTTCTAAATAAATATCTAGACGCGCACGCGACCACTGGCTTGTGGCGATTGCTATCCGGTTACGACATCTCATAGCGACTTATTTACAACTGTTGACTAGATAGGGGCTGTAATCATGAGGCCTCGACTGCTATTAATTGCTACTACAGCAAAAACACACACAAGAACGAAAAATAAACAAATAAAACAGTTACGATAAGACAATTTCATTTAACATAGCTTCAGCTTAATATTGGGCAAGTACCGATAGTGAATCCCATCTTTAATAGAAATAAGCTCCTTTATGATCATGGCAATATTCGTTGGTTCAGAAATACAAGGTGGCATAAGCTTATAGCTGGAGTCTTAAATGCATTCACTATGCTGTGATAAATAATAATTATTAAAGTTCAGGCCATACATTGTATGCTTCATGTAAAAGTTTCATTACATATAGGCATGCACCTATTATTGGAGTCAGCGACTTATCAATTTACCCAGTACCCCACAACGAATACCAGAATAGAGTTCCAATATGACAGGATGGTAACGAAATGCATTGGATACACGATCTTGATGATGTAACAAAGTTATGTGTAACGTTGCAGCTCAATTGTTCGATGGCATGCCAATTTAAGGAATATATATTCCTACATGAGGAGAGGTATATTTGCGGGTAATTATGTGTTAAACAACGTTTACGTCATCAAAAGTTATTTTACTTTGGTTTAAAATGATTTACGCGTGATTAAGTTCATCTGATAAACAAGTAATAAAAAACTACTAAATCTAGTTTGGTTGGAACTGTCAGTATTGATGCTGGGCTTCCTGATTTGGAAGCTGCTGTGTGCTTCAGGAAACATTGCAAGAAATTCCACACGCTATAGCTTACAGCCAAAAATACACTATTCAGCGCTGGTGATAATAGTTATATATTCAACAGTTATCTAAACTGAAGATGAGTATTATTAACCTTTTTATAGCCTAATTTGGACGTCGCTTAGGCGATTTACTTCAAAATGGATTCCGCTGTTTTTTCCGTTGGATAAGATCGATACAATCAATATCCCAGCTCTGTTCCAATTCAAATATTCATTGGTTATGTGGTGGGCTGATCCTAATATAACATATGGGTCTGGGCAAGCTAGCGGAAGGGAATGAAATATATTACTGCAAGCTCAAGTCAAATTAAACTCGTTGAAGCTGAAATTTTCGCCGGGCAGAATAAGTGATGATAATCGAATAGCTCGGGTTAAACAGCCAAGAAACGCCAACCTCCTTACTCAAAACCATAAGACGCAACTGAGTGACAAATCAAAACCCGGGGTCGCCTGGTATTTACATATATAAATATATATATATATATATATATATATATATATATATATATATATATATATATATATATATATATATATATATATATATATATATATATATATATATATATATATATATATATATATATATATATATATATATATATATATATATATATATATATATATATACATGTATATATACATGTATATATATTTATATATATATTCATATATACATATACATATATATATATATATATATATATATATATATATATATATATATATATATATATATATATATATATATATATATATATATATATATATATATTGCAGTCTATCTATCTGTCTATCTGACGACACGCAAGATCGTAATAAAGTACAATGAAAACTTTATGTTAACAGTACGCCCCTGAGACCAATAGCATCCTCTAGCGTGACCGCTATATTTAACATGACCCCATAGAGCCTCGATATGATTCAGTAAACTCCTTAAGCATTTTCACATGGTGCCGCTAACAGGGTGTCTTCGTTATTGTCAATCAGTACTACCTCGATGAACCCAGCAGCTCAAGCGTTTGTATAGGTTCATGCTTAGTGGTACACTAGAATCTGCCTGTTCAACACAAGCAGAGTACTTTATGTCGTACTGGCCACAAGAGGAACATCCAACCATGTGCGGCATTGGCTGGCTGTATCAGAACATCAGAACAGTGGAAACATGCTAACAGCTGTACCTGGTGACATAACCACGGATGCGAATCCTGCAATTTGAAAATGATCAACAACTGTCGGTTCAGTAATGTCCCAAGTGTTAGCCGAACACTATGTGTCCTCAATTTGGGTTCCAACCATTAACGTAAAATGATCCGAATTTGTTACATTCGCTGGCACGCCTTGTTAATCTTGATCGACATGACAATAATATTTCCGTTTTTCTAGACGTTTCAGGCTCCGGAAATACTCTTCGCACGTTGAATTTACATAACTATGCATTGGCCGTGTTGGACCTTCTATTGCAAAACTACGCCTGGTGGTTTCTATTTAACGAACCTGAACACCTTCCATCAAGAAAAACGCCAAAACTACGAAACGACGTAAAGCATAGTCTGCTGCTGCTAGATGTTTTGGATTTATCCATCAGAAAGAACTTTTTGGATCTGGCCGTTTGCAAACTTTGATCGCAGATGGCAACAACTTTACTTCGATTCCCGATTTATCACCAACAGGAGACATGCTTCGCGTTCTGCATTTCAAAAACAACATTAGTCCTTTGACGACTTCTGATGTCATTGCATTGCCATGCACGATGGGTCAAGCTGCTAAAGATGATTGGGGTTCGAATATTGTATGATATCGACTAGCAGTGTGGTACACTGCGGGCGTAAACTGGAAAACAACAAAAAATGCACAGGTAATAGAGATTGCCAATGTAAATTAAATTGCAATATGGAAGTAAAATTGCAGATGTATATTTTTTCATGTGACATACTTTACATTTACTGTTGCAGAAAAAGCATTCAATGAAATAGGATGGATTCCTGCAAGTACCTTGTCGGATTCATTAGAGCACGAATACTCACATGCTATGTTCCTGACTCTTAAAACACATGTGCTTGAAATCAAGCATATCAGTCTATATTATGATTGTTAATTTCAGAAAGCATTCGTGCATTCTATCTGACTGCTATCGACATAGACACTTACCGCCGGGCAAGCGCCAGCGTAACTTCCCGTGTAGCTGCTACAAGCATTCTAGAAGGTGCCATGCACTGTTTGCTTAACACATGTTGCACCTACATCAACATTATAGCGAATGAACATAAGAATGGTTGCAGGATGACAGATATCTTCGTTGCAAACAAAATCAGGCTCCTGAGACTTCCCCATAAGCGGCACTTGGTATTCACTTGATTAGCTAATGTATGAAATATAATTGTTTAATAATAGAACAATCATCGATGCCGATCAAGGATCGACGATTTATGTGCTTCATTTAAGAAGGGTCGTGTGCATTATCTAATATAATTTTGTTTGTGGAAAATGCTTCGTATCATTCGGTTGAAATGCCTTCAATTAATATCACTAACGTCTTATCCGCCTTCCTGCTCTCCTCGGTAATCTATTTTAAGCTGATTTACATTAAACGGTCCTTTTACCCCATAACTGTAGAATGTAACATAGCTACCAGTATAATCAGTTTCCCCACTTGTAATGTTAATTTGATCGCTAGCGCAACATTCAGTTTAGATGTTTCTTGTGGTAGTGGGGTAAACGTTGTTATGGCATTGTCACACTTCCTCTTATTATCCTGAACCAATCTATGATACCTGGAATAAATGCCTATGTTTTGTAATGTGTGTGCCTTCCGTCATCGGAAGACAAGACCCAGTGTACGTATGCTATCATTGCGTAATGGAAACGCGTGGTGAATTTGGTGCTATAATAGTCTTCATTCCGGTCGATAGTTATAAATGATGCAGGTTTTGACACATGATGAGAAACACACGGCTTAAGCACTCGCAAGCTGCTTAAATAAAGCAATGAATTAAGGTGAACTTTGAACTTATCAAGGAGATGCCTCTGTTATCTATGTTGGTATTCGGGTGTTTTCATCTATGATCTGTATATAGGAACAAACCATATGATAGTAAATTACAGCTAGGCGTTTAGCCTCTAATTAACACAAGCTTTGCTGTTCGCATAATTGGTTGACGTGAGCTACTTTATTATTCACTTCCCTCAGTTATTACACACAGCAAAACGTCAAGACGAATCATAAGCACCATTTCAAAGTCAACCTATTATGTGCAAAAAAATACTTCTGGCACAAATATTTGACACGATATTTGAAGTAGATAATTGAGAGTACAGGATATCAACTTGACCTCTGCAACTCCCACTTAATACTTTCTTCATTGCAGCACAATACTGACGCCAAAGTTATGCTGATGAAATAAATATAAAAGCTAATTGTATCGATTTAATTGAATTTCTCTTATGTGACTGTGATGTATTTCATACTGAGATATTCAATTGATGTATCATATTGACAGACATGCTAAAAAACTAAGCTCTGCAAACAAAATCAATAAGACAGGTTACAAGGATTCAGTCACTATATATTTGTTAGTCGGGGATAGGGTAGGTGTGTCAATGATCCTATGTGAGATAATTAGACATTGTAAAGCAAAGCTGCACAGAGATGAAGATGACTGGATCTCTGGACAGCCACTTGACTCAAACCATATATCTGATGTAAATGTGGGCAATCGCACGGAAGGATAATTTGATTAGAAGTTTGTGAAGCATGGCGGCAGAATAAAGCGCTGCTGCGAAGGAATATAATCTGTTAACCTTATTACCGTCTGTTAATATGAATGTTAATTTAAAACATTAAAAGAATTAAAAATGGCTAGTTAAGGCTGTCGTAACATAGCTATTAGATGTGAATACCCTACACATTTCTGTCACAGTCAAATACTTTCGTGTCGCCATACATAGCAATCAAGATATGTCTGGTCTTAATCCACTGCGCGAATGATGTGGTTTATTTTGAAAATGTTAAAGTTCCCTCTTCCTGCTTGTATATAATAAGCGTTGCAGCACAGCACAGCATTACGGCATTAGAGATACAATATTCAAATGGATTTGTTGAAGTCGATGTATATAGATTGATCCAATAATAATAAAAGGGCAATAACTCAATAGCGAATATGACGAAAAGCCGAAAAATTATAACATCGAACTGTTATACTAGCAAGATAACATGTATTTTGTTCTTAAACAACACCAAATGTAATGAAGCACAGCAGACGAAACTGACTTATTTGTCATTGTGGTCATTATTTCCCGATAGACATTCGGATAAGAAGTGGTTGGAAAACGGATACAACCCCTTGTTTAAATACAATTCCAGTCAGCGTATTGCTTAAGGGTTCCATAAAATAGCTCATTGTCTTGATTGGAGAATATCTCGATTATTTACAGCCCACGGCGAGCTTTGCACTTTGAGTATTCAGACACTGAAACTGATGCATCATTCTTTTCCCTGAAGCTCGCAGGATATAACAATGCGTACCCGACTTCTATTTAATAGAAGTCAATGTAGAACAGACCAATTGTACTGCTGGTTATCCTGGGTACCAAACGTGAGGTTGAGACCGAATGCGGCAATGCATTTCAAAATGAACTATTTGTTATTTGGTTTTGCATTACATTAAAGGAATACCTGCTTAGGAACATGCACTCTTTGTACCATAGCATTACACATTAATAATCCGTGCATAAAGCTGCGCAAACCTGTTCAACGTTGTAGGAAATTTTAGTGGGTCCATTTAGAGCACTAAAATGGCCCGATATATGTATGATTGACCGCTGCAACGGTTTTACCAGTACTTAAGTATTAAAAGGCTCTGTCGTGTATCGTTTATCAACTACATAATACGAATAGACGCAATAACTTTTACAAGCGATACTATAAATCGCCAATAAGGCACAATAAATAGAAAACCATTAATTATTTTCTGCAATTACAGCAGCATACAAATCAACCAAATACCGCTACGTTTTACATCCCCTCTACCTACCTAACCATGTTTGGGCCCTAAATGCATGGGTCAAATCCATTAGTTAATGCGGAATAACATTACATCATCCGGGTCACTTGAATTATATGGAGGTGCCAATTATGTAAAGTTTCCAACACTGTAAGCACAGCGCAGATTTAGAAGAATCCGGCCTTTTAATACCCCATCCCCACGTCACCTATACATACCTTGCTTTCACACCAACATGCATACCATCGCAACGATTTTATCAGAAATTATTCCAAACGTAGGTCAGTTTGACTTTAGTGCCCTAGTTTGAGTCGGTTGCCATAAACAACGGTTATGCATATCATCAAGCTTTGCGACGCAATAACACTGATTTCATCGATTTGAATTGAATATTTCTGTTATCTTTCAATGCATAGTGGAGGCGAAAAATTATTCGTAAGAAAAAAGTGAATTTTTTCAAGAGCAACTGATCAAATATCTAGTTTACAATCAAGGTCTATATATCATGAAGAATGTTGTTCACTGACACAAGAAAAGGACACAATGATTGTTTATTTAACCGATTGAATATACTGTCATTCCATTTGATTGCACAGCCTTAACATTTTTGTGCTTCGAATTAATAATTGGTTTGCGACCACAACATTGCGCGTTTTTGGCGTGTGGGTTATGCGGGCACATATTTTAATGAGAAGTAGGTAATGTGCAGCTAATATGACAATTCAGTTTGAGTGAAATGCTAACAATGTCTTCATATCTATTGCGCTACGGTCGTAAAGATGATAAAGATGTCATGGTTTCCAGTGATGCATTGTATTGTATGTTCAAACTAACATCAGATACGCCGTCGCCCATTAATTGACAGGTGCGTCATTTGACAAGTTCATGGCTTAGGTTTAACACGCATGGTTATATCTTTGCTGCGAATGGGTAGCGCTAACGTCTACGTCATTGTTTTTTTATTGTGTAGCACGTGCTACAGAATTATTGAACCACTTTGTAGAGTGTTTCTACATTGCTAATGAGGAGATTACAAAGAGGCGCGAAGAGTTGTAGAATATAATTTTATCGCCTCACATATTCTTATGTTTATATTTGGTTTGGTTGATTTGTCAGACCTTCGCCAAAACACACTTATATCCACCTAATCAGTCCTCTCTTGACAAGATTTCTACGATGTAACTAATTCGGAATGGTCCTTACGGTACTGAGTGGTTGTAAATAAATAGTTCTGCAAAGCAGTGTGATATAAAATCAGCTCGTATGATATACTCAACATTTCTACATCTGAATGCCTCAAAACGTTAAGGCCTCCAAACATGCCAGTGGTGGACGTATAAAACACTTGTTGTAATGCCTTAGACATATGTGTGTCCTTACAATCTTTACCAATTTGCTGCCACGGTTAAACATGCGCACTAGCCCTCATTTAATGGATGCACAGCATGTTAAGTAACAGATGGGTTTTGTGCTGTTGTTTCTGTTAATATAAGTATATTGCTTATTAATAGCAAACCATAGGCCATATTCAATTTGCAGGTTATATGGGATGTCACATATCTGCGCCAATGCTGGTTCCTCACTAGGATAATTAAACCAGAATTAAGCAGCGTACCCAATGATAAACAGATGCTAACAATAAATCGCCCAATGAATATGTACTCCCAATATTTTGCGATCTCTCTCAAGCCTTCGATATAATAATCCATGAAACACTTGTACTCGCTTGGAATAAGAGGTCTCGCACATGAATGGTTTTCAAGTTATTTACGACTTTGTAAACAATATACACAAATACAAAACATTAAATCACCTGTATCCGATGTAGCTATAGGAGTCCCTAAGGGTTCCATTTTAGGGCCTCTGTTGTTTTTACTTTACGTCAATGCCTGTAACGAAACGGTTCTTTCCTTTGCTGATGACACAACACTACTTATTTCATCCTCAAATATCAAAACAGCCTTTCAAAAGGCTAACAATGCCGTTAACAACTTAAATACATGGCTAGTAACAAATGGTCATATATTTAACACTAGTAAAACAAGTTATATGGTGATAAGAAGACACACGAAATTAGATATAAGTAATTGTGAGATAAAAATAGATGATGAAGTAATCAACAGGATAGACACAAACAACGGTGCACATAAATTTTTGGGCATATTTATAGACGAAAAACTATCCTGGAAAACACATATAAATCATGTCAATAAAAAGATATATCATGGCCTTTTTATGCTCAAACAAGTAAAAGACTTTCTCCCTAAATCAGCATTACGCAGTATATATTTTGCTCTTGCTCACTCACATTTATCATATGGTATACTTGCATGGGGAAATGCTGGCAAAAACAATTTAAAGCGTACTGAAATACTACAAAAACGTGCTCTGAGATATATTAACAAATCTTCGTATAACGCTCATACAGAACCTCTTTTCAAACGTAGCAATATATTAAAATTAAATGATCTCTATGAGTACAATGTAGCCTTATTTATGTACCATTACAAAAATAACATGTTGCCATCATCATTCATCAATGCATTCCATCAACAATGCAATATCAACAGTTTTTATAACACGCGTAATTCCCATTTAATGGTCACGTCAATCCCGAATACCGAATTTGCAAAAAAGTTACCTCTACATTCATTCCCTAACAAAAATCACTCTCTTCACTTTCAGTATTATCCCAAGTAAAAAAATATTTGATGTATACATTCATAATTGATTACCACAGTACCATTAATTGTTCAAACCGCCATTGTGTTGATTGTAATTTAATGCAGAAGGATCAAACTTAATTCATGCTTTTGTCAATATTTGTGATTTTGCCATAGACTATTTTTTGTAGAACAAATTGGTTGACTTATTATGATTTTTAAATGTACCTCATGTAGTATTGCATTATTTAGAGACCGTCGGGGTGGTTGGAAGATAGCCATCTGTGGCTAAACCACGCCCGTCTCCTGAAAGTGCGTGTGAATTGTGAATTCAACATAAGTATGTGCATGTATATTATTGTCTTCTAAGCCGCCAAGTAGTACTGGTAGAGTGATATAAATGAATCCTGCTGTGTTCCGTTTACCTCTTCATTCCACTTGTTGGCGTAATCAAAATTACGGGATATACACAAGCACTGCTTTTATATCCTGTTTACGTTATTGAATATTGACCAGTCAATTGGTCAGTAACAAATTTGATAAATGTTTGACCCCTTATAAACCGCACATTTAAATAAGACTTACAATCTGGGTATAGCGGATAAAAATGAGTGCATTGTAATTTTCTATAACTCTAATCGATGAATGAATAACAGAAACAATATTCTATCTCCGGTCAATAGACAAGCCTTAACCTGCAGTGTAAGCTTTTTCAATGCTATCTGTACTGAAGACATCCAGCTAAAGTGCCGTGACTTTTTCATCCCAGTATTGCTCTTGGACGGTCGCAAACGTATAATTTCTAGCGACTGTGCCCAAAGCTTGTGACAGGAACGACTTACTATGCATTGAAATACAGACCAATCTGTCAAGCACATTGCAGATGATCAACTCCGTAACTATGGAAACAAACCACGGGATGGCGGCTACAAACCGGGTGGCGAATGAAGGAATAATGCACATCTGCTGCATCATAAGCTTGACTCAACGCATGCATAAAGATTCATCATATATATATATATATATATATATAGATATAGAGATATATATATAGATATATATATATATATAGATATAGAGATATATATATAGAGATAGATATATAGATATATATAGATAGAGATATATATAGAGATAGAAGAATATATATATATATAGATATATCTAGATATATGATCTATATATATATATATATAGATATATATACATGAATATATATATATCCCTATATATATATCTGTTTTATTATATATATATATATATATTCTATATATATATATACATAAATATATATATATATATGTATATCTTTATATATATATATATATAATATATATATATCCCTATATATATGCATACTTATTATATATATGTATATATATATATATATATATATATATAAATATATGTATATATTGAACTATCGATATATCTATATTTGTATTTACATATATATATAGTTATATACATATATATATATATAAATGTATATGTGAACATATATATGTATATTATATATACATATATATGTATATATATGTATGTTTATATATGTATATATATATATATGTATATTTATATTTAAATATATATATACATATATTTTTATATATATAAAAAATAATATATGTATATATATATATTAAATATATATATATATGCATATATATATAAATATATATATATATATATATCATATATATATATACATATATATATATATGTATATATATATACATATATATACATAAATATATCTATATATATATACAAAAATATATATGAGTAAAGTACATATAATGTGGTTTAGTTCAACCAACTCTTTCAGCTTATTGTCTTTACGAAACCATCAATCTGCCGCATCATCAGTTGATTCAACTCATACAAACACATTATAACAAATGACCGGATGTTGGGTACTGTGAATGTGCCTTGTCACCCAAACAATAATTTGAATTATATCACGAGATTGGATCCAATATTTGGGGTTAACCCATACATTTCGACATCATGTTTTAGTTCCGGCACTAGCAGCGTCGTAATTTTGAAGATTTGTGTTCATCAATTGGGAGTAGTTTTGGATAACTAGTGTTATTATAATGTTACCATGGATTTAATACTTTAATATTTCCATGTCTTATGTTCTGAGCAAGTGGTTTAATAGTGTGACGTTTTAAACTGTAGTACGCTCACTAATTTCCCTCAAAACGTTATAGCTCTTAATTATCCATGGTCGGTTGTCATGGTGGCCTGTCTGGAGTATTCTAATTGATAAACCGTCAATGCACTATGTCATATTTACTTTCGCATCTCGTATTCATGATCCGAATATAATGTTCAAGCTCAACAATAATCTAGACACAATTTAAGTGTACGCAGCTTGACAAAATGCATTTATTAAATGCTTCAATGTAAGCTCGTAACTTTACCAGTGCTACTATGCGTCGAATTTGTCAAAGCCTGATCATACGCTTGCTACGCCGACCCAAAATCCAGCAGACAACATACTGGGTGCATATCAGTAATAATTAACGGCTGATTATAATTGATAAGTCGGGATCAAAATAACTTTTGATGAATAATAAACTTACAATGAGTCCAAAATTGAACTACTGTCTTTATCGTGTATTGGATTAAAACAATGGTATATGACCTGTTAATTTACTTTGCTAACCCGATAACATATGTCAGATGGCATACAATCATGTAATGTACAATGCCAACCATGATTACATATGTCAGGTGGCATGCAACGAGGTAATTTGAAATGAAGCCTTGATCTCAATTGCTATCAATGCGTTGTTTAGATGTGGATGATTCTAAGAAGCTGCTGTGATGATTACATTGTGTTGTAAGATACCCACAGTTTTGTTGCACGTTTAGTTATTTGCCGATCGTTCATTACCATTAATTGCCATTGGGTGTGCCGAAATGGTGTGTTTGTCGTTCGCGATGATTATTGGTGATTGTTTTGCTGCAAAACGTCACATAAGAGGCTATGCCTCTTGTTCTTATTTTAGCATGTCATGCGAGACTCCAATTATCAGGGCAAAATGTGTCGCCCCGCCAATGAATCTATCCTACAGCATCCTATTAAAATCAATCGGTGACGTTACATCGCCGCTGTAAATGAAGTTTACGCACAAATTACTATCAACACCATAATAGCTGGCAATAATTTCCGACTTTCATTGAGCATGCATGTTGGATGGCTTTCTTCAACCATGTTCTACGTAAAACTACAAAATTAACAATCGCTCGGATTAGAATATGATATATGGTTTGCACTCATGATATTTAATTAAGAGTTAATTAAAAGATACTGGTAGCCATTATAGTGCACAAGCGTGTCGTTTGATATCCCACTTGCACCATACCTAATAGCCTATAGAGCACATGTTTGTAAGCAGCTCTAACATTTTAATTAAGAATGCAAATGATTAGAACTTTACCGTAGGTATGTATGTCCACACTCTTAGGATTCTTCAAAAATGTCAATGATACTTGTAAGTGACATAAACAGAAAACTAAACCAAACAATCATGTCAAATTTAGATGTATATTTTTCTCGATTTTTTTTACACATAAACATATCATGATATCGATTTGAAAGCAGCTAGTAGTACATTATCCCTTTACAAAGAGCTCGTGGAACACGGATATAGTAATCTAATCAACAGAATGAATACGCCAGTAAGAATGCTTATCGAATGCTTGGAGTCTTAAATGCATTCACTATGCTGTGATAAATAATAATTATTAAAGTTCAGGCCATACATTGTATGCTTCATGTAAAAGTTTCATTACATATAGGCATGCACCTATTATTGGAGTCAGCGACTTATCAATTTACCCAGTACCCCACAACGAATACCAGAATAGAGTACCAATATGACAGGATGGTAACGACATGCATTGGATACACGATCTTGATGATGTAACAAAGTTATGTGTAACGTTGCAGCTCAATTGTTCGAGGGCATGCCAATTTAAGGAATATTCCTACATGAGGAGAGGTATATTTGCGGGTAATTATGTGTTAAACAACGTTTACGTCATCAAAAGTTTACTTTGGTTTAAAATGATTTACGCATGATTAAGTTCATCTGATAAACAAGTAATAAAAAACTACTAAATCTAGTTTGGTTGGAACTGTCAGTATTGATGCTGGGCTTCCTGATTTGGAAGCTGCTGTGTGCTTCAGGAAACATTGCAAGAAATTCCACACGCTATAGCTTACAGCCAAAAATACACTATTCAGCACTGGTGATAATAGTTATATATTCAACAGTTATCTAAACTGAAGAATTGTATTATTAACCTTTTCATAGCCTAATTTGGACGTCGCTTAGGCGATTTACTTCAAAATGGATTCCGCTGTTTTTTCCGTTGGATAAGATCGATAAAATCAATATCCCAGCTCTGTTCCAATTCAAATATTCATTGGTTATGTGGTGGGCTGATCCTAATATAACATATGGGTCTGGGCAAGCTAGCGGAAGGGAATGAAATATATTACTGCAAGCTCAAGTCAAATTAAACTCGTTGAAGCTGAAATTTTCGCCGGGCAGAATAAGTGATGATAATCGAATAGCTCGGGTTAAACAGCCAAGAAACGCCAACCTCCTTACTCAAAACCATAAGACGCAACTGAGTGACAAATCAAAACCCGGGGTCGCCTGGTATATACATATATATATATATATATAGAGAAAGATATATAGATATATAGAGAGATATAGATATAGAGATATATATATAGAGATATAGAGAGATATATATATATATATATATATATAGATAGATACATATGTATATATGGATATATAGATAGATATATATATATATATATATACCAGATAGACACATATATATATACATGTATATATATATATATATATATATACATGTATATATCCATGTATATATATTTATATATATATTCATATATACATATATATATATATATATATATATATATATATATATATATATATATATATATATATATATATATATATATATATATATATATATATATATATATATATATATATATATATATATTGCAGTCTATCTATCTGTCTATCTGACGGCACGCAAGATCGTAATAACGTACAATGAAAACTTCATGTTAACAGTACGCCCCTGAGACCAATAGCATCCTCTAGCGTGACCGCTATATTTAACATGACCCCAGAGAGCCTCGATATGATTCAGTAAACTCCTTAAGCATTTTCACATGGTGCCGCTAACAGGGTGTCTTGGTTATTGTCAATCAGTACTACCTCGATGAACCCAGCAGCTCAAGCGTTTGTATAGGTTCATGCTTAGTGGTACACTAGAATCTGCCTGTTCAACACAAGCAGAGTACTTTATGTCGTACTGGCCACAAGAGGAACATCCAACCATGTGCGGCATTGGCTGGCTGTATCAGAACATCAGAACAGTGGAAACATGCTAACAGCTGTACCTGGTGACATAACCACGGATGCGAATCCTGCAATTTGAAAATGATCAACAACTGTCGGTTCAGTAATGTCCCAAGTGTTAGCCGAACACTATGTGTCCTCAATTTGGGTTCCAACCAGATAACGTAAAATGATCCGAATTTGTTACATTCGCTGGCAAGCCTTGTTAATCTTGATCGACATGACAATAATATTTCCGTTTTTCCAGACGTTTCAGGCTCCGGAAATACTCTTCGCACGTTGAATTTACATAACAATGCATTGGCCGCGTTGGACCTTCTATTGCAAAACTACGCCTGGTGGGGAATCCAATTGATGGTTTCTATTTAACGAACCTGAACACCTTCCATCAAGAAAAAAGCCAAAACTACGAAATGACGTAAAGCATAGTCTGCTGCTGCTAGATGTTTTGGATTTATCCATCAGAAAGAACTTTTTGGATCTGGCCGTTTGCAAACTTTGATCGCAGATGGCAACAACTTTACTTCGATTCCCGATTTATCACCAACAGGAGACATGCTTCTGATGCGTTCTGCATTTCAAAAACAACATTAGTCCTTTGACGACTTCTGATGTCATTGCATTGCCATGCACGATGGGTCAAGCTGCTAAAGATGATTGGGGTTCGAATATTGTATGATATCGACTAGCAGTGTGGTACACTGCGGGTGTAAACTGGAAAACAACAAAAAATGCACAGGTAATAGAGATTGCCAATGTAAATTAAATTGCAATATGGAAGTAAAATTGCAGATGTATATTTTTTCATGTGACATACTTTACATTTACTGTTGCAGAAAAAGCATTCAATGAAATAGGATGGATTCCTGCAAGTACCTTGTCGGATTCATTAGAGCACGAATACTCACATGCTATGTTCCTGACTCTTAAAACACATGTGCTTGAAATCAAGCATATCAGTCTATATTATGATTGTTAATTTCAGAAAGCACTGTTTGCTTAACACATGTTGCACCTACATCAACATTATAGCGAATGAACATAAGAATGGTTGCAGGATGACAGATATCTTCGTTGCAAACAAAATCAGGCTCCTGCGACTTCCCCACAAGCGGCACTTGGTATTCACATGATTAGCTAATGTATGAAATATAATTGTTTAATAATAGAACAATCATCGATGCCGATCAAGGATCGACGATTTATGTGCTTCATTTAAGAAGGGTCGTGTGCATTATCTAATATAATTTTGTTTGTGGAAAATGCTTCGTATCATTCGGTTGAAATGCCTTCAATTAATATCACTAACGTCTTATCCGCCTTCCTGCTCTCCTCGGTAATCTATTTTAAGCTGATTTACATTAAACGGTCCTTTTACTCCATAACTGTAGAATGTAACATAGCTACCAGTATAATCAGTTTCCCCACTTGTAATGTTAAATTGATCGCTAGCGCAACATTCAGTTTAGATGTTTCTTGTGGTAGTGGGGTAAACGTTGTTATGGCATTGTCACACTTCCTCTTATTATCCTGAACCAATCTATGATAGCTGGAATAATTGCCTATGTTTTGTAATGTGTGTGCCTTCCGTGATCGGAAGACAAGACCCAGTGTACGTATGCTATCATTGCGTAATGGAAACGCGTGGTGAATTTGGTGCTACAATAGTCTTCATTCCGGTCGATAGTTATAAATGATGCAGGTTTTGACACATGATGAGAAACACACGGCTTAAGCACTCGCAAGCTGCTTAAATAAAGCAATGAATTAAGGTGAACTTTGAACTTATCTAGGAGATGCTTCTGTTATCTATGTTGGTATTCGGGTGTTTTCATCTATGATCTGTATATAGGAACAAACCATATGATAGTAAATTACAGCTAGACGTTTAGCCTCTAATTAACACAAGCTTTGCTGTTCGCATAATTGGTTGACGTGAGCTACTTTATTATTCACTTCCCTCAGTTATTACACACAGCAAAACGTCAAGACGAATCATAAGCACCATTTCAAAGTCAACCTATTATGTGCAAAAAAATTACGTCTGGCACGAATATATGACACGATATTTGAAGTAGATAATTGAGAGTACAGGATATCAACTTGACCTCTGCAACTCCCACTTAATACTTTCTTCATTGCAGCACAATACTGACGCCAAAGTTATGCTGATGAAAAAAATATAAAAGCTAATTGTATCGATTTAATTGAATTTCTCTTATGTGACTGTGATGTATTTCATACTGAGATATTCAATTGATGTATCATATTGACAGACATGCTAAAAAACTAAGCTCTGCAAATAAAATCAATAAGACAGTTTAGAAGGATTCAGTCACTATATATTTGTTAGTCGGGGATAGGGTAGGTGTGTCAATGATCCTATGTGAGATCATTAGACATTGTAAAGCAAAGCTGCACAGAGATGAAGATGACTGGATCTCTGGACAGCCACTTGACTCAAACCATATATCTGATGTAAATGTGGGCAATCGCACGGAAGGATAATTTGATTAGAAGTTTGTGAAGCATGGCGGCAGAACAAAGCGCTGCTGCGAAGGAATATAATCTGTTAATTTAAAACATTAAAGGAATTAAAAATTGCTAGTTAAGGCTGTCGTAACATAGCTATTAGATGTGAATACACATTTCTGTCACAGTCAAATACTTTCGTGTCGCCATACATAGCAATCAAGATATGTCTGGTCTTAATCCACTGCGCGAATGATGTGGTTTTTTTTGAAAATGTTAAAGTTCCCTCTTCCTGCTTGTATATAATAAGCGTTGCAGCACAGCAACGGCATTAGAGATACAATATTCAAATGGATTTGTTGAAGTCGATGTATATAGATGTTAATTTGATCGCTAGCGCAACATTCAGTTTAGATGTTTCTTGTGGTAGTGGGGTAAACGTTGTTATGGCATTGTCACACTTCCTCTTATTATCCTGAACCAATCTATGATAGCTGGAATAATTGCCTATGTTTTGTAATGTGTGTGCCTTCCGTGATCGGAAGACAAGACCCAGTGTACGTATGCTATCATTGCGTAATGGAAACGCGTGGTGAATTTGGTGCTACAATAGTCTTCATTCCGGTCGATAGTTATAAATGATGCAGGTTTTGACACATGATGAGAAACACATGGCTTAAGCACTCGCAAGCTGCTTAAATAAAGCAATGAATTAAGGTGAACTTTGAACTTATCTAGGAGATGCTTCTGTTATCTATGTTGGTATTCGGGTGTTTTCATCTATGATCTGTATATAGGAACAAACCATATGATAGTAAATTACAGCTAGACGTTTAGCCTCTAATTAACACAAGCTTTGCTGTTCGCATAATTGGTTGACGTGAGCTACTTTATTATTCACTTCCCTCAGTTATTACACACAGCAAAACGTCAAGACGAATCATAAGCACCATTTCAAAGTCAACCTATTATGTGCAAAAAATTACGTCTGGCACAAATATATGACACGATATTTGAAGTAGATAATTGAGAGTACAGGATATCAACTTGACCTCTGCAACTCCCACTTAATACTTTCTTCATTGCAGCACAATACTGACGCCAAAGTTATGCTGATGAAAAAAATATAAAAGCTAATTGTATCGATTTAATTGAATTTCTCTTATGTGACTGTGATGTATTTCATACTGAGATATTCAATTGATGTATCATATTGACAGACATGCTAAAAAACTAAGCTCTGCAAATAAAATCAATAAGACAGTTTAGAAGGATTCAGTCACTATATATTTGTTAGTCGGGGATAGGGTAGGTGTGTCAATGATCCTATGTGAGATCATTAGACATTGTAAAGCAAAGCTGCACAGAGATGAAGATGACTGGATCTCTGGACAGCCACTTGACTCAAACCATATATCTGATGTAAATGTGGGCAATGCACGGAAGGATAATTTGATTAGAAGTTTGTGAAGCATGGCGGCAGAACAAAGCGCTGCTGCGAAGGAATATAATCTGTTAACCTTATTACCGTCTGTTAATATGAATGTTAATTTAAAACATTAAAGGAATTAAAAATTGCTAGTTAAGGCTGTCGTAACATAGCTATTAGATGTGAATACACATTTCTGTCACAGTCAAATACTTTCGTGTCGCCATACATAGCAATCAAGATATGTCTGGTCTTAATCCACTGCGCGAATGATGTGGTTTTTTTTTTGAAAATGTTAAAGTTCCCTCTTCCTGCTTGTATATAATAAGCGTTGCAGCACAGCAACGGCATTAGAGATACAATATTCAAATGGATTTGTTGAAGTCGATGTATATAGATGTTAATTTGATCGCTAGCGCAACATTCAGTTTAGATGTTTCTTGTGGTAGTGGGGTAAACGTTGTTATGGCATTGTCACACTTCCTCTTATTATCCTGAACCAATCTATGATAGCTGGAATAATTGCCTATGTTTTGTAATGTGTGTGCCTTCTGTGATCGGAAGACAAGACCCAGGGTACGTATGCTATCATTGCGTAATGGAAACGCGTGGTGAATTTGGTGTTACAATAGTCTTCATTCCGTCGATAGTTATAAATGATGCAGGTTTTGACACATGATGAGAAACACACGGCTTAAGCACTCGCAAGCTGCTTAAATAAAGCAATGAATTAAGGTGAACTTTGAACTTATCTAGGAGATGCCTCTGTTATCTATGTTGATATTCGGGTGTTTTCATCTATGATCTGTATATAGGAACAAACCATATGATAGTAAATTACAGCTAGACGTTTAGCCTCTAATTAACACAAGCTTTGCTGTTCGCATAATTGGTTGACGTGAGCTACTTTATTATTCACTTCCCTCAGTTATTACACACAGCAAAACGTCAAGACGAATCATAAGCACCATTTCAAAGTCAACCTATTATGTGCAAAAAATTACGTCTGGCACAAATATATGACACGATATTTGAAGTAGATAATTGAGAGTACAGGATATCAACTTGACCTCTGCAACTCCCACTTAATACTTTCTTCATTGCAGCACAATACTGACGCCAAAGTTATGCTGATGAAAAAAATATATAAAAGCTAATTGTATCGATTTAATTGAATTTCTCTTATGTGACTGTGATGTATTTCATACTGAGATATTCAATTGATGTATCATATTGACAGACATGCTAAAAAACTAAGCTCTGCAAATAAAATCAATAAGACAGTTTAGAAGGATTCAGTCACTATATATTTGTTAGTCGGGGATAGGGTAGGTGTGTCAATGATCCTATGTGAGATCATTAGACATTGTAAAGCAAAGCTGCACAGAGATGAAGATGACTGGATCTCTGGACAGCCACTTGACTCAAACCATATATCTGATGTAAATGTGGGCAATCGCACGGTAGGATAATTTGATTAGAAGTTTGTGAAGCATGGCGGCAGAACAAAGCGCTGCTGCGAAGGAATATAATCTGTTAACCTTATTACCGTCTGTTAATATGAATGTTAATTTAAAACATTAACAGAATTAAAAATTGCTAGTTAAGGCTGTCGTAACATAGCTATTAGATGTGAATACCCTACACATTTCTGTCACAGTCAAATACTTTCGTGTCGCCATACATAGCAATCAAGATATGTCTGGTCTTAATCCACTGCGCGAATGATGTGGTTTATTTTGAAAATGTTAAAGTTCCCTCTTCCTGCTTGTATATAATAAGCGTTGCAGCACAGCAACGGCATTAGAGATACAATATTCAAATGGATTTGTTGAAGTCGATGTATATAGATTGATCCAATAATAATAAAAGGGCAATAACTCAATAGCGAATATGACGAAAAGCCGAAAAATTATAACATCGAACTGTTATACTAGCAAGATAACATGTAATTTTGTTCTTAAACAACACCAAATGTAATGAAGCACAGCAGACGAAACTGACTTATTTGTCATTGTGGTCATTATTTCCCGATAGACATTCGGATAAGAAGTGGTTGGAAAACGGATACAACCCCTTGTTTAAATACAATTCCAGTCAGCGTATTGCTTAAGGGTTCCATAAAATAGCTCATTGTCTTGATTGGAGAATATCTCGATTATTTACAGCCCACGGCGAGCTTTGCACTTTGAGTATTCAGACACTGAAACTGATGCATCATTCTTTTCCCTGAAGCTCGCAGGATATAACAATGCGTCCCGACTTCTATTTAATAGAAGTCAATGTAGAACAGACCAATTGTACTGCTGGTTATCCTGGGTACCAAACGTGAGGTTGAGACCGAATGCGGCAATGCATTTCAAAATGAACTATTTGTTATTTGGTTTTGCATTACATTAAAGGAATACCTGCTTAGGAACATGCACTCTTTGTACCATAGCATTACACATCAATAATCCGTGCATAAAGCTGCGCAAACCTGTTCAACGTTGTAGGAAATTTTAGTGGGTCCATTTAGAGCACTAAAATGGCCCGATATATGTATGATTGACCGCTGCAACGGTTTTACCAGCACTTAAGTATTAAAAGGCTCTGTCGTGTATCGTTTATCAACTACATAATACGAATAGACGCAATAACTTTTACAAGCGATACTATAAATCGACAATAAGGCACAATAAATAGAAAATTAATTATTTTCTGCAATTACAGCAGCATACAAATCAACCAAATACCGCTACGTTTTGCATCCCCTCTACCTACCTAACCATGTTTGGGCCCTAAATGCAGTTATTTCGATAAAAGATTTTGCATGGGTCAATTCCATTAGTTAATGCGGAATAACATTACATCATCCGGGTCACTTGAATTATGTAAAGTTTCCAACACTGTAAGCACAGCGCAGATTTAGAAGAATCCGGCCTTTTAATACCCCATCCCCACGTCACCTATACATACCATGCTTTCACACCAACATGCATACCATCAGAACTTATTCTAAACGTAGGTCAGTTTGACTTTAGTGCCCTAGTTTGAGTCGGTTGCCATAAACAACGGTTATGCATATCATTAAGCTTGCACAGATTGCGTCGATTTAAATTGAATATTTCTGTCATCTTTCAATGCATAGTGGAGGCTTAAAATTATTCGTAAGAACAAAGTGAATTTTGTCAGGGGCAACTGATCAAATAGCTTGGTACAAATTTACAATCAAGGTCTGTATATCATGTAGAGTGTTGTTCACTGATACAAGAAAAGGAGAAAATGATTGTGTATTTAACCGGTTGAATATACTGTCATTCCATTTGATTGCACAGCCGTAACATTTTTGAGCTTCGAATTAATAATTGGTTTGCGACCACAACATTGCGCGTTTTTGGCGTGTGGGTTATGCGGGCACATATTTCACTGAGAAGTAGGTAATGTCTAGCTAATATGACAATTCAGTTTGAGTGAAATGCTAACAATGTCTTCATACCTATTGCGCTACGGTCATAAAGATGAT
>CM067352.1:53673286-53738286 GCA_034190875.2 Urechis unicinctus
TGTAATGTACCATACCAACCATAATTACATATGTCAGGTGGCATGCAACCAGGTTATTTGAAATGCAAGCCTTGATCTCATGTGTTATCAATGCATTGTTTAGATGTGGATGATTCTACGAAGCTGCTGTGATGATTACATTGTGTTGTAAGATACCCAAAGTTTTGCTGCACGTTTGGTTATTTGCCGATCGTTCATTACCATTAATTGCCATTGTGTGTGCCGAAATGGTGTGTTTGTCGTTCGCGATCATCATTGTTGATTGCTTTGCTGCAAAACGTCACATAAGAAGTTTTGCCTCTTGTTCTGATTTTAGCATGTCATGCGAGACTCCAATTATCAGGGCAAAATGTGTCACCCCGACAATGAATCTATCTACAGCATCCTATTAAAATCAATCGGTGACGTTATATCGCCGCTGTAATGAAGTTTACGCACAAATTACTATCAACACCATAATAGCTGGCAAACTTGTATGTCACAATAATTTCCGACTTTCATTGAGCATGCATGTTGGATGGCTTTCTTCAACCATGTTCTACGTAAAACTACAAAATTAACAATCGCTCGGATTAGAATATGATATATGGTTCTCACTCATGATATTTAATTAAGAGTTAATTAAAAGATACTGGTAGCCATTATAGTGCACAAGCGTGTCGTTTGATATCCTTACAAAAATATTGAGGCATGTGAGGCAGAAATGTCGTGACTACTTTTGACTCGGCTTATGTCAGTCCCATATTAGTTTATCGCATGTCGTATATTCAAATGGTCATAAAATATCACCAGACCATCTGCAATGATTGCTATCTGCATGGTTTGACACGGAACGTTTTCAGACATCGCCATAGCCAAATGTAAATGAGCATGATGTCAAGGCTTACGTGCTTTGTCTGATAGATACGCCATGGACTCACTGTCATCTACTGATTGCAATCGGGTTTACTTTACGCGAATCCATGTCTAGCACATCTGACTTTCATTACACAAACGCTACCCCCTACACCCCTTACCATGGTTCAATTATTAGGGTTATATAACATCATCCACAATAATGCACTCCATCTACCATTTCGTGACGGGAAAGGATATCAGCCAACGTAATTCCGACTTCATATAAAAACAATCATTATACATCCCAGTTGCTGGCGATTTTCTATAAAAGACAACTAAAAGCCACGTCATTACTATAGCACCTTAGACGTAGACTTTGCTACTTAATGGATGGTAATTTCAGCAAGGAAAGTACCTTAAGCAGTACAAACGATAAATATATAATGCACTCTCTCATTCTGTAGAGAACCCTCGTGCTCAAACAGATATACGTGTGCATATTATTATCTTTTGTTCGGATTCCCATGGCGTTACTCTTCATTAGATAAAAGCAATCTCCCTTGACGTCTTCGTTGACGCTACTGACAGACCATATTGGCGAACACAAAAGAGTCACATAAAAACGAAGATCTTGGTGAGCGTTTTAATGGAACCGCGGCCGGTAAGAGTGGATGAAGGCAAAGCCTGATGGTGTGCTGATTAAGAAAGGTAAAGAAAACACTCCTCTGTACTGACTGTTTCACTCCTCAAGCTCAACTTACGACATCCTTTGCCTCGTACTTAATACGTCCGTTTACTTTGTGTGGTTTGATGCAAAATATATGACGTCGATCTATTACCCACTTCCTAAAAGCAAACTCAAACGTTTCCATGTGGAGGGATTCATCATCAACGGGTTTCGACACGGTATAGATATATCATAGCTGACTCATGAGTGGGCGTTCAAATTGCAATGGTTGTGGGTTTCAAACGTTTACCTGTACTGCTTAAACGTTCAGTAAACTGGAGTATTGCCGAAATATTTGTAAATGTTTACACACCATTGTCAAATTACCATTCTAAAAATGTGCCGTGTTGTTCAAGTTCTGCAAGGGAACAACAAAGAGATAATTTGCAGTGTCGATTGGACATGCCTTGTCTAACAAGCAAGACAATTTTGCGGCGTAAATTATCCTTTGTTGATATGATCCACTGTCTCTCAGAGCGAAAGAGGTATGTGTATTAACACGAGGCGCTCGTCTGCATACGGGGAGGGTGTCTTTGTGGGGGTTTTTTTCAAATTTAAGCGGATTTGCAGCTTTGGTCATGTACTGAAGGGGAGGGTGATCGGCTAAAAATGTACAAATAGCCTTTGTGCATGATCGCCAAAACTGAAATATGGGGTGGGGGTGTTTATTCAATACAAATCAGCGGGTCATTCATCCATAAACGTCTGATGCATGATTCAGTTGGCTGCTGCTTGAAATGTAAATCGTGATAATTACCGCAATCCGTGGTTGTGTTCAAGCTTCTCGCTATAATGCCTGATTCACACACCCTAAAAGCGCTCTAGACTTCCTAATGCCGATGCTGACTGCACAATTCAATGTTTACTATACAATATGTTCTCTTTATTGATGTACGATTCATCCTGATGCAAATATCTGCAATGAAGGTTTTCAAAATCTTTTAATATGCTAAACAATACAAGCACAATTTTAACTTTTTCTCTCTGAAGATCTTTAAAGGCCACCATTTGTGTTTTAAGAGGCGTAAGGCTGACAGAGGCGTAAGGCTGACAGAAGCGTAAGGCTGACAGAGGCGTAAGGCTGACAGAGGCGTAAGGCTGACAGAGGCGTAAGGATGGAAATAATGTACTAAATGTACGATTCATACTGGTTCAAATATCTTATTAATTATATCAATATGTAAAGAAATACATGCGAAATAGCAACTGTAATGATTTAAAAGGAGTATAATATATGTATGAAATTAACAGAGGAGTAAGGTTGGAAGAGCTTGGTTAGGCCATGTCTGCAATTAGCCAGGGAATGATAAATCGAGTATCACTGAAAGCCACCGCCAGATTTATTTATTGATAGGGCACGCGCCCATGGTTGATTGCAATCAAATAATTGACGTCTGTGCAAACATGATAACTTTCATGATAGATATGAAAAAGTTCGGTAATGGTTTATTGCTTACCCATATCCTGCATTCAGTTAGTGATCATCGAATATTGCTAACAAGCAGAAGAACATACATGCCGTCAGTTGCACTGTGCCTGCTTGCGTTTAAACTGATTTGCGTGAAATAATCTTACCAATCCTGACATTTAGCGTAATGATCTCAACTGGTTGTTGTAGTTACTAGCTGCTCGAAAATACAAACATTCACCTCTCAGTTTAGTTAACACTACATTAATCTTAATGTTGTGTAAAACAATCTGAATATGATATGTTGTTGTATTGCGTTAGCCTTTTCCCGCACGTGCAAAATATTCCATTACGTTACGAAAAAACATCAGTGATGCAAAAGAAAATATCTTACAATGCGAAAACACATAAACTATTGCTGAGAATATTATTATCCCACATTTACATCATATCATAATGCATATTCTTTCGTTACAAGACCATTAACCGCTCATCTTAACCTCTCAAACATGCGTTTATAACCATAGGGGTGGTTGAGGCGACAGCACTGGACTAAATTTATATATAGTCCAATGTCAACACGATGATACGAATTTCAGAACTACGAAACTATCGTCGTGGCGCGTTCGAATGTGTGTAAATACAGATTCAGCGATTACATGCATCCTCAGATGTTTTTTGGTATATGATACGCATATAATAGGCAAAAGGAAGCCATACAACATAGTAAAATCACCGTTTATTACATACACCGTCAACATACATAATTATGTAAATAGACAAACGCAACATGTGGTAAATTACAATGTACACACAAAGAAAGTCTTTTAGTGCCAACCACTTTATATTGTTCAATTTGATCAAAACGTAAAAAGTCCTGAGCCCGTGCAGTGACCTGCATGGGCCACATGGGGCCCGCTGGAGCCCGTAAGTGATCAAGGTAATCAAAACGACCTCTCAGACCCATTGAGCACCAGTAAGAAGCCGCGTGGGCCCTGAATATATGTATTTGATACTTTCTGAAATCGCAAATCATTAAAGCGTTCGGTAGCTTTTTTATACAACCGAAGCACTTGAAGCAACATGATGGCTGCAATGTCATCTTTTTTGTCTTTTTCAGTGATTTGAAATTGATAAATAAGTATAGAAAAAGGAAACATATGATGTAGACTCTGTTCATCTGGATGATGCCTGTCGACAACATTCTGTGACACAGTGAAGAGTGGATATTCCTATATTCAATGTACAAAAATATGAATGTTTCAAGTCAATTCGTACTTGTAGAACAGAGAATCCCCCTATTTTCAGCAGGCCGGAGCTACAAAATATTTTACTATTTAATGATGTATCTACAAGAGCCAAGCTGATGTCATCTTAACGGCAACGAAACCAACAGAAACTACAGTTATGCTATCATATTGAAAACAAACGAAACCGGGTATAAACCGTTTAGTATTTGCCTTGATATGCGCCGTACTTATTATACGAAATTATAATCGGTGAGAGTTAAAGAGGGGGAAAACACTTTGATGCAAGACAACTGTTAAGCAAGCCGAATTTCTGGATACTCCTCACGTCAAGCTCCACGTGCAGATTTAAATGGGTTTGTCCCGATCAATAATAATAATACTTGCATTTGGTCTCAGAAACTATCAATAGCGCCGAATACTTAGCTTAATGATATTGTGTTTGTTGAATACAGGGTTCGGTGTATGCTTCAGGACACTGATTAATCTGTTATGCCAACCGGGTATATTTAGTTCGGATTTGGCCCTATCAGTTATTGGTAAACTGATTTTCTCATGGATGCTGGATGCAACTATAAAATACATTTGTAATAGGATTTTCACGTGGAGTGAATATATTTGATAGGGTGATCAGTTAAGAACTTGTGCAAGCGACAATAATTACTAACGTTAGTACATTATGGGGCTTTGTTTGCAATACCAAAGATACAATAAGCGCATGTAACATCATCGAGTGAACCAAAAGGTGGGTCGGTACTTTGCCACAAACGTGGGTTGTGACATGGTCCTATCTATTACTATTTTATATCACAATAATAAAAGTACACAATATTTATCTTTATCCAATGTAATACAGATATATAGTGCAAATATGCATATACAATAAGAAAGGGCGTTGTAAAGTTTAATATTATACTGGTTGGTTTATGTTTATTTAGGATTCTCTTGTTATTAATATAGTTTCCATAAAAAAGAAATGCAAAATTGCATATCTCTCTAGTTTACAGCAAAGAAATAGTAACGGGTAAGGCAACACAGATGTTATCTATGTTTCATGCGACGGATGGGTCACTAGTTAGTTTTATTTTGCTGCCAATGTATTAGTTTGGAATAATCAGATCTGTTTTGTTGGTTGTATATTACAGCATTTGTCATCATGTTGAGGCGATTCGTGTCCGGAAGTCGCTAGCCAAATCCATGAAACATTATTTAAACGGCCGTCTTCTGACAATAACACGCTAATTGGTCACGCCTATTGCCGGTAGACAAAGGAAATTGCTGCAAGGCAAGTCGATTATGGGATTAAGTGAAACAGATTACATGTGCGACACTATTACGCCATCTTGCTAGTAATCCACAGCCCCATTATCTAATATTCATTTTACGAACAATGATTTGGGAAATGTAAGTCTATGTTACGCGACAGGGTTACAGATTATCACAAGGCTAATTTTGTATGCATTGGCTGCCCACTAGAACAATTTTGAGGGTAACTGCCCTATGGCAGAAACGCCATTTCAATAAACGTTTACTTATGCCATACATCTCTAAAAAATATTATTCGAGCAACACAGAGTTAACGATATTGGGTAAAATGTGAATCAATGTAGAAACCTCAGATATGTACAACTCAGTGGACACTAACTCAAGACTTGATGACCCATAAACTGTCTGGCGCCATTTATGTGGCTTACACGAGATATCTACTGGGCACCAACACACAGGTAAATGGCAGATATCACGCGATCAATGTACAGTTTTACCATTGAACTGAGCTCTACAAGTGTCTACAAGGGACATCGGTACCGTACTGATATGCTCACACTGCAGACCAGTTATCCTTTTATTAACGATTCATGCTGTATGAAAATGTCAATTTATGTAGGTACTCCATTTTGATGGATCGATCGAATCGGTGACTTGGTACAAATAAACGTGTTCATCAATTCGCTGCAACTTTACCGGTCTTTAATGGCATTTTAACAATGTAGGAAAGCAATCTCTTGAAATACTACTGACTTAATTATCTTTTAAATGCATTTGACTAAATACCCCGGCTATGGATCTGCTAGGGAACAATTAGAAAAATTTCTTTGTTAATTCAGTCCGAACAACGCAAAATATTATGGCACTGATATTTACAATTAAACAGACCGCAATGGGGCATGCTGTCGTGTAATGGAATTTGATGCTATGCAATAATTCACAGTTCAGTAATTGAATGGTGTTATTGTGCATGTAAGTGTGATATCATATCCTCATTTGCGTCAACCAAATCACGAGACAATATCTTAAGGTAATCAAGGTTTTAACGAAGATGACAACATTCAACCTTGAATGTCCCTGTGATTTGTTTTATGACACATCATTGTGTGGCATCAAGTAAAGACACATAGTAATTCATGATTTTGCTCAATATCTGCATTCCAAAGGGGTTAGAGGTCATGCTGTTGGATGTTCAATATGTTATAAATCGAAAAAGACGGCCATTGTTTTGATAATGAGCCTGACACAGTTAACAAAACTAGAACTGATTTGTGTAGCAAATTGTGCACAATTTGCTTCTGAATGTTAAAATGTCCCGTAATGAACATTCAGAATTCCATAGAATAATTAAACGCCTTCCGTTATTTTCATGCACATTCAGCACCCATGTAATTATTAAAGCGGTTACTTGGATATAACTGAGAAACCTTTAACATATATTTGCATTAATAGCGCTTCCCGCGGAAAAAAAACTGAAAACGCGTTTTGGGGCTATAGTATAAAACACAGTAGCATGAACGCTGATACCCAGCTGCCGTATACGATGTCCATTTATGTGCTTAGTTTTTAAGAATAAACAAACTGCATATCATTGATAAGACATTGGCCACTGCAAGCTTATTGAAACATTTGATTGACATTGATATTAATGTGCTGCATCACATCGATTTGCAATATTGGTACGTGTAAGGAATTTATGATTAAAGACTAGACCATCAAAACGTTTTTGATTTTAATGTGACTGTCACAGCAGTGTATTTAAAATTAATTTGACACTCATATAGACATTAATTTTTTTCAGTATTTACCTCAGCCTTTCGGGTAGATCAAAGAATCAATAAACGAGAAACTATAGTCACTATCAATGCAGATGAGATGAAAATAGGCGTTGTACATTTTCATCATCCCTTCATAATCATAAAAACTCTCGTTAGAACTACATGAACATGCACATTTTGTCTTCCATGTTGGGCATTATCTGGATCTTTGCACAATAAGTCGCAATGATTGACGGAGACGAACAATATCACGAATGCATCGTATATTCACAGTTCAGAGAGGAGGGATGTAGGGTAACACTTCGCTGCATATTGATGGCATTCATTAGTCACAGTTAAACATTTTCACATTGCTCCTGTTACAAGAATTTAAATCCTAAGCGCTATCCCTTCGCTACTATGGTCGGGGCCCTCGTCGGTGGTACATACCTGCTGCAACTTCTTTCACATAAATTATAATTCCGTGTAAAGGACATTCAATGCGGTTGACTGATATTTCCGAGTTTTTGCGATTAACTCAATTACAATTCATCAAGTGACAACCACTAAGCATCAAATGATGCATTCTGAGGCTTTCAGCAAAAAAAACTATACCAATGTGAACATCGAAATACATTCTGTGGACTCTGACATTCAAGCACCAAAACAAATTATGCAAAGTCAATAAGATGTTTGAATAATTTACCAGACGAAAGCAACTTATTAAGTTATTCATTTTGGTCAACATTTCAAATGTTGCGTATTTGATGTCTCTAACTTGCTATATTGTGCTCATAAAACTGACAAATTATGTATTATACAGAAGAGCACATAATGGACAGTCGACAGCTTGTATATATTCAGGACAATATTCAAGGCAGATATATTTGGTCAATTGATAAATATAAGAATGCATCGAGCTGGCGAATATTCTTCCAAATGCTCGCTGCTAATAAACTATCATTCTTACCCGACATCTTCAGAAAAATGGAAAAGAGCTGCTCCAATGCAAATGATATTTTCGAGAACAGGAAGCAACCTTATTCAATCGGAGCATTCATGTCTGTCGAGGACAGATGGCCTCAAAACCAGAACTGGCTATGCATGTCACACTGTGGTGTGATAGCAACGACGTTTAAAAGCGACGTTTTCTCATGAAAATTAAGCTATTTACACGACCCATGACCGTAGTAAGGCATCTTTATGCTGATCGATTAGTTTGAGTTTATCACATTAAAAGGTTTGTCACGGAGGAGCCATGTCGTTAATAAAACAATCACACGGTACAATGGGTCATTTTAATCACCAAGTGGGTTTCAAGTATCCATGAAATTACCACTTGCTGAGGCACATACAGGTTACACCAACGCATATTGATTGTGTACTGTTAACCTTGAGGTTCTGCAGCCCAGACAATCAGATAATATGTCTAGGAACAAAGATACTTACAATAGTAGAAGCCATTCATTATATGGGTTCTTTGATTCTTTACAATGACGGTCTAGATGGTTACGAATTCCTTTGATCATAACGTAGATGATATGCCGGTTGCTACATGTCCATAAAGTTTACAAAGGTACAAGAAATAATAACAGACAATTACACGAAAAATTAAAATTACGGTTACTTTTCGTTGCCACACGATTATAGCCCGTCAGATCATCTTACAGCATATCACAAAAGTCGTGGCATAAATGCAAAAATCGCAATACAGATAACAAGGCGGGTTAGTAAACATTCCGATTGTTCCTTCCGCAGCCATGATCCTGTAAATGTTACTCGGTTGTACATATGTACTTGTCGCTTACTGCTCTTGTGCTGCAATTGTCTTCATTTTGTCGATTTTGGGAAACAAAATGTACCACAAGAGAAATATGTCATACAAGCAACCTATACAAACAGACACACGTGCTGTGAATACATATCTATGTGTTATGGTTGTTTCAAAACAACCTCGTCATCTAAAATTGGCAGTACTTAATTTGACCCATAAGGGTTATAAAACAATCGACCACACACTTTTTATGTCTTAAAGCTTAATCGACTGAAAACAGTGTTGCATGAGCTGTCCTAATAATTATCGGTTTAATTGCGTTATATATCTGTATGGAACGCTCACCAACTCTCATTGTATTGCATTACCATAGCTAGAAAACCCCTATTACATAACGAGACCAAATGTCAAGCAAATTTCAACTTTATCTCAACTGCACATCTATATCAAACATTTTCTTCGGATTACGCAGTTTATGCACAGTGCAACGAACAATCGACAGTTTTAGGCTAGATATAGCAGTTTCATTGCATATGTATACAACTATCATTGGCATCTGCAACCATCGCCACGACAAATACCCGCATAAAATATCCAATTGTCCGGATGCTTGCGGGCCGCTATCAAGAGCTTGCTGTAGAAACATGATACTGATGATGCCATTTAAGGAATATTCGTACAGGAGGAGAGGCATATTCTGGTATAATTATGTGTTAAACGGTAAATGCTTCAGTCCGCCAAATCAATTACTTAAAATCAATGCACATTGGTTAAGGATGATTTACGAATGATTATATTCGGTAAATTGCAGCAAATAAACTCGTCGATTTTGCGTTAACTGTTTGCATAATTGGATGACTCGTGCTACTAAATTATTTACTTTGCATACTACATCAGTGCACCCGTCGAACAAGTAGCACCACCGATTAAACTATATGATAACGCAATGAGTAGCATTTTCCACAGTCCTTTGTCTAGTAGATTTCATTTCAGTATAATAATACATTTTACTACAAACTTCAACTTCACTCAGTTATTACTCACAGCGAGCCGTCCATGCGAATCCTGTGCACAATTATCCTACTTTTCCTCCACTTATGAAATTCTGACAGAGTTTCTTTGATCTTATTGCTCCAAGACGTCTAATAGATTTGTAAGTCTGTCATTTGCTTCTTGTAGTTCTTTTATTAGGGTGCCCTTTTCTTCCACTTTTGATTCAAACAGAGCTCGAATATAAGTGTCCTGGGCTTTAATAAACCCAACCAATACATCAATATTGATTGACAGGTCATTTTCTTAAAAGCCTGATCAAAGGTGTCACTAGTTTCAAAATCCGTTTCTTCTTTGGCAGACTTGTTAAATGAATCACCGGGACGTGGCTGTTCCCTGGCCGGCTTTGTGGTTTCGCTTACCGGTTGATTCTAATTGACATTTAGAATTCTTAACAATGTTAGTTATATCCAGCAATTAGCGTGTAGTTGTGATCTGTAGAGCTGCCGATTATATATATATGCATTTTTCCTCTTCGTCTCAGGTAAACCCACTATTCCATCATGGGGAAAAATCGATGTTTAGGAGACCATTACTTTTGGTACAACCGGTCTAGCTATTCGTCACAAATAAGTCATAACGCTGTCACACAGGAATATCAACAATAGCGTTGCCCAAAGGCACCAACGTTGCAAATGGCAGATATTCCAAACACTCTAAGGTATACCAAATGGCACTAGATCTAAGACGATATACACATGGACTTAGATAGTAACAGTTATGAATAATGACAGAGTGGAAACCGTCAATCCAAGGCTATTTTTGTTTTCAAAACTTTCGGCACGATGTGAAAACCTACTAGTGATTCAACGAGGATGATTTAATTACACAAATATATTACAGCTGCAACAAAACCTCAATATTATTGCGAAGGGCGGTGGTGCTGTTCGCGAAGATCGATGGTTGCAGAATGTGCATCTACCCCGGTGTAGAATGTTGAACTGACTTAGGGGCCGCGTAACTATGAATACGTCACGTAAATGGTGATGCATGGCGCTTAAACGAAGCGTAATGCTATTGCACCCAAATCAAGCAGCTCCATATTTGTAGTATTATAGATACAAAATATACATACCTTACGATGCTGTATTCTTGACATATATAAAAAGCAAACGGATATCAATGAAGATACCACTGACACTGCATCAAATGTATGTGTCAATCGAATCACCTTCCAATCCACATTATAATTTAGTGAAGTAATATACACCAAACATTACTTGTCATAGGTTTTTTGGAAATTGTTACCAAGTACCAAAGCTTGAGTTTTTCATTGGCTATTTCTTTCTGACGTTTAATATTTATTCATTAATAATAATGCGCGCGGAAAGGTGTCATGCAACTATTTCAAACTAGTGGACTGATATGGACGTCAATTCAATATTTAGCTTGTTAAGTGGTCATATTGTATATATCACAAGTTCAACATGGCACGCAGATTTTATAGATTTTGAACCTAAATCTATATATATGAGGGACCTTTATATTTTTAATTCAGATCATTACTCTCCTTTATTACGCAATGGCTGTAAAGCACTCTAACTGGAGCACTTCGGTCAATTATATGAGGCAGGGTAGCTAAGATGTTACCGCTATACTTCGAATTCAGCTTACAAATCCCCCGTAAAAAGCACTTAGAGTCTGGCCTGTGTGGATGTAGAGAACAGTTCTTCTGTAAGTTTAGTGATAGTGAATATATTGCATATTCGTGCAATATCGTTACATGATCTAATCGAATGCTGTACTTTTATCTTTCACCATGGAATGCATACCACACTTTTTGTGACGGCGATGTATGTAGACGGGTGTATTATTTGAACTCCTGAAAGATACCAATTATGTGTTAACCATATCATTAACTGGGCTCTACGGTTTTAGTATGAGCACTATATGGCATAAATGGTGCGATAAACCAAGCCTTGTCTTTGTTGCGCGCTCCATTCACTGGCGTTATTCTTGGCGTGATTGATATAGCGGTAGATTTGCATCCTTTGTGAGCACAAGGCTTCACCAAGATGCTGACTCCGTGATTAATGTGGACTATTCCACTTCTTTTATTGCTACGGCACTCACCGCGCATAACCACAAGCGGTATATTGTCGCATTTTCTTTGTGTCGGTCAACAAAGAGTAGTAAATTCCTGTCAGTTACTGCTCAAACCCCACTTGATGTCCGGCTCAGCCATTGACACAACAAGAGCAGGCAGCATTTTGATGATTGTCATTAAACAATTTACGTTATTGGTGCTTTGTTTTCTCCACGCGTGCACAGCATTTGCAAAATCGCAACACTATCCAACACATAGAACTGGCACTTCAAAACAGGATATTTATATACGTCTTTCCACCAGATTCAAGCGCCAACATTAAAGGCCCTAGGTGACTGTATCACCGTCATATGGTATTCGCTCATGAAATACGACTATCAAATTGTCATAATATCAATTGAATACGCCTGAATGTTAAAATACTGTTCGCAGATGTAGTTGGAAAATTCCTTTCGAGCACTTGCAATCACAATGCACCCACTTTTATGAAATGTATGTCTAAAGTGACCATGTTTTGGCGGTTTTGACAGTAGTAGATTACCAAGGGGGAGGAACAGAACACATATGCCTCATTAACTTCACTGGGCATAAAATCTGTCGGAGGTGAAATGGAGGGTTAGTGAAATTGCAGGTCAGTAGCTGAATAGCGGTGCGGCGCTGCGCCCTCTGTACGACATTCTTATGACGTAAATACACAAAGAATCCAACAATACTCTTGCCGTTATCGTGAATGTCACGTACAAGGAACATGATTGCAGGTCATATACAACACCGTTCATTCGCTGAATTGTTCGTGTACGATCCGGCAAACGCAATTTCCATTTCTCCGTTTCTCCTTTTACCATTTTTCCTTCTCAATTTCTCTTTCATCGTTTTGTCTAATCAATATCTCCTTCACCATTGATCCTTCTTCATTGCTCCTTATTTTCTTCTCTTCCTCTCTCCTTCTCTCGTTCTCTCCCTTACTACTTTTCTCCTTCTCTCTTTATCTCCTTCCTATCTTTCAATTGATCCTTCTCTCCTTAGCTCCATTTCTCCTTCTACATTCTTAATCTCTAATTCTCGTTTCCCATTTCACTTCTACATTTCACCCTCTCCGTTTATCCTTCTCCAATTATCCTTCACTCTTACTTATTCTCTATTTCTTCATCTCTCTCTTTCTCTCTCTCTCTCTCTCTCTCTCTCTCTCTCTCTCTCTCTCTCTCTCTCTCTCTCTCTCTCTATATATATATATATATATATATATATATATATATATATATATATATATATATATATATTATATATATATATATATAGAGAGAGATATGTATATATATATATATATATATATATATATATATATATATAGATATATATAGATATATCAAATATATATTTATATATGTATATGTGTGTGTATATATACATACATATATACATATGTTTATACATATATATATATATATATATATATAATATTTTCATATATACATAAACACATATATATATATATATATATTTGTATCTTGTTTTCCCTTTTTATGTATCTCTCTATCTGTATCTCACTCCCTCTCCATTTCTCTCTGTTGCTCTCTTTCTCTCTGGCATTCTCCCTCTACAACTAAACTGCAAATATTCTTCATCAGTAATGCAGATGGTACCAAATGTCAACCACATTGATATGTGATTGTTAACTATCATTTTGCGAAAAGATAATTAGCAAACGGAAGTGGGACGTAGAATGTGTCTTGGAGCACTAATTCGTCCTCTGATTAACACCAGCAGATATGCATTACCAAGATTGATAATAAAAAGTATCTGTCACCTGTCTGTACCTCCAATGATTAGATAGCCAATAGGATATGGGCATGTTTATTACATATAATAATGCAGTTTTAAAACATACTGAAATAGCATACGTTCTCGTCGAACACCAATGAATTGCTCTTCGCTGAGTTGAAAACGAAACTATACTCAGCCGCAAATCGCTCACATGTTTCGATCATTATCTATATGATCATTCAGATAAACTCTGGCTCTGTCTTACAAGTGATTCATATCACACAGCTCACTATAGAAAATTATAACCATTGAATGCCCATCGGATCTGCAATCACGAACCACCAATACCATGCCGCGGGTATGTCGCAGAACCGTTAACATTTTAACCCAATATATATATATAATGATTGATAAAGATATTTCATTTCTAAGGATATAAAAGCATCCAATTGCTTGATACATGATTGTGATTAAAACTATGTAAGGTCGCATCAATTGCATGTAAAAGTATTAAACATATTTAGTTTTTGGCCAAACACGCCCGGGGCGTACGTAAATTAATTCACGCGGCTAATGCCCCCTTTGCCTTCCGTTTTAAACTGTCATGGGTTAGCACCATATTAGCACGGCCTTTTATCATGGCAGAATTCCTTCGATGACGACCTTTGGTACATTCTGAATGAACCCTTATGCTGCCTGCTGTTAGTCTCAGTGGCATGGGACTGTTTTAGAGGGCAGAACACCCACATTATGCCAATCGAAATTCCACTATTACCTTGCCCATTGGACTATTTGGTTATCACATCATTTTCAAGCATGGTCCATTTAAATGTTGCAAACAGTAACTGTTTGTCTAGGGCTTATATAATAGCAACCACACCGTAAAAATTATTTAAGTTTCTAACACCTCAGTGTGTTTAAAATGAATGCTAACCCATTTATTTGACCCTCGTATATTTGGTTTATCATTTTTAACTATCACCGCAGGTAAGTGAAGTGTAGTATGCTCATGAACATGAAACAATTTACACAACCGATGACTGTTAGAAGCCATCATCACAATGATCGTTTTGTTTGCGTTTTATCACATTAGGGTAATTGGAAGGTTTGTCCCGGAGAAGCCATGTCGTAAAGAAAATAATTCATCCAGTACAATGGGTCATTTCTATCGCCACGTGGTTCTCAAACATTCGTGACAGTAACGCTTGCAGAAGGTTGCACAAACTCATATTGCTCGAGTAGTTTTATTCTTGAGAATATGCATCCGAGAGAAACAGGTAATATCTTTTCCACCGTCGTTTCATCATCGGGGGAAAATCCAACTGATGGTTCCGATTTAACGAACCGAATTTCGTCTTCTTACCTAAACACCTTCCATCAAGAAAAATTCAAAAACTGTGAAACGACGTAAAGCATAGTCTACAGCTGCTAGATGTGTGTCATTCTGGCTTGCGATTTATCTATCAGAACGAACTTTTTGGATCTGGCCGTTTGCATACTTTGATCGCAGATGGCATCAACTTTACTTCGATTCCCGATCTATCACCAATAGGAGACATGCTTCGCGTTCTACATATCACAAACAATATTAGTCATTTGACGGCTTCTGGTGCCTCATTGAAAAGGTTGAATGCTCTTAGATATCTGTTCATTGCGGGTAATGTGTGGGTTAGATTACCCAACCTCTGTCATACGCCAACGCTGGGGTTTGTAACTATTCGGCCTGGGGAATGAAAGTGCGATTGCCATGCACGATGGGTCAAGCTACTAAGGATAATTGGAGTTCAGATATTGTATGATATCAACTAGCAGTGTCAAATCAAGTAGCGGGCGTAAACTGTAAAGCAACAACGATGCACCAACTTTCATGTGAAGGTAATAGAGATAGCCAATATAAATTAAAATACAATATGGTTTCACATTAGGTGACATAATTAACGCTTATAGTAATAGAAAAAGTATTCAATAAAATAGGCTGGATAAAATGTACGATACATGAATGATTCTTGCAAGTACCTTGTCAGATTAATTAAAGCACTACCTCTCATATGCTATGTTCCTGGTTCATAAAACAAATGTGCTTGAAATCATGCATATCAGTCTATAACCATAACTGTTAATTTCAGGAAACATCTGTGCATTCTACTTGACTGCTATCGACATAGACACTTTGAGCTGTGCAAGCGCCATCGTAACTTCCCGTGTAGCTGTTACTGGCATCCTGGAGTGTGACATGCACTGTTTGCCTAACCCATGTTGCACATACATCAACATTGTAGCAAATGCACGTGAAAATGTGTGCAGGATGACAGATATCTGCGTTTCAGACAAAATCAGGCCTTATGACTTATCCACCAGCGGTACTTGGTATTCACTTGACTAGAAACGTATGAAAATAATTTTTTACAATAGAACAATCAACCATGTCGATTAACTATCGACGATTTTTTGCATTATTTACTATATATTTAGCTAGTGGAAACTGCTAAGCATCATCGGGATGGAATACCTTCATTACATGTAACTAACATCATCCGCGTTCCCTATGTATAACGCTCTCGTCTGTAATACAGTTTAAGTTGATTCATATAAAGCGGTCAGTTTACCCCATAACTGCAAAAGAATAGCATAACTACTGGTATAAGCTAAGTGCCACATTCCGTTCACCTGTTTCTTGTGTAGTGTGAGTTGTGACATTGCAAGTTGTCTGAAATTATGCACTGATTCCAGACGGACCACTAAAGATAAAATTGTAAGTTTTCTTTTTTTCGATAACTGCTTTGGTATGTACAAGAAGAAGTCCAAAGAGTATGTGAAATGATATAATTGATAGAGCGCGGCGACCTGTTATTAAGTCTGAAAAACGGCGATGGCGAATGTCATTAACGTAATTAAACTTTAATCGACGAAGTCTGATACCGAGTATTCACTAAATATAGATTATATTCGTTAAGCAACCCCGCCCCACTGCCCCCCCCCAAAACCCACTATTATGCATTCAAAGAAAGAAAAGAAATAATCCTCTGTCAGTGTTCATACATAATATCAATGTACTTTACTAATTCATGATTACTCCTTAAGTTTCATGGATAAGGTTTTAATGGTCGGGTATAGCTAGGATAACATCAACATATGATGAGATGAATAAAGATGACGTATGTTCGTAAATAATAAATGTATTAACTTCCAACAACCCGCAAATTACACATGCTCTCTGATATGTCAGAATCTAAGACAACTTTGTGGTGTGCAGATTGCCCTCGGTTGTTCAACATCAAATGAAAACACCAGGTATTTACAACAGGCTATTGCTAAACGGATAGCGTCTGTGGTGATTTACAGACAGCCATGCGCATGCTCGCCGCTGTGACATGGCAGAGATTCGTGCACGCAGTAGGTCGTTCATCATATAAGTCTGAGAAGATGATTTAGTGGGCCTGCTGCGGCATAATTAAACTCGATAACTCTGAAAGAGCGTTCGTTTATATTAATATAATCAAGAGTCTACCGAATAATATAACAAGATTTAAGTCCAAATCACACACCCTAAAAATAATAAACTTGATAGAGCGCGATGCTGACCTGTTATTAAGTTCACTAGAGCATTATGTACAATATACGGCGATACAAAATGTCATTAACGTATTTAAACATTTGATTAATCGACGAAGTCGGATACAGTGAGTATTTAAAATATTACTATGCTATGAATTTAAACGGGCATCATTTATGTATTTAGTAAACAGAGGAGTAAGGTTGGAAGAGCTTGGCAAGGTCTCAAAATGGTCAGGGTACGATAAAACGAGCACCACTGAAAGCCACCGCCAGCTTCATTAATTAACGCATTACTCATTACTTTGAATGTTGACGCTGAATATCGTCTAATAACTTGTCAATTTGGAAAGTGACACGTGGGTCACTCATATATTTAGAAAGCTAAGGTATGTAAATATTATCAGCTGTTAGCAGCTACTCTTCCAGGCTGCATACATGTATTTCAGGGATAAGAGAAGATGACAACGGAAAGTTGATGTTATCATGAAGGTTATCTTAACCAACCTCATTCAAATAGATTCCGACCAGGTCAATAGGTTGTATATTTTTCTGCTTGAACATGATATGCTGTATATGAATGCACATTGGAAGTCTCAGCTCGAAACCTACGGGTTCTGAGAACTCAATAAAAATATACATTAATATATGCTGTGTGATAATTGATGGGTAAAAATGACACAGTTTATAGCAACAAATGTCATTCAGATTTATTCATATATTCATCACCTATTATGCCTCTTTATACCTTTATCTCTCTCTATTTCTATCTATCTATATATGTGGCGATCTGATGTTTGTTAAATTTTGCTCTGTAATGAGTAAAATAGTCGTCGATTAAGCAGCAAATGATATGAAGTACATGATGGTGGGGAGCGAACTCGTTGCATGGCCTTCGCAGACAATGTTGAAACTATGAAATCTCTCTTTGTACATTCCACCACACATTCCACTAGAATTTCCACTAGACATTCCTCCGGACATTCTACTTGTTTTCGTTCATGCATAAGCAAGAAACCTATACCACGCATTAATTACTATATCAAAGCAGATCAATAACGTGTATGTGCCAAAGATGGTTGCGGTTAACAGATAGTGTAAACCTTGATATTGATTAACAAGGACCAGAAATTGAGGGTCCTGTAACTAAGTGACAAACTGGCAAGCTGGAAAACAATTGAATGCATCGGATTCATGTGCTTTGGACATGGAATCAATCGGGATTTTATCATAAAGGTTTTCAACCAGTGTTTTCGCCATCGGCCACAAACTCAATTTGCACACGTATTGTAAACCTATAACATTAACATTCGACGTTCGCCTACAGGGTACACTGGGTACCATTGGTTGACATCTAAACATTGAGCAAACCCGTTGAGCCCGCGCAAACAGTGATCACCCTGCCATTTCTAATTTGTAAAATGATGACCAGAGGAGAGATAATGTTAACACTTGTATGGATACATTCCTTGCTATACCATACACATTCATTCACTAGACAATGATAGCGCTGTCGCCAAGCAAGGCACTTGATAGCACTTCGTTAGTCAGCCATGCAACTTACCTAACGTAGGTTACACATTGTCAACTTTATACAGACTAACTTCTCTTCAAAGCTCTCGAAACAGGTAGTGAGCTTAATGATACCCACGTCCGTCCGTGTTGGGATATATAACCATACACCAGTATATATATATATATATATAGATATATATATATATAGATAGAGATATATATATATATATATATATATATATATATATATCTATATATATATATATATATATATATATATATATATATATATATATATATATATATATATATATATATATATATATATATATATATATATATATATATATATATATATATAAACAACACACTCCGAAACACCTACCAGGAACCTATCCACATGTATTAACATCGCTGATGCAATTTGAAACCATACACGCACTGCTATATTTGAGACATTCTTTCTCGCTTTCAGTCACAATATTTTAGTGTGAGCCACAACTGTCGATGGTTGACTTTATTCCTCTGTTTCTTTCACGTATCCTGTAAGATTCCTACAGCTACTAAATATTAACAGGGTTCATTACGTGCACTAATAAGCGATGCTTAACTAATCCCAAGGGATGGACACAAAAGCTACACTTAGATGAAGCCTTTCAAGCCCTCAGTAACGAGCACTATAAGTGTTATCAATATATTATGCAACGCAAAATTTATCCCTGTCTACCAAGACCTGCATGTCCTGGTATCTACCCAGAGAATACAAATCAGAAAAAACATAACCAATGACCCAAACGGATAACTGCAGCGAGTTAAGCAACCAATACATATCTAATGCATGGTCATAGTTTCGGCGATCTCATAGACATACTATTCAAACTAACATTTGAGAGACTTCACGTGCTAAATCTGTTCAATTGATAGAACAGGTTGATGATGCAAGATTTCAGGGATGCGGCTTGAGTTTATGCTACTAGTACCTATGGCATGTCACACAATAAGATGAGATAAGGGCGCAACCTTGTTTGCTTACCATTAATTTACATATACGTCACAAAATCTTCTCGACTATGCCACAACATGCAGTGCATTCCACCAACAACCCACACAGGTATTGATATTTACATTTGATTTATCCATGCAGTCGGTATTGTTTCATTTATCCCGTCATCATCCTCTTAGTGGTTGACTAATGGTGCTGCTGATGGGTTATGAATTATTTAGTGTAGTAAGTGTTCTGTTACATTTCTATGCCACAGTGATTATGCAATCCAATATGTTAATTAAGCCTTGCAACAAATAGCCCATCATGAGAAATATCAAGAAGTTGTATATCGATACATATTGCTGCTCGTTTGTGGTGGCTGAATCGTACAATTGCAGATGGGATGGCAGTTATCATATAGAATTGCTTAAAGTAATAACAAATAAGCGACTGTGTATTGGTGACCAAATATAAGCATCGCTAGCCTTTAACATTGATGTCATATCGATGCATACGCAGCGCACCAATTTAACGATTTTTGGTTAAGGACTTATTACATCAATGCATGGTACTTTCAAAAATGCTAGTTACTGACAACTGACAGACAATGGGTCACTTACAGGGTGGGGAATGACGATGTCTAGTGCAGTCCCGTGGGATTCATCGATGGTTTCTTAAGCATATATGTTGTATTCGTTCATAATTCCAGGATATGAAATATATTGCCTTAAGTTTAATCTTTCACGTTCTAATTTTCCTTGAAAGTATACTTGAGATTATATTTTACCTATATAATTTCATATAGAGCATGCATTTGCAAGAATTGGTACATGACAGAAGCTTATGTCATTACACTGCACTGGTCCTTGCCTTGGCGGTATGTGAGTTGCGCAGTCAGCTATGGGCCGCAAATTGACCTGAGAAACTGCACAGCTGTTTAGTGCTATAAAAGTATAAAAATACTTCGAGCTATTACCAGCTTCATCCATCTCGCATGGTAAACGCACGCCCAGATGCCACAACTCAGGTGCACAAAGGATACTGATTTCGTGTGGCAGAGGTTAGGCAACTTAACTCACGTATTTTTCTGAAGATGAATTTTGCAAAATAGGACCAACTTCAGATAAATTAGGCAAAACAGTAAATGAGTTCTCTATTCTGATGCATAATGCCGTATTTATAGCAGCTATTTTATCCTGAGACATTTTCTGACCACCGTTATGTAAGACTGACTCTTTGTGGTTGACTAATGTATATCCATTCGTATGTTCAGTGATCATATGGAGTCTGCTGAACATTGGCCTATTTTGGCAAATATCATTGCAGTAACACAGACATTACGTCATGTTATTTGTAGGATGCAACATTGTTTATGCATGCGCAATTACACCATTCTATGGAATTATAGCTTAAACTCAGATCGCGTTCAGATTCTTGTGTCTAATGGCGTCTACCCACATATTCAGCAACGGGACTTGCCTCGGTCATCAATTCGACTTGACTTTAATTAGGTAGTTATGATTTTTGATTAAATGCACCTTTATTTCCATAGAATAATCTTTATTCGTGTGTTCCATCTGTGAGCCATCACTGACATCATAGGGAACCATACATTCATACCTTGAAGATTACCAAAATGGACTATTGACATGGTCATATCCGAGGGTTCATTACATTGTCAACAAATAAATGATACTGGTCGCTATGTTTAGTTAGTGCTCATATGATGAAATGCAGCATAAAGGATTCTTGAGACTCGATGTTCAGCATGGTGATGTACCTGTACATGTCCACATCTTATGTAAGCCTTTATTTGCACAAGCAGTATGTTGAGGTGGCAACATTAACGCAATGGCCATCAACCTGTTTGATATGGTTTTCTTTTTATCTCTTTTATGTTGTCGTGTTTTTTTCCGCTAGTACATATTTAACACACTAATAAATGAAGACATTATCACAGGTCTATTGTCTTATCATTTTATTGTATTCATATATAAAATATTATCAAAGATGTTCATATCTATACGTAACAAATTTGCATATATGATCGATGAAACGGATTCTCATGGGTTGGACACGGAAACAACGTTCCACAAAGACGTTGAATCAAAGATTATTGGCATTCTGTTTTAGCGTCTTAAGCCACGCACCATAAGACTTTGTATAGTTTTGTACTTAATCCCAAATGTTTTTCATTTATTGTGTCCTTCAGCAACTAAACCATCACAGCTTGCTAAATTAACGGGTTTTTGGTATTTGATAGCTTATTCTCTTTTGATACCATATTAGTCGTTTTAGGGGAAAAGTATGTTTCTGGACCAAAATGTTATGAGAAAACATGTATGACGAGTCTGCATTTAAAAGGTTATTTACATTTTACACACAGATAGTGCCATGAACGATAAAACGTCGTACAGACACTTGATGCACAAAACATTACTGCAGTTTCAAAGTATTTTCTAAATGTAATGACACATCAAGCAATACCTCTAGGATTTCTTTGTTTGAAGTTCATTATTCCCGGTATTCCCAGTAGACCTGATGCAATTTGTTAGTTAAGGATCAGTTTGCAACTACAATATTAATGACTGAGCCCTAGTAATAAAACACAAGACGTGAATGCCGTGCTTCTAGTAATATCAGAAGCAAATTTTTTGATGCATACTGTAAAGTAAATGGAAGTGACGTTACAATGGCGATATCTTGACTATCAAATAGCAGTTTGGTATTTTTTATCAGTAGTTGTGCTGGGGTTGAGAATGTTGACGCAGCAGGCTTATTAATGGAAATAAGGGGTAGTGAGTGTTGATGGTGCAGTCTCATAAGTGGAAAGAGGCTGAAGAGTGTAATTAAAGCAAGCTAATGAAAAGAGCCTGAGTGGTGGAACCTAATGCATGGGGGGTAAACATGCTGATAAAACAGACTAAGTAAAGTGCATTTGACGGGATGTAAGTGGAGATGTGCTAGCCTTGATATTGAGAGACAAATCACATCTGCGGATGGAGAAGACAACAATACGGAAATAAAACTCGATAAAGGGTGGTGATTGAGTGGAAGAAAGTTGGCGGATGAAATTCGTTTTGATTTAAGATTCTGGGAGACACAACAATTGAGGGGGTAAAAGGGTGGAAAGTTGATTAGGCGTGCCCAGGATTGTTAGAAAATGAGGCCTGAGCCGGTAGAGAGTGCAGATGGAAAGACTGGGGGTGACGAAAATTAGAGCAGAGCTTTTTGAGAGAGGGTGGGTGATGAGTAAAAAAAATCGGCCATAAATGCGCTGGCTTATTCTTAAACTGCCACCCAGGCGAGCGTGCGCTAACGTGGTTGCTGGTACATCTGATAATGAGGAACAATAACCAGCTATCTTCACCAAACCCCATATCCTGAGCAATTGCAATTACCAATTTTTTTCCTGATTCGTTCTCAAATGCATTACACTTTCAAGACGCCGCCATCTGCATCGACTCATTGATCTCCTTAATAGATTTTAATACTCTTATATCTGGCTGGTTAAGAAGTTGCCTCTCTACGGTACACTTATATGAATTATTTTAATCTCACACGACCACGTAGCATGGCTGTCAAGAGCGACGTTGACATCATGATGGCCAAATAACGACACACCAGTAGTATAGAGAATGGGGGTTCTGGCCCACTTCTAGGGGAGGGTTATAGCCACATCCTTAATTACAGCTTGTACAGGATATTATGACCCCCAACTCTCTGTACTACTGTATTGCATGCCCATTGCATTTGCAAGTCGATCTGGAAAACAAGAATATATTTTGCTCTTTTTCTACCACAGGGAGAGTCGGCCGAAAATTCTGCCACGTTAGTTTGCTGCAGCCAATGTATTTCTGATACCTTCCAAAGAAACAGTCTGGTATGCTTTTACAATTCTAGCCTTTAATTCCCCCTTCATTTCGGTTTATTTTGTGACCTCAGCTACAACGAGTTTAAACTAATGATCTGAGATAATACCATCTTCAAGTGCTGTCGATACAATGTCAGCAATAGAATTCCAATTTGCACCATTTCCAGTGATTCCAAGTAGCCCACAAGCGGCTCCGGTAACACCCAACACTGTGGCAAAAGGAATGGCAACCACTGTAGACATTACACCTACACCACTTGCGCCAAGACACATACCAACAGTAACTGAAGCAGTGTTTACTGCATCTACTGAGTTCACTGCATGCTTATATTTCTTGTATATAACACAATATTTTTCAATTTCTTTTTCGAGGTATTGCTTCTTGAGACTGATTTCATTCAACCGATAAGAGTGCCCTGGATTCTCATCGGATAGCTCAGGATGTAAAGGTTGTTGTTTCATACTGTTGTTTCATACGTAAGTCTAAATGTCAAGTTCAATTAGGAGTGATACTACAGACCAAGCCGCCGTTTTGTATGGAGTGTTTGTATAAAAGTAAATAACGTTGCCTTGTTCCAGCTGTAAAGGTTGGTCTAAAGATATTACAGAAGTCCGTATACCCATATGATGATCTTACCATTTGATAGCATGGTATAACCACAGCTTGAGTCTCGTGAGGTTTGACCCCAGGGCCCATCACCAAACGACCACTCATATCATGTGCGAAGGGTACGACTTGCTTCTGCTCAAGTAGTAATGACGTTTTTCGTTTGTGAGTTTACGTGTTGTCTCAGATCCCTGCGATGCTGTCTGTGCTGTGCATCAACATACTTTTTATTGGCAGCAACCTTTGGCGATGTCGGGTCTCCCAACTGAACGATTTTATTATCTCTCATTTCAAGATCTCCAGTCATAGTACCGCCACCTTTATCCATTTTTTGTGAGTCTACATAAATATTTGTTGTATATTCGGAGAAGTCGGCGCCCTGAACTGTGCTCGCCGGTTTTTGGTCCATAAATACTCGTTTTTATTGACATCTTGTACAATCAAGAACAATGCTAACAGGTTAGTCGTATTTGTTCAAAAGACGTCCTGTATTGTTCCATTACACAGAAATGTTATATATCAAGTTCAATTAAAATTGATACAGCACCAAATTACGAATTAGTATATATAAGCCCCCGGAAGTTTATAATCATACCTTCAGCTAACTCTATAGGCGGGTCGTGGGTTTTGAAAACATAGTATGAGTTTGGAGGCTTATCTAAGATGTGACGATCTATTTTTGGAGCGACTTATGCAATATCCTGCCATTCATTACCATGGGATAGTCACAATAATTTTCAAGTGTGCAACCAATCGCCCACATATCATACCAAGGGTCTCCTGCTTCATTCAAATAGGGGATCTTTTTTACTTCAGCCCAAAGCGTAATTATTGGCTTTCAGATAGATTCGTTGAGGTCCGTCTTTTTTTGTCCAGGTCCATAAATACTCGCTTTTATTGACATCTGGTAAATTCAAGAACAATGCTAACAGGTAAGTCGTGGTTGTTCAATAGACGTCCCTTTTCATCCAGTGACTGAACCTTCAACTCATGCACTGCTCCGCTAGTAACACGCTTACAGACAGGATTAACAATGTTCATGGTTATAATATCACCGAAAGAGCCACCTTCAACTTCAAGTAGCGTAGTGAGCGCACAATAAAGCATGTTATGCGTGGTACTGACTTGATCGAAATGAACAAAACGTGTGTCAGAGATACTAACGTTGATGGGCCGGTCACCTATGTAAGTACCTGAAGGTATCCTCTGCCTACCGAGGCAGTCATCAAGACTCAACATTGTTACCACTCCTTCTAATATGCGCACAGCCACATTATCAGGAACTGTTAGGGTAATAACCTCATTTACAGCATCAACCTCCAAACTGAGACCCATATCTGTAATTACCGCCCGCATACGTTTGAAATTGCAGAGACCAGGTTTTAATTGGACAGATTTTACTCCTCCTGGAGTCATTGACCGCCTTACAATGCTCTCGTTGATTCGAGATTGTACCAACCCACAGTATACGTGATTGACCCTTGGCCTACGCATAGATCACCTGCAATGTTGTCAATAGCATTTAACAGGGGCACAGCGTCATCGCTTTGAGCATCAGACAGAGTATGTTAAATATGAATACACAAGCTTTCAGATTCAATAGGGATGTTACATACAAACCAGGCCCGCTGTACACGCCCCATATTGCAGCTGAGCAGCTGACACATCTCCTCATCCAGGTGCAAGCGGAGGGACAGTACAGAGGCGTTTAATGTGGAGTTCTCCTGCCTGTTGGAACGCTAATTGGTGCCAACAATAAGCGACGATAAACTTATAGTTGGCTGAAGAACCCACCACATGCAATACTGGCGGAACCAGGTAAATTTTGTTGTATGGTGCGCAACCTCCTCCAGAAATAAGAGATCTTTATAGGTTTCACGTGTACTACACTTACCGTAGACCTCTGAACGAAATGAGGGTAGCACAACCGGATGACGCTACATGGTCAGCCACTGATAATACCTTTGATAAGAGAATCTACCATAAACTCTGCCATGAGTTCGGTGTTGCCGAAAATACCGATTGGAGGATAAAAGGTGGAAACCAGGGCCTCGGGCGGATCTACTTCACCGATTCCGAGACACATGTAGTACGGCCAATCATTCACTCCAGCCTGCTGAGCCTGTATGACGCAATAAACAGCATGTGGTTCTCTCCTCAGAAGATATTAACCATGCGCTGCATCAGAGCAATGCTAACATTTAAGAGAGGTTGGAGAAGTGGACTGATTAAGGATCCGGCTGGGATTTTGAGACACTTACTACCCTACGGATTGATATTGCTCGCTACCAGCCATTCAAAAGGTAGTTTCTACCTACCACTACCGAGTGTGCTGGTCGTTAAGAAGGCGATCATAAACATAAAAAACACGGATCCCGACTGCCTTTTATGGTGTATTGATTCTGCTCTACATCCGTTGCTACAAACCCTCAAAGACCATCTAAATATAACATTCACTGGCTGTTTACCCTGCTGGGAGGTAAAGGTGTAGGGTACCAAACACAAATATCGCTTATTGAGAAGATAGAAAAGCATGCTAACCTAGCCTTAAACATCTTTGTATGGGAAAAGGGAGCTGTTATTATACACCACATTAGTAAACAACATGGCCCAGGTATAAACCTTCATTACACACTAATCAAAGATCTAAACCGCTTGCTGTATGATCAGAGTAAACACAAAGAGCGCAAGTTCGTCTGTAAGCGACGTCTACATGGTTATACGACTGAACAACTGCTCTATGAGCACAAGCCTGAGTGCATGGGGATAGGGCAGGTTGCTGTGAGAGCTGACATGCCTCAGGAAGGAAAAAAATATATTATTCTTTCAAATTGGCAGAAGCAGCTGGCTGCCCCTTATGTTATCTACATTTTGAGGCGCCCACTGTTAAACTTACTGGTCCTAGTCTTGATCCTACCAAGAGCAACACGCAGAAGACAGAATAACATGAGTCATGTGGTTACAACTATGTAGTTGTCCTATGTGATGGTCAGACCGAACCCCGTGTGGTGTATAGAGGAAGTAATACTGTTGAAAAAATTCTTACAAACAGTGCAACAAGAAGAACTATGACTTCCACCTCTTGATGCAGGCCATAAGTAAGGTAGAAGGTAAAACCAACTGCATCCCAAACAATATGGAGAAGTGCATATCTCTATGATCGGACAGTTACGCTTCATTGATAGTGCACAGTTCCTCCTGGCTTCCCTTGACATGCTGGTCTCTGCAAACAACACAGACGCCTTTGCAGTAACGGCTAAGCATGAGCCTGATGAAACGAAACGCCGGCTGCTACTACGTAAAGGAGTGTATCCCTATGAGTTTATAGATGGCTGGATTAAGTCTGATGCCTCGCTGCCACCAATCCAGGAGTTCTATAGCAAGCTGTCTGAGCAAGGCATACAGGATGAAGATTATGAACATGTGAAAAAAGTATGGGACGTATTTGAGTGTAAAAATATGGGTGACTATCATGACCTGTACCTGCGCACAGACGTACCTACTATTAGCAGATATATTTGAGATATTCCGCAAAACCTATCTTGAACAGTATGGTTTAGATCCCCTTCATTATTACACGAGTCCTGATCTTTCATGGGATGCGCTTAAGAGCACAGGGGTGGAATTGGAGTTACTCACCGACTATGACAAACACCTATTCATTGAGAAGGGCATGCGAGGTTGAATAAGTATGTTATCCTGTCGTCATACAAAAGCTAATAACCCGTGCGTGAAGGGCTTTGAGCAGGACAAGCCAGTGAGCTACATCCAGTACCTGTATGGATGGGCGATGAGTCAACCTTTACCAACTGGGGCAATTGAGTGGGTCCAGAGCTACATCCAATACAACACGGATATATACTCGAAGTTGATCTGGAATACTCTTACATGCTGATCATAATGATTATCCACTAGCACCAGAGCGACTGTTTGTGCTGAATGAATGGTTGTCAGACTATCAAATGAACCTACTAGACAAAACACAAATTGGAAAGTTATTACCCAACCTGTGCAACAAAAAGAAGTATGTGGTCCACTATAAGAATCTCAAGCTATATTTGTCATTATGAATGAAACTTACTCACATGCACCGTGGAATTGTATTCAATCAGAGTCCTTGGATGGAGCCATACATTTGCATAAACACAGATCTACGTAAGGTTACCACCAGTGACTTTGAGAGGGACCTGTCCAAGCTGATGAACAACTCCGTGTTTGGTAAGACTGTGGAGAATCTCCAAAGGCGTGTCAACATTTAAATTGTGTGCTCGGCAGAAAAAAATAAAATATGCAAACTTACGCTGGTCCCGCCTGTGCCCGACATAAAGTATTGGATGATGATTTAGCCGGCCTTCTTATGCATTAGACTCACTAAAGGCTAAATCGTCCGCTGTATGTAGATATGTGTATATTCGATCTCTCAAAGCACCTGATGTATGACTTTTATTATAATACAATGAATTCAAGATATGGTACTAACCTTGGCCTGCTATATACAGACACGGACTCACTGCTTACGGAAATCCGCATAGCGGATGTATATGCAGACATGCAGGCGGATAGTAGTTACCTCTTTGATACCAGCAACCATGATTATTCCCATCCCTTGCTCAGTAATGTAAACATGAAGGAGTTATGAAAGATGAAAGACGAGTGTGCTAGTGTTTCTATTATTGAGTATGTTGGCTTGCGTCCAAAGATGTACCCATTTCTTATGTCTGACGAGGGTGAGAATTAAAGGCCAAAGGGAGAGAAGAAGGTTGTGGTTAAGAAACACCTACCTCATGCACAGCACATGGAGTTTCTGTTCACAAAGAAGCAGTTCCGTCATGGAATGAACATGCTAAGCAGTGATGGTCACAAGATATATGGGCTACACGTCAACAAGGTGTCACTCTCTCCGTTTCACTCAAAGCGGTGGATAGCCGAGAATGGCGTAGACACCTTGGCCTATGGTCATGCTAGTTTTCCAGAAAACTAACGTGGCAGAGTTTGTGCCGACTCTGCCTGCGGAAGCAATATAGTCTCGCAATTCGTTGGAAATATTCTTGTTTTCCAGATCGACATGCGTTGGGCATGCAATACAGTAGCATAGAGAGTGGGGGTCATAATATCCCGTGCAAGCTGTAATTAGGGGTGTGTCCATAACCCTCTCCTAGAGTTGGGCCAGAACCCCCACTTTCTATACCACTACACCTATCATCATTATGTCACACTATGTGATGGGTCATAGCTTGGTTCGGACATTGTGAGTAGTCAAGCGTCCATATCTCGCAATATGACTCTAAACTACCTACATATAATGTTTGATCTGATAGATGCTTCTTTGCTTGGTCACATTGGATCGATGGAATGGCAATATGATTCAGCGGTCTACGTAGCAGGGATACACCATATGTGATACGCAAACGTGTAGGAAATAAGCAAGACATTTGACTCCTTGTTAACAAAATGCCGTCAAGTCTAAAAATGATATTAATGGTCTCCCTTCCTGGGGCAGTTATAACAGGCGTGTATCGATACAGGTGTGTGTTGATGTTATCCATATGGTCGAATCATGGTGATCAGATTATAAAAGACGGATTATCGATCGTCAGACAGTTACTGGGCTATGAACTGGTCGATACGTATCTTACAGTCTCTCGGATACCCCTTGTTAGCTTGTCAACTTCCTCATCTGCAAGCCACGATGCGTGATCCCAATGAAGTGTCAGATAACTCACCAATGAACTTTAAATCGCTATGAAGTGTGTGCAGCTTGGCTTAACGAGTTATGTTAGATAATACTACAACGTTAAGATGGACAGATGTATCTATTTATTTCCTCAAACAACATTTATTCTACTTCTTATGAAATATCTAGAACCCTCTTTCACGACAGTTTGTGTCTTGTGGTGTTTTAGGATTGCTGTTGATATAATCACAGAGGTTTGTCCATCCTCAGCATGCTTTCCCCTGTGACATATACGCATGGACGAACGCTTGACTTATTCGAACCCTAACCCTGAATCCGTCTTTCCCTGGCACCATTCAACGCTAGTTATTATTATATTTCAAGATAAAACCGCCTATTTTCCTCAGAAGTTAACCGTTTTCGAAACATGACAATACTGATACTTATAAACAAATTTTGTACCAACAGCAACGCAATTATAACGGAAGCAGTAGGTAACGGATGGTGATGGCAATTACGGGAGCAGTGGTTAACTGATGCTGATGGCGATTATTACGGGAGCAGTGGTTAAATGATGCTGATGGCGATTATAACGGAAGCAGTGGTTCATTGATGCTGATGGCAACTATATCAGAAGCAGAGGTTAATTGATGGTGATGGCAATTATAACGGAAGCAGTGGTTAACTAATGGTGATGGCGATTATAACGGAAGCAGAGGTTAACTGATGGTGATGGCGATTATAACGGAAGCAGTGGTTAACTGGTGGTGATGACGATTATAACGGAAGCAGAGGTTCATTGATGCTGATGGCAATTATATCAGAAGCAGAGGTTAATTGATGGTGATGGCGATTATAACGGAAGCAGTGGTTAACTGATGGTGATGGCGATTATAACGGAAGCAGTGGTTAACTGGTGGTGATGGCGATTATAACGGAAGCAGAGGTTAACTGATGGTGATGGTGATTATAACGGGAGCAGAGGTTAACTGATGGTGATGGTGATTATAACGGGAGCAGAGGTTAACTGATGGTGATGGCAATTGTTACGCGAATCTGCACAACTATATTATTATGAAGTAATCAGTGGTAATGATTCAATGCATGATGTAATTATGAAGACTGAATTGTTTTAAATTTCGATAGTGTGTATTTTTTGCAAACGATGATTATGTTCCCTACAGTATATAGAATTTGACGCGCCGTACAACCAGGCATTGTTTTACTTGAACAAGGTGACAAAGTTTGTGATTCATACATACATACATACATACATACATACATACATACATACATACATACATACATACATACATACATACATACATACATACATACATACATACATACATACATACATACATACATACATACATACATACATACATACATACATACATACATACATACATACATACATACATACATACATACATACATACATACATACATACATACACATACATACATACATACATACATACATACATACACATACATACATACATACATACATACATACATACATACATACATACATACATACATACATACATACATACATACATACATACATACATACATACATACATACATACATACATACATACATACATACATACATACATACATACATACATACATACATACATACATACATACATACATACATACATACATACATATACATACATACATACATACATACATACATACATACATACATACATACATACATACATACATACATACATACATACATACATACATACATACATACATACATACATACATACATACATACATACATACATCCATCTTTGATAATGGATAACAATTTATAGTTTACAGTTTATCATTACTAAATCACCAAATGCCATGTGACAATCATTGATAGTTTCATTCTGCAGTACGATTGATAGCGTGCAATATGACCCTATCAATCTTCCTGCAGTATGACATTCGCTCCAGAAATGCACTCAGACAGATGAAGACTGTGATTGATGTCGTTAATCAGCTCTCTCAGCGGCAAACAGCTACCGACCTTATTGTTGCACTTCAGAATTGCATCGGTTTAAGAAACCTATAATGCCAACTAAATTCAGTACTGTATGATTAAAATCGTCTTAGTTTAAGTTAGTGTGTTTACTTCAACACCCGCTGGTGAATACATTACCATCGTCTGCGTTCCATGACAGGTGATCTACATTCCTGTATGAAGTTTCAAGGGAGCCTGAACTCCTTGCAGGGGTTACTATTGATGTAGTGCATCCTCTCACCTGTAGGCACCTTGAATACATCAAATCGCTAGGTAAAGATGAAAGTGAACCGATTTACAAGATACGGTTGGAAAAGAACACGGGATGTAATCAGTTAACCAGGGTCACCCCTTAATTGACAGGTGACAGAATAGCTATGCGTCAGTCTATCACAGGTGGGCGGTTTCTCTGCCGCTTGATCACAATCAATGCCTTCAATGTGAACTACAGTGTGGATTTATAGGTGCTAGATGTGTTTGCAGCTCTGGCATTTCAAGTACAGTATCATATTGCTACCCTACCTTAGACTTTGCTAGCTGATAGGCCCATGATGACAAAATGTGAGGTGGAGGTTATGGGAATAAAACGGATTTACTAGGTCGTGAAATAATCCATGAACCATCATGTAACGCTCATTAAAAAGCATAACAAGCTCATGTTGTTCCAAATTGACGGGTCGACGACAGCTTTGTTAGCTGAGAAGTGTACTATAAGATTGACACTTGCAACAGCAGCTGTGAGGTTCACTCACTGCGTAGAGATAGGGCGGCAATAAGCAGTCTGCCCAACCAGAGACACACTCCCCTCATCCTCTCGACCTACGCTCTCTCGCCATCGTTTGGCACAAGAACACCTGACCAAAGATAAATGATTCCCGCCCACCGGCTCCCCAAACCAGCTTACCTCATTCTTCACGTAGCTCGACCGTTCCTATTGCCTACATACCTGCCATCCACACTGCACACATTCTACAGCCGAGCTAGCAGCGGCATTTAGGTGAGGTGAGTCTTACAAAAAATTTTATTTTGCAATTTATTGCCAAACACCGACAGCGTAGCGAGTTCAACACATTAAGTTTTGGTTACGTTAAGGGAAAAAACAATCCCCAGATGTTTGATTGATGAATAACGGACGCTGTTAGAACATCAATAGCTTCCGGCACGTAAGCGTGTACATATTTACGTATTCCAAAGTAAAGATACTTAAGTAAGAACCATTTAAGGGAATTCTGTAAATGCAAGTAAACACTTGGCAGAGCGAATTCTGCAAACCATTTGGCGGGTGGCGTCAACGAACTGAGGGCAGCATACTCAGTGGGTGTCATACTTTACAAGATCCAGCTACCACGTTCACCTTTGGCATATGCAGATTTGCTCTATTGTACGCTGGCTGGGTACGGAGAGGTCGACGTGTAAAGCAAGAGGGTCCCGCTACGTGTTGGAGATGGTATATTTCGCATACTCGGACACATGAGCGATGTTATATCCAACCAAACTGAAGGCGATAGTCGTTATCATGCCAGACGAATGTTAAAATTCGCCTGCTGACTCATGTTGGCTGTAGCAATGTATTTCCTTGATGTCGCTCCGATATAGTTTATCGACCGATAGCTTGTGAACATTGGCAGGTTATCTATTTGATATTTCTGCCGGCCATGCTTGTATATGTTGATCTTATCATATTTATATATGCATCAGAATGAACCAATTCCCGCGATGGAACGATGACTTACAACGTATATGACCTTCACCTTTTTCGTGCTTGACCTTGACCTTTGAGGTGTGCGACTGTGTTATGGTCAGGTCAGATAATCAATACTCACATAACTCAGTGGCTTCCTTGAATAGATTATGAAATGGTTGCTTGACTAGCCCCAGATGAGGTGGCATCCACTTAGTCGGCTGTAGTGAATCTCTGAGAGATAACGGCTAGAGAAACCCGTTGTGTAAGATCCATAGTATTGGTAAGATCAAGCTGTAACTCATGACAGCTGTGCAGTGTATACGGGAATTTACATCAGCGAATGACTATAACTCGCCAAACAAACTCATATCGGGACGCTCCGGGTTTACCAGATTGGCACTGATGTGTGGGCGGAGGCAGGACTGCTAAGTTAAGCGTCTGTTGCACCAGGGCTTGTTCTATTATTTGCTGAGGTAACAGTTTTAACATGCACTTTTGTCGATGCCAGGTTCAATTATAATTTTTCCCCTCTATATTATCCGGTTGCTGGAGTGACTTACCTGCAGTCTGTTAATAGTATTGGTAATCCAAAATCATCAATGATTTATTGATATCGGCGCTTTCAAAACAACCTCCGAACATTGTTTGCAAAATATGCAAATATATGGCGACCGGAGTTATGTTCAAAACAGAACGTAAACGAATTTGGACGTATCTTTGAAGGGGTGAAGATGTCATTAATCGCAATCATATGAACTTATATATTTATGGCAACGGTTCGATAGCATCGAATGCATATACTTAATAACAGCAAGTATTGTTAAACATCTAGGGCTGTGCTTGGTCCTTTTGATGAAAACGTGCTGATTGTGCCAATCGATCACAAATCAACGCACACAAAAATTGCATAAACGACGTGTTTTGACAGCAAAACGACAAGTAAGATTGCAAAAACGCCATAACTACACAGGTTCTACTATCAACTCACTGCACATGTGCTGTTTGAACCTAGACTATTTTGAACCATCGACCAAACACCTCTCTCCAATGCCTTTTATCAGCCACACGTGTTGTTGGTAATTGTTTTGCACCTGCATCATTAAGTGATTTGTTCTCGTTGTTGTTTGGCGTACCAGTACAATATAATACACCTGTATGTGTTACAGATGAAGATGGAAAACAAAGCATTGTCAGACAAGGTAATTAGCAGCGCCGATCAACCAACCGGCCACTTTGATGTTACCTTACGGGAATAAAATACAATGTAACAGCAATTCATTATTTTTCGATGCAGATCGTATATGTTAACACGATGGCAAGCTCGGCTACCATCCTCCAAACCATTCTCCCAGCATGCTACAAGCGATTTCCTATGCTTCTAGAGTACGCATGCTATATTTCGTATAATCCCCGAGCTCAACGGCCGCTTCTAACCACTCTCCCGGCCACGTGGTGTTTGCCTCACCTGACAATACTCACCTTCTACTCATGATTACCACTGCTATAATCATCAGCTAATGCTCTATTCTCTGCCTGCCTGAAGGCCATTGGGTACATCCTGTATCCGTATACAATAAATATTGACCTGTTCGTTACGTCACCATTCTGGCTATTCATACACAGTGAAATACGCGTCGTTGCTCGATGATTATTCTAAATATTCAACTTGGATATTCGCGTTGAGAACCATACCATATTTCGGCGAATGGCATTGCATGAAATTATCGACAATTGCTTATATATTATATAGACATCATGCAATTGATAGAGCTCTGCAGAGATGTATTGATCATTGATGTGGAGTTAACGCAATGTATTAACATATGTAAGTGATCATTGAGCTATCCTTCCATTACATGGTTATGAAGGCATACCATCGACCATGATGTTGGTTATCTTACACTCATGACTGTGTCGATAGGAATCGGATATGACAACAAAAACCGACGACCAGGCCCTTGCAGTAAGGCACTTCTTCCACGTGCTATGTTTCTAGTACTATAGCATATCATGACTAACGTGTATTAAGTTTACATACATATTTTTCATGAAGGTGGAGGCCAATATCCTGTCGTTCGTCTTGCATGGTAAAACACAAGGTCGTCGTTTCTGTATTTCTATCTTTATATTTAAAACTCTACTTCCTCCTTCATGAATGTTTCTTCTTTATTATCTCACGCTATTCTCTCTTTTCATGGACTATTTCCCTTCACCAGTCGATAGTTTACTAACATGATTGTACTCCTGTATCTACTATTGTTATATATCGTCATGATACGCATTCCAGAGGTCAGTGGTTGTCCATGTGACTTTCATCAAGGTCGGCGAAATCAACACAATGAAAGAGGTATATGACGCGGATGTTCTCATCCGGGCAAGATGGCGAGAACCGCTCCTGGATAATTTCGTGGTAAATATCTATATTCAATTGTTTCTAGGAGTGTTGGGATTATGAGATTGCCATTAGGGACCAAGTCACTCGCTGAATGTATTCGGTGCAGTGACATTATATATGCGTCTTGGATTCAAACGTATATGGGTTAGAGCTCACAAAATCCAACCTATGACGCCGTGGAAATACGCGGCTATTAGGTTGCTTTGCAAGCAACCTAATATCGTTCACGTCTTTGCTTCACTACTCATACTCATATTTGCGTCAAAATTTAACAATGGTTGAATATGAAAAGTAAGACATGAAGTTTAAACGTAGTTTTGTTTATGATGTTTCGCATGATGCAGGATGCAGAAGACGTTTATTTGGACTGGAACGACTATTGGAATCCGCGGATCTATATTGACAATGCCGTGACAGAGCCCCGTCTGACGTCATCCTGTAAACTGGATATTACTGGGAATGGGAACGCGTACGTGATAGAGCGCAAGCGCCTGAAAGGAACCTTCATGGAAACCATGGAGCTTTATGAATTCCCATTCGATGTTCAGGTCAATTTAAGATCGCTAATCGCTATTTTATCATTTGAACCTAAGTGAGTTTGTCTCGCTAACAAAAGCGGGAAATATATCTTTTAATGTCAATGAAATCCATTTGACACCCGTGCCATTTCATGCATTTCCTAAATCTGAATCCATTCATATCATCAATGAGGTGTTTTCACAATCTACTTAAAGCAGATTAACTTTGATCAACAGGATCTAACCGTCACCATCATGTCGGATGCGCCTTCCGAGGAAGCTCTTCTGGTCGAGGACCCGGATGAAATACACAAGATCTTCAAACGTTCCTTTATCGATGAGCAGGAATGGTAAGCTGGTTATGGAGAAAGATCGATTTTTTTTGGGGGGGGGGGGGCGCGGTTGGTGACGGGAGGGGGCAGTTAGTGGGAGGGGAGGTAAACTGAGCGGGGTGAGAAAATGGGATAGACATAGATGAAGGGGCGTGTGGGCGGAGAGTACTTAGTGCTATGAAGGTTGAAAAAGAGCGGCTGAGAGAGGGTGAGAGAGTGTTTCAACGCGAGAGAGAAGTAAAGACCGGTGGTGCGAGAAAGAGGCAGAGAACGAAAATGCGAGGGAAGAATAGATGATATCGATCACCAATAAACCATTTTCCAAACAGCTGATACAAGTATCATCATCATCATCATCATCATCATCATCATCATCATCATCATCATCATCCGGGTTGAGGTCTATGGATGAATGTGGTTTTCATCTGCAGTTCGACCCTCTATCAGCCTCTTAGATCAGTTAAAACGCTACTAGGCTGATGTGACATAAACGATTTATCACGAATCGCCATTTGGACTTCTTTTTAGGTATCTTTACAAATACATCGAGTCCGAGCAAAAAGAGCTGGCTAAAGACCAATCGGATCCCACCGTCCGACGAAGTGCTCTCAACGTGCGATGTCGGGCGGCCCGCAGACCCTGGTACTTCGTCTGGAACAGTTTCTCTGTTATGGTTAGTTATAATATACTCATCTTTCTCAAGACAACTTCAAAATTATATCGTCATTATTACACATGACTGTTGTTATCATCAGGAGAAGTGAATGATAATAGCTTATTTTGCACGTTTCGCCATTCCTCTCGTGTGAACACAGCTGCACATTCATATGAGACAATGCATATGTTGAGAAAACTGTCCACCTCATACCATTCACATTAGGTAGTGCTTGTGGCAATACCAAAGAGTTTATAGCTACGCTAAGAGGGCTCACTTCGAGTGGCTCTGCCGTGATCGCTTCCCTAATTATAATACATTTCAATCGTAAGGTGGCGCTACCGTGACACAAACAAAAGCGCATGGGCTGACGTCACTGCTATTGTTGAGAGCGGGAAGAATATCTTTTCGCAGAGTCTTGCCACTGCCAAAACACGTAGCACAATAGGCTTATGAATAGCGAAAATAGCAAGTATTCTACTAAATAAATGTCAAATTGATAAATTATGGAAAACAGTTCGCCGCTAACAGCATCCGCACAGTTTACGATCATCGATCTATCATATCCGCACTATGCCCGCACTGTGGATGGTAGTTTAAGATTGTCAATAAATGTCTGAAGCGAAGGAACTGAACGTTCATGATTTGTGTGCTTTGGCGGGCCAGGTTACGAGGTAAATGTTATTGCCCTCTTCGCTCCTGAAACCAATTGTAAAACATCTGCTCTCCCTATTAACCGAGGAATCTTTCTTTCGTACCCCCACCCCCAAATTATCTCTTCAGTATTATCTGCCATTTTGTGGTGGTTAGCCATCAATTGGTGACCCCGCCACCCCTGAATAAGTTTTAAGACAGGACCCTCTTACTAAGAGTAGTGACAAATGCCTCCGCCCCTCCATCCCGTTTCTCAATGGTCAACATCCCGGAAGGTGGGGGGAGTGGGGTCGGGGCACTTAAGTGTATGGAGGTAGTATACATGTGCCGCGCGACGGAGTATGTTTTTTCGGCCTCCCACGTTTGTTCGATGGGTTTTGTTGGGCCTCGTACAACGGGGTATGTTTTTCATGAGCAATCTGTTTCGTTTTCTCTTCCCATTTGTTCAATGGGTTTAGTATATATTTTGTTTCAGCGTGTCAGGATTTCCCACCGATCTTTGACAATGCAAATGCAATGAATGGTCCCTGTGCGACGCACCGAGAATCACACGTTTATCTGGCTTCATGTTTTTTATCTACGGCATTCTTGTCACAGGCCCCAACATATGTGATTTCTGATGGTTAATTATCAAAGCAGCACACCCCATTTTCACATCGTACGACGGGTTACACATTTAAATACTGCGACTGTGTATGCTTTTTGCCATTTTCACCTCGTACGACGGGTACGGGGTTTCGAGGACCCGCGCCACATCCCTACCCGGGACAAGGCCAAGTGCATACCAACCCCCCCCCCCCCCCCTTCCCCTTAGAATCATTAGCCTCTGGTATTGTAAATTCCAGAAAGTATATTTCCTATCCTAAACCTGCTATTTATTTTTCGACAAACTGACATCTGATAGCAGCTCCAAACATAACAACGATAAGGCTTTAGTACCATCACCTTACCTTCAAACCTGCGCCAAATATGTTACCGTTAAAACTCACAATCCCAAGACAAGAGTTTGAACCTAGAAATCACTATTTGTATGTTTGACAATATCACCCTCTGAACCCGGATGGACCTCTTCTTAACAGCTCCTCATCACCTGCCTCGCCTTCGTAACGTTCACCATCACACCTGAGAAACCTGAGAATCGTCTCCAGCTCACCTTCACGCTCGTCCTCACGTCTGTCGCCTTCAAGTTCGTCGTCAACCAAAGTCTTCCCAAAATATCATACCTCACTTATCTGGTAAGGACCAAATGCTTGGCTTATAATGTATGCGATTGTGAACAACTCCATCATGCTTCACGAAGCGTGTGTTATTAAGTTGCATACGCTCCAGCACTGTCTTATATTGACAGCTGTCTAGTCGTGTGCTTTTGATAAGATATTGTTGCACTTCTTGCTGACAGGACCGGTACATTCTAGCAGCTCTCGTAACCTTATCCGTCATCTGTTTCTGGCATGGATTGCAAACACTATTGCCTAAGAGGACAGCGAACGGCGAGTCTATTGATACAATCGTATTGGTTGTATTTGTCGGTCTCTACATCTTATATAATATACAATTCATCATGCGGATTATAGCGGTGGTGAGTATAGATCTGTAGTTCTAGAACATAGGCACTATAAAGAAAATACATATTCCATAGTCTTACCAAACGGAACATAATATTTTGTAGTACAAATATTGCATAGAGCAATGATAGTACAGATCTATTGATACTGCAAGCTTCACAAAGCAAGGAATTCAAGCACCATAGCACTTACAAAGAGAGTACATCAAACATCTTGTACAGAATATATGTACACGTATTACAGATCATACACTTTGCGGTGACCTACGAACATAGACCGAGTTTTGTCTATACGCTCTGTTCCACAATCCACATATAATTGAATCTCATCTTTGATATTGACTTGCCTTGCAGCCTTTCCGTAAGCGGCGTGATATGTTACGAAGGGAGGCCAATTATGAAGTAAGTTCGGATAGTAATCGGCTTACGGAATGTTTTTGTTTTGTACATGCAAATGTCTGTATTTCAGTTTGTTGTTAGAGTCGGTGGGTGGGGAGTTGGGTGATGAATATACCCCGAGTTAATGGAGACGAAACTTTCGCAGTACCGTGAACTTTTAGTGCGTGTATGTTGAACAGAGAGCAGGCATCTAAGCTAGACGGGATCATTATGATTTAGCACCGTTATGATCATATTATCCTTGGTGTTTTTGGCTAGGACCTAATTTCTCCATGGTTTTAAAGACATTAAGGAATCTTAATTTACAGAATACAGGTCGAAAAGTGAAGTCGATATATTATTATATAATATTATGCAATTAAGTTTTTTTTTTGTTGCGTCGTCAGAAAACGGTACGCGAAACTGGTCTAAAGTTGAGCAAAAAGAAAAGTAGACAGAGGTACGCAATGGTATGACGTCAGCGAACAGGATGACTTTTTCTAGCGGTTCCGAACGCCGGGCCTTGGAGCGTTTTACGTGTGTGACGTATCCGATGTCAGCAGTTGTCATAATTATTGATTTTGTCGTGCTTTGTCATGGTTAAATTGAAACTTCTTGGTCAAGATGTGTCCAAACTCAAGCGGTCCCATATTGATGGTGCCAGAGCTAATTGTAAAATGATTACATAACTCGCCCCTGATCTGCTGTATAGAGCTTATTTGTGCATGCTCCCAATCGATTACTTTGAATGAAAATTAGTCCATTTATCAATAATTTAAGTTATCAATAAACTATTCACTCCTGCATGAATTTATTGCGTTATGACAACATCGGGGATTATTTGACCGTTATGATCAACATTTCTCAGTTAAACTTCATAACTGCCCCTTTCATTAGAGTACAAGTTTAAAACCAAATCAATTCATTTATGAACAATAACGAACTTGTAGTGGTAGTTAAAAATGGTATTTGATGAAATGAAATGAAATTTGTAAACTTATATGCATGCAACATACAACATGGAAATGATGGCCATGGTATCATGGCACATTGGCCAATGACTGCTTTCATGATGATGAACATTTAGTGAGGCCCTGAAACAAACCAGACACTCATCGGAATCACGTCAGTCTTCACATATGGTCAATCTGAAGCTTGAATTGATCCATGATTCGTAAACATCCAAGACAGGCAGAATTTTTGTGGGAAACCAATTCAACAGACCACAAAGCTTAACACTTTCTGAACTGTGGCACCTTCATTAATACAAGCTTCTGGTCCTACACTTGGAAATGCTTTCATTGTACAGGAACAGTTATTCTATAATAAATCACTTCTGTCGCTTGGTCTTTTTAGGTGTACTTTTCTGCTGACTTCCTTTTATCAGGAGACAGGCCCTGGTCAAAAAGAAAAAAAAATCCTAATGCATTCATTCTTTCATCATGACTATCCAACACTAGAGATGATTTGATAAACTAAATACCAAAATACCTTCTTGGGTGATTTATCTTGGAATTTCTTTAGATCTGCACAAAACAGGATCTGCAATTGACAACATGAACAGGTTCAGAATAATGATGGAAAACTGGAAAGCAATGCCAACAAGCAATGAATCAAGCAGTAACTGAAAAGGTGCATGAACAGTCTATATAACGCTTATATTACTTACAGAATGTGCCCAGCCAGCATAATCTCCCCACAATTTACGAAAATGATCACCTGCAAAGAACATGCATAATAAATACAAAAACAAGAATGTTTGTAGAACGAATTACAGATGAAAACATAATCAAAATGTTCTAAGAACTGTCAGGATCAAATGAGATTCTTCATGGTTGAATAAGGGAAGCACCTATTTCTTGGTAGAGTTTGTCTGTGAGTGACTTGGTAGAGGTTAGTTTAGGGATGTAGTCTCTGGCTGCTATTTGCCACACATGGGTATCCACTGGTACAGCTTCTAATTTGTCCAGTGACATTAAGCAGACACAGTCAGCCACCTAAACACATCAAGTGACATTACGCAGACACAGTCAGCCACCTGAACATATCCAGTTACATTAAGCAGACACAGTCAGCCACCTAAGCACATCAAGTGACATTATGCAGACACAGTCAGCATCTTGAACACATCCAGTGACATTAAGCAGACACAGTCAGCCACCTAAGCACATCAAGTGACATTACGCAAACACAGTCAGCCACCTAAACACATCCAGTGACATTAAGCAGACACAGTCAGCCACCTAAACACATCAAGTGACATTATGCAGACACAGTCAACATCCTGAACACATCCAGTGACATTAAGCAGACACAGTCAGCCACCTAAGCACATCAAGTGACATTACGCAGACACAGTCAGCCACTAAATACATCCAGTGACATTGAGCAAAGACAAAACAGGCAATCACAAACAACTAACAGAATCAACAAAGAGGTTAGTTTACTGTAAAATAAATGCAGAAAATGTGTACCATTCAAAAATAGAATGTTTTTTCCCCAGATTGATCATATAACAAGGAAAGGACTTACTTTGCCACCAACTCCACACAGTCAACAATCCACCCCCAGTTTCTGTTCCTTGATAAACCTTGCCGACGTGCTGATATACTTAGCACGGTAACCAAAACTGAGTTCCCTTAATCTCTCCTCCACGTTATCTGCCGCTAATCTTTCTAGAGAAGGGAACGAGAAGTAAGACTTCCCGTTGACCGATCCAACATCATCGCCGTATTCCTCACACATCTTCTCCACCATGCCACTGATCCGAGATGATGTTGTTGTTTGATGAGCATATGAATGCAAAGAGATTCTCCACGGGATCCTGGCGTAGCATCCTTATTCCTTCAAAATGAGTGGCTTTGGTCTTAAAGTTGGGATCAGCTTCACTCCATTGTTGATATAGTTTATGTAAGTTTACATCTAACTGAAAAATAATCTGTGAGAATGGCTTCATCACATGATAATGTCCCTGTAGATGTACCTCTCTCTGGATAGCATTCCTGTTTTATGACCACCCCAGGTTCAGTTTTAACCACCTTGTGGGTCGCATCAAACTCATTTGAAGGGATCTTAATGTTATCATGACATTTGACAGGTTTTTGTGTATCTTGGTGAGAACTGTTTGTGTACAAGAGGTGGGTGTCGGTTTGTGATAATGTCCACACTTTGCCAGCCAGGACACCTGTCCATTCACCTGCGGTAGTCTCATTCCACCTGTACACAAGCACACACTATCACACATACACATACCATACAATTACATAATTTTATTTATTGACTCACATTACTAAATTAACTTCTGTCCATAACCATTTGTAGATTCAACAGTATTTCATAGTTATTACCAGGCACTTTTTTCAAATTATGTATATTGATGGCTACAAAAAAACAATCTTGCATCTCCTGATAGCTATCAACATTTGAGACGCATGCACACTGAGTGTCCCTACATTAAGCTGGCTCTCATAATGTCTCACCGGAACGACTGACCACAGGCCAGGGTAAGGTCCAGCCTTAACTCCCGTCTGCTGCATGGCAACCTCCTCCAGCTCATTTCAGCCTAAAAATCTGTAACAATGACGGTACTGGATAAAATCAGATGCAGATTCACATGTATTGTGGTTAAGAAGAAATGTTCAACAGGCATTTTGATGTGACAGGTCAAGTTTGATTAGATCATTGGGTAATACATGATTAGAACTACCTTCAGCCACTACGGTTTGTGGTAGCAGCCTTCACTATACAGAGCCAGAAATTTTGGAGAGGTGCAACTATAAATTCATGTTTTTTTCTTTAAGACTTCAACTTTCTGCTGCAGTAAACCACTGCACAGACAATTGCAGGTCTATGATAACCATGGCCTTTTTCAAGACACCCACTAACTACTTGAATGCAACTTCTACTACTGTTGCTACTACTACTTCTACTACTGCTACTAGGCATGCTACTGTCTGTTATACAACACCATAGACCGCAGTACAGCAGTCATCCACAGATATTAATATGGACGTTTTATAAGGCTAAGTACAGCGTGGATATGATATATCGAGAGTGGTAAACTAGTAAATAGGGGAAATGTAAGAGGCAAATATTTTTCACCTAGTCCATTACTAGTTTACAGGGACAAAGATCTGACCACCAGAGGGCATGTGAGCGACTATTTTGGAGTCCTGTGTCCAAGAACTCACGCCATGAGACACGATTATCTAAGGAACGGAGAGCAAACAAATACCAGCCCTGTGACGTCAGTATATTCATGTTACCGTTACGATAGCTGGTGTGACCATGTATTTTTCAATATGGTGGTCATCATATCATATTTTTTTGCAAATCAATAAATTTACTAACGAACGACATCGATTGGTAGTAAGCACCGGTCCGACGATAATATACATATATACGTCTACTCAAGACGGCTTGTTTTGTAGGGCTAATCAGGGGTGGGACCAAGGGGTAAGCTGTTTGCTCGGTTCACAATATTTTTTTCACAGGCTCTTGATATATGTTGTTTTCTACATGCTTAATCGAACGGTTCCCGATACGGCAAATTTGCCCATGATCGAGGCCAATGACGACCCAGGAGGTTAATCGTTAAGTTATAATGAAATGGTACGTCCGCGGACGTACTGGCTAATGGAATGCAGATAATGCAATAATCAGATAATACATGCGACCAGGGCTATCACAAGCTGTGACCCATGCGCAGAGGGGTTGCATTGCTCTAATGCCATACGACATTCAGATTTTAGACCCGTATCCTACAAGGATCTTGTTACTAAACGCTAGTTTAGCCGATGCTACCTGAAGCTGACTACAGTACAGTTGAATTTCTCATGCTGCCCTGCAGATTAAAGTCACATGACTTGGGCAATGGTGATCATGTGAAACCCGATCATATGATCATTTTCGGTCATGTGATAGCTTTGACTTTCGTTGTAGTTGTGGGCAGTTCAACGTAGGAAAATCTCAACACTGTAATCAGGTTATGTAATCTGTTGAGACGTGCATACGTTAACCAAAGGTAATTGATATCAATTCTATACGGGCTGAAAACTAGCCACTACCACGGGTAGGCAAGGCACTCGCCCCTGGTGTTTGGATGATCTGATGCCACCTTCTAGAACGCGGATGTGAGAGATCGAAAGTAGTAAATAGGCGTTTTGTAAGACTAAGACAGAGTGGATTGATACTACTAGACGGTCAGAACTAGTAAATAGGGGAAATGTAATATATATATATATTTGTGTGTGTAGTCCATTACTAGTATATATACAATATATATATATATATATGAGCGACTATTTTGGTGCGCTGTGTCCAAGAACTCACAAGACAAATGACACGAGACATCTAATGAACAGAGCAAACAAGACAAATGCACAACACGTCATTAACAGATTTTCAGACAAATGCTCTAACAGTTATTTTTTTAATATATCTTTCAATATATATTTCTGATTATTGGCTTGTGGTATATCAAGTCTAACGAACGACATCGATTGGTAGTAAGCACCGGTCGGACGATAATATACATATATACGTCATACTCAAGACGGCTTGTTTTGTAGGGCTAATCTAAGGGTGGGACCAAGGGGTAATCTGTTTGCTCGGTTCACAATATTTTTTTTCACACTTTATATGTTTAACTAGAGGGTGTTAGATTCGAAAACGTTCCACGATACGGCAAATTTGCCCATGATCGAGGTGCATGCGACCAGGGTGAGCCAGGTTTCGTAATGCGACATGGTTAATGAAATGGTACGTCCGCGCTGGCTAATGTGCAATCAAGATAATGCAATAATACATATAATGCGACCAGGGCTATCACAAGCTGTGCCCATATCGAGGCCATGAAGGGGTTGCATTGCTCTAGTGCCGTTACGATATTCAAATTTTAGACCCGCTATCCTACAAGGATGTTCTTTACTAAACGCTAGTTTAGCCGATGCTACTATCACAAGCTAAGCACTAGTTGGAATTTCTCATGCATGCCCTGCAGATTAAAGTCACATGTGGGCAATGGTGATCATGTGACCATACGATCCGATATAGATCATTTTCGGTCATGTGAGCTGACTATAGCTTTGAATTTCGTTGTAGTTGTGGGCAGTTTAACGTAGGAAAATCTCAGCAATGGTAATCAGGTTATGTAATCTGTTGAGACGTGCATACGTTAACCAAAGGTAATTGATATCAATTGTATACGGGCTGAAAACTAGCCACTACCACGGTAGTAGGCACATCGCCCCTGTAATCTTGAGTTAACCTAGGAATAGCTGGACCAGGCGTAGTTGATAAATTCTATACGGGCTGAAAACTAGGCTACTACCACGGGTAGGCAACGCACTGGTGTTTGGATGATCTGATGCCACCTTCTAGAACGCGGATGTGAGAGATCGAAATAGCCTAGACCTACAGTAGGCCTCTATGTCTGCAGTTGGTAGTTAGGTCTGTTAACCGGGCTAGAAATAGCCCAAAAGACCAACGTCAGGTTCTATTTAAGAGGGAGTGCATGCATCACTCCCGTACTTAGTTCGAAAGAGCTAGATCGAAAGTAGTAAATAGCGCGGCGCTGTAAGAGGCGGAGTTTCTTTGCCTACTACCACGGATCAGAAGGTGATATATATATATATATATGTGTGTGTGTGTGTGTGTGAGTGTATATATATATATATATATATATATATATATATATATATATATATATATATGTGTGTGTGAGTGTATATATATATATATTCATATATTCATATATATATGTATATGGTGCGCAGACATATGCTCACAAGACAAATGCTCACAAGACAAATGCTCACACTATTAACAATTTTCAGACAAATGCTCACACTAATTATCTTTTATATATTTCCATTATTTGGCTTGTGGTAAATGCTCACATGTGTTGTCAGCATATTTTTTTATATATCTTTTTATTCTTGTGTGAGCATATATATCAAGTCTTTGTAGATATGTGAGAATGTGTAACATCTTTTTATGACAAAGCTTTGTTGCCTGTGTAAATAATCTAAGGTGTAACATCAGATGTTCTCACTTGTCACACCTCTTTTCACACTTTGTCTCAGCACTAGAGGGTGTTAGATTCGAACCGTGAGCATTTGTCCTGTGAGCATTTGTCTTGTGAGCATATGTCATGGAATCATGTATATATATGTATATATATAGCCACCATCTTTACCTAGCCCAATAGACCAACAGTCGATCGGGTACTCCCAAGAGGGAATACAAGCTCCACTTGGTTCAAAATAGCTATCTTTACCTCGTCCCCTGTCTTTGATGGTTGACGGTTGACAATCTGTTATCTCAATATATTCTTCAACAAGGATGCTGTCATTGGCGAAGATTATTTGCCTGTGGGCTATTAGTCCAATTGAACGGTGATATAGAGTTTGTAGTTTTGCTCATTCATGAAAAATACGTAAATCCGCAACCTGTGACTGTGCTTGCTCGTAATTAGTCATAACGTCTCTCCACGTTGAAGTTTGGAGGCGCAGCCACCTTAACCAATAACATGACTGCATTACTTCAACATAAACAACAATCCGATATACTTTTGCTAATTTGCTGGTAGTGTCAGCGTGCTAGAAATGTTCAATGCCGTCGAAATTAATTTTCAACATAAACAACAATCCTGCTACTTCAACATGCTATACTTTTGCTGGTAGTGTCAGCGTGCTAGAAATGTTCAATTAGAGTGATTCAATTGGCAAAGCTCTATGATATAGCTATGCACTACGTTGCATTATGATTAGCATTCGTCCTGCAAAAATGCTATCCAACACTCTGGCAAAAATTGTATTTCAAGTCTACCGCATTTTATATCAATGTTCTGTACCTTCGTATCTATATGGATTGAGAATTGGGGTGAATACCTCGCGTTCCCCACTATTTTGGTAATCCGCTGTTGTTTCATTGTTTATCATTTGCCACATTTAACTTGAGAATCACTTCTTTCAATCACGGCAGCATCATGTTGCTTCATAATGCCTAGTTCACATGAGACTTACGGGCTGTTTACAGTCCTGTACTGGCCAATACCCTATGAGTCTGTGCTGGCCTGCACAGTGTGTCGTGCTGCCCCGTACGATTTTGTGAAGATTTTGGCCTGTGGCAAAAAGATGAACATTCACTACATTCAGCCACAGGCTCCTCAAGGGCTTAAACCTGTAGAAGGAAGGGCTCTTAGGCCCACATTGTTTCTCGGATGCATGGGACTGGGCTGTTGGTTATTTCAACCCTTGTGGCAAATATCCCCTAAAATGAAGGGGCTGATTATTTCTTGTTCCCCGTAAAGAATCTGTAGAACGCCTGCAGACCACCTGTTTTCTTTGACCACAACTCTCACTGGGGTATAATCCACGACAGGCTTCCTCCGCAGAGCCCTACGGGCATAAGACAGGTGGTAAAGAATACTGTAGATTTCGCCTGCTATGGACCACCTGTGCCCCTCATTTGACCACAAGGACCTGTAGGTCTCATGTGACACTGAGGCAATGATCTCTCTGACAGGCTTCCTTGATGATCTAAGGTTACGGCCCTGAAGACAGGTGACCACAACTTTGTACAGGGGATGATTTCTTGCGGGCTTCCTATGGGCCACATCCCCGTATGGCCCTCAAGGACCTGTAGGTCTCATGTGACCTGAGGCAAGGCACTCTCCTGTGGTGTTTTGATGATCTAAGGTTTCAATGCGGATATGAGAGATCAAAAGTAGTAAACAGGCGGACGCTGTCAGAGGTGAAGTTTCTCTGCCTAATGTGACCTAGGCATAATAAACATGATGCTGGAGATGTAAACCTTCTAAGCTTGTCTTGCTGGGTTCAAACGACCTTGATGAAAATCTCATACGGACACTTATTTAACTTGATGATAATCATTCATATATGTAAATGATCTTTCATATGTTTGTTTTGTATTTGAATATTGATTTTTAAGTCCTGACAACTAACTAACTATTGATAATCTTCATATTATGAACACATGCAAAATATTGAACTCTTCACTTGTTTCTTTTGTGTTTGTAAGCTTATAGCCATAGCATTGGCTATGAACATTGCAGGCCCAATAAGCTATAGCCATAGAGCCTGATCTCTCCACTTGCCCTAAACTCACCACTCTGTATATATTGATTAAATATTTGCTTTGTGTTTGTTTGAATCTGCAGCACCTAGTTCCTGACAGCTAAACATGGCCTATGAAAAGTAAACGATTTATTATTTAACACATAAAAAACATCATTGATGTTAATACCCTATAGTATAGAAACATCTCTAACTGTTAACAAGTCTCTCCTCTCCCACTGATTCCAAATGTATTTGCACTGTTCCCTCTTCTTTAAACTAAAAAAATGGTCCTTCCCAGCAAACCAAGCATCATACCATTCGAAGTTCCAGATTCAGCAACTCAGATGTTTCTATTAGAATCTCTGTGTCATCAGGAAACGGTGATTGTTATCATGATAAACCTTTCCTAGCATGGATGATGCTTGATTATGGCATTTATGATGCAATTTGCATCTGTCTCCATTTATCTCTTCAAAAGTTTGTTATTACAAATAATTGAAATAAATAACTATCATGATCTAGGTAAAATACCTTTTGTGCTTCATAATGGCAGTTACATTGGTTGCAGGATGACAATGATTGCCACGTACATCCCCGTTCTCGTTATTATCCTGACATCAGGTACAAATGCCCTGTACCAGAATGGACCGGCAGCTCATCAGCCTCAAATGAAAGCTGCCCCTCACAACACCACAGCAGACTCTGTGAAGAAAGTACATATTGTTTTCATGAATCACTTGGGTGAGCTTTGTTTTACTGTTGGCCGGAAATATTTATCATCCATAACACAACAATATACTTGTTTAATCTGTAAACAGATATTTTTCTAAATTTAATGAGAAACCATGTATGTTAAAATGTATTTAAACATTTAATTGCAAATGAGCTTTATCATTGAGAGTTTGGACTACCCACGCATACCAGAATACTAATTTAATGTTTCACGACAATGCAATAGCCATGGCCAGTCATCTACGTATTATGCTGTGCTGTTTTCATCTAGTTATGTAACTTAACCTTTTGTCTGCCTAGATGTGGGTTATGGCATCTCTCCCACAGTTGGATTCATCAACAATGTCATCAACAAGTACTTCCATGACTATTTCCCACGAGCACACTTGCTAGGTCAGCAGCTTCGTGAGGGTGGTTATAAGGAAACGTTTGTTTACACAACGCATCCATGGCTGGTTCAACTCTACCTGAACTGCCCTCCAAACCTTACCCTAGCCAATGTCACCCTCAAGGTATCTGAGACTATGATCATCTTTGTACCTGTGATTTGTCCTGCCCCACCTGTGATATTATTGAGATACCTGTGATTATCACTTCTCTCCATTTATGGTTGTACAAAGTATATGATTGTCACTGAAAAGAAATGTTATAATCAACAGTTGTCTGTGATAAGCTGAATTTGCATGGAATAATGTGAATCCACTGATGTATGTAAACAATCTTTTTGTAGTAACTCTGTAGTGAGTGTTTTCCATTTTTTTTATTTGTCACAATTTATCAATTGTAATCAGAATGTAATTGTGTTGTCAACACAGCCATTCATTGACCAGCTTGTTGATATGTTGAATAACTGAAATGGATGCTGTTTTTTTAATGCAAGGGGATAATGGATCACGTTTCGATGATGTTTTGATTTGTATATCAGGAACTACCTCAAGCAATATCAAGTATGCACATAAATATATAATAGATTAATTGTTTAGGTTTACTTTGCAAATATATATGTGTGAGCTAGTGTCCCACTGCCACCGAAAAGGCTGCATTTACAACAGCAGTAGAGCAAGGGGTCATCACATGGCATGCTGGTCCCATGAATATGCAAATTGAGTTCATGACCCCATGGCTACTGGAGTATGGGTTGAATATATCACAGCAACTGGACAAATATTTCAAGATCACTCGGCCACTTCGTGTTCTTAGCCAAAGGGATGTTCCAGGTTAAGTTTCTTGTCTTTCCAACCATGACTTTAAGCATTGATTGATTTGAATAGATTTTATATTTATTAAAAGTTTACATTTTGGATTTTCATCACTGCAGCTGCAGTTCAGAACCTGTGTGAATATAACAAAGTGGTGATGCTGTCAAAACATCATAATCATCTTCATCCATCACCTTAAACACAATTTTCCGCGGTTGATTGATTGCTTTGTCTGATGGATGTGAATTCCTCCTGATGAAGCTGCACATTTTCACTGAATCTCTAGCATCACACTTGTCCCTAACCCATCATACAACATCCACTGTTGGCAGTTTCACTCATCCCCCATTAATTTAATTCCCTGTGCAAGTAACCCCCATGCTACATGTGTATCCAGGTATGACCCAGGCTGTAATACCTTACCTGGCAAAGATGAACATCGCTGGTGTGTCTGTTGGAGTGAACCCAATGACAGCACCTCCAGCCCTACCTAAACTCTTCCGCTGGCAGTATGACAAGGAGGAAGTTCTTGCTACTTGGCATCCTGGTATAGTTACCTCACAAGCTTACACACACTATAATATGATGCTAAATATATTTATTCATGCTTTAAAAGTTTCATTGGTGCACAAATGTTGGCCACTATTGGCTTGAGGTGATATATTTGACTATCAGCTGAAGGGTTGCAGGTTTGACCCTGATATGCCGTAGGGTCATGGGGGTTTGGGGTGTGTTGCAGAATTCACCAGCAATCAATCATATTTCAAGGTCTTAATAAACGGTAGTTATGAGAGATTACAACTCAACGAGATTGGTGTATAGGCTTACCTTAATTATCTTCCATACTAGAGATGTAATTCTGATATGTATACGGTATGCATGACCATTCATTCATCTCATCAAGTTTTAATCTGACCTAGCATGTTGAAATTGTAATCAGTTGGACTCCATTGTTTTCCTTTGCCCGCAAATGATGTCTGCTGTGCCTATCATTTCCACACATTTCACTGGTTGATGCAGGAGGTTATCCAAACAATCCCGGGTCTGACCCCGCCCACCCAGGAGGACTGTCAATCAATGACTGTGCCATAGCTCCACCTCCTGTGTCAGAAGCTCTGTGCTTTGCATTCAGGACTGACAATTCAGGACCACCAGTTGGTATTCATGTAAGTGTGCAGCTGTATTTAGACTTTACTAGCTGGCTAATGAAAGAGTGTATAGACACAGTGTCGAGATAATTTATCAATTTCCTATTGAAAAGGACAACCTGAAATTGGTGACAGGATTAAAAATTATGATAAATCATCCTTTTATATGGTGATTTATTTCAAAGTACCCATCTCTTCAGTTTGAATGCCACAAAATGTGTATGTAAGTGGCTACATCATTCCACAGAGCTTGTTATGGCATTACACATAGTGGTATAATCAGGGAACCTATTATTCCATGGTATCAGTCTACATTTCATGGCATTATGATACATGTTTTTATTTAATATCTATGAACCAATTGAACAGCACAATTCCCAAGTTGTATCATCAATAGTACAGTATTTATCAAGTATATGATTTATCAACTATTTAAGTTCTTATTAGTGTGTTCCTGCTTTAGATGTCGAAACACATGCTATAAAATATGTAAATTGGATCTGTATATCCACTCATCAAGTGATGATTCCCTTAATAAATTGTTACATTCTAGCAATGTGTGTCTGCAGGAGGTAATAGGATACTACGACATCCTGAGAGAACAATTTCCTTCGGCTAAATTACAAGCTTCCACTCTTGAGAACTTCATGCAAACACTTCAGCCAATCAGAGCGAAGCTTCCTGTTATTACACAGGAAGTGGGTGACACATGGATACAGGGAGTGGCATCAGATCCCCGTAAGAGCGCTGACTACAGAGCAGTAGCACGAGTGATGGGTCAATGTTTACAGCAAGGTGAGCAGGGATTTCTACCTGAGTCAAAGGTAGATTCATGATACAAGAGTTTATATTCTTGTGGTCATTTAGAAAAAATAATAATCAAAGAATGCAATTTTAAAAATCGTCCGAGTGTTTATCAAGCGATGTGTGGATATATACTGTAGATAACAATATTTATATCACTACGTTTATGCAAAACGGTCTCAAAATATATAGTCTAATGTTCAATTACCGCAAGACTCTTTACCAAGCAAACTCCACTGTATAAGCTTAATATTCAGAATAATGTAAAGGAAAAAATGAAATTGCCACAAATGTTCTGTAGAAACTTGTTTGGCTTAAGATGTTAAGCATCATTCGCAATCGTAACAGTGTCTGCTTGAATTGTCGAGCAAAGATTGAAATGTTTTTCATGATTGTGTGATCTGTGAAGCCTCCCTTGTTTGTTGACAGGGAATTGTTCCTTTGATGACTCGCGTGTGTGGAATGCCAGCATGTTTCTCGTCAAGTTACCTGAGCACACCTGGGGACTGCCATCAGTGCATGACACCGCTCACTGGACAAATGAGGAACTCAGATATTACAGACATAGTCAGTTCTAAATCTGGGTTGATATGCACTGGACAATGTCTCTATATATTGCTGTCTGTAGAAGAATTTTTTTTGTGTTATGGTTAATGCTAACATTCCATCTTTATACTCTTGTCTAAAATACCTGTGATATGATTGATGGATGTGTATGTAACTACTGAACTTTTGAACTATTCCCATTGGAAATAGATTTATCTAATGATTTGTATGTCACAGGCAGCAATTACAATAACTGCAGTTTGTCCTGGCAAGAGCAGAGAATGTTAATTGATGTGGCTGTCAGTGCCCTGGCTGACCATCCTGTAGTCACAGACATCAAAAAGGAACTATCAAATCTTGTTCCCAGCTTCCCTAATCTCCAAGGTAACTTTATAGTGCTTGTGAACTGTTATTCATCTCAAAATGGTTGCAAAATGGTTGCAAATTAACAAATTTTATGTTTGACTTGATTGTTTTGTCAAAGCTGAGCATGACATGTTGCTGAATATATATATACATATAACCCATGTGTTGCGACCATACATATTATCCAATATATTTATTCTTTTACCCATCATCTGTATTTGAATATACTTGCCAACTCATAGAAATGCTTGATCAATTGTAGGTATGTTTGTTTATATGCAGACTACGACCGTGTTGATACAGGCAGTATGACTAGTTCTCAGTGGACTTGTGGTGCTATATCAAAGCTGAGTCTAGCCTCGGATGGCTCCATTGACAGCCTTACCTACAAACAGGTGAAGTTTCATTAATCTCTAACCAAAGTGGATGGACATATCTGACCTCTAACTTCTCTCTAGTGAGTTGGTATATACAAAATATATTAGCCCTCTTGTTGATTTTCAGAGCGTTTTCAACCAACCTTTACCCTTGTTTTGATAGATTCATGCACAAATCCATTCTTTTGTCCAAGTCATTTATGATTACCGGGGTATACTCTGTTTTATATGAGACATATATCAGTATTAACTTGCTGTTGGTATATGCAGGTGATATGGGCAAGCAGGGACCACCCTCTCAGTCAAGTCATTTACCAGACATTTGATCAGACTGACTTTGCCAACTTTGGGAAGTATTATAATTATAATGGTGGCAGTGCAGGGTATACAAAGGTAAGTTTCACTAAGCACATTCAATTCCATACAAGTGAAGCAAAATGTGTACTGTAACATTAAAGGAGCCTAGCAGCCATGTCTTTACATGTCGATTGATATCTTATTTTTCATTTTAAATCTGTTAATAACAAATTATTATGGGTAAACAATATTTAGTTTCTGTGTTTTCCATGTGGGCTTATTTCATGATTTATGAATGGATTTACAACCAAGGGATGATTCATATTTTTGTTAGGTGTAGATTTCATCAATTATTTAATCATATCTGTCTGACCAATAGGGGTCAGATATCTCCAGATGTCAGATGCCTCCAGATCTGAATCATCAATGACAATATTATCTGATGATGTGATTAAGTGGATTCTTTGAGATGACATGCATTAGATATTGTGTGTACTCTACACCAGAATAACATGACTGCCAGTGCACATCCCCAATCCAGAAGCTGGCCGGTTACTATGACAGCTCTTTATGCAAAACAAGGTCAGCTAATTTTCCTGCCATTTCTTCCCTCCAACTATTGTTTTTACATAAATATGTATTATGGCATACATTCAGATTACATGTATGACAGGCTTTTGCTCGTACGTCACACATTTATCTGCTTTCTCGTGTGATTTTCAAGGAGCGTTTGCTCATATATTACTTACCGCACTTACAAACCGATGGTTTGTGCTAAATGTTTGTACAGAGGAATTGTCTCTCGCAAGAGACCCGGAAAGCTTATATATTAGCCCAGCACTTTGTTGTCAACTGGTTCTATCACAACACACCTGCGTCTAATACAACGCACCTGTAATCACAGCAACATTCAGTTCTTTTGATCATGACTACACCTGTAATCACCAGCATTGTGCTGATCACCCGTATATATATAATATATATATATATATATATATATATATATATATATATATATATATATATATATATATATATATATATATATATATATATATATATATACATATATATATATATATATATATATATATATATATATATATGTGTGTATGTACATATATATGCATATATATATATATATATATATATATATATATATATGTGTGTGTGTGTGTGTGTGTGTGTGCATATATATATGTATGTATATATCTATATATATGTATGTATATATATGTATATATATATATACATGTATATATATATATGTGTGTGTATATATATACATATGTGTGTATATATATATATGTATGTTCTCACAATATGCCTCCTGTTATGATGACCAATCTGTCATGTTCATTCATTAAACTGACAAATATGATCAACTGAATAGTCTCTTTGCATATGCGCCCAATGCATTCTATGCACATTGATTGATTTATGTTGACCAACACATGTTTATTGCAAAGACGACATAGCAGTGCTTTGGTTGCAGCAGCTGATGGGGGATGTGATCTCTGGGCACATGTAGAGATGCTCGAGAAGAAGGCCTGGCTCTGGTACGGAGCACCTGCTGACCTCTGGCTGCGCTATAAGTCACATAATCTCCCACATCCAGGTAACAGATTCCTGACAGAGAGGGATAATGACATGAAAGACACCGAATCATTAACACTTTTGAGGATCTTTGTTGGTATAGTGTGACCTGGTTGGACTCAATGTGTTTGATATTCACTTGTTGGTCACTAAAACAGGTTATGTGGTATATTGATTTCAGACCCCTTATATCATTTATGATTGTCTATGAGGATTTTATTATGGTATAATACCACATAGATGATGTGATTGGCAGTAACTTATGAACAATTTTGAACATTAATATTTAGATAATATCTTTAACATTGTCTGTGAATATTGGCCATATTATATTGATAGCTATATACTTACTCAATTTTGTCTTTTCATAATTATGTCAATTTATTCTACTGTTGGCCAAATTGCTTACAGGACTGGACATTGAGTTGCAATGGTTTGACAAGACATCTACTCGTCTTCCTGAGGCCATTTACCTGGCATTCAGTCCTGTGGTTGGCAATCAATGGCAGATGTCTAAACTGGGATTCCCTGTTGATCCACAGAATGTTTACCTGAATGGCAGCCAGTACCAGCATGGTGGGTAACACCAAACAGTAATTGTTGTAATAAGTCTATATGATTTAAATGTCTGGCTCAACTTTAATTGTACATGGTTCCACTTGGACAATGATTTGTAACAGGAGTTGACAATCATCGTAATAGGGAATAATTTGATGCAATTATGTTTGGTAACTGGGTATAGTTAAGTTGCAATGATAGCAAATACATAAAACTGTGTATTATAATACTGATTTGTTGAGGCCTCCAGATTGATGCTTATGTTTATAATTATTTGAATAGCATTTCCTGTTATTTGTGCAATGTAATCATTTGTCTGATATCATTTGCTTGCAGTTGCTGATGATAATGGAGTTTATGTGAAACCTGGGATGCAGGTTTCATCCCTAGATGTCCCCATTGTCTGTCCAATCACGGATGTTCTTACAGCCCCGCATGTCTTCCCAGCACCGCTTGAGCCAATCAAGGCCAACATCACAGGCATGGCCTTTAATTTGTATAACAATATTTGGGACACCAATTATATATTGTGGTATCCATATTTAGAAAAGGATAAGGATTTCAAAGCTAGATTTTCTGTCAATTTTTTCTAGATCACCAGGGAACGATATTCATGTGCCATAACATTCTGGTGATTTAACATTCCATGTTCCAACAGTGTTGTAACATATTTGTTATACATAGATGATTCCTCTATATCATAATGCTGTTTAGACTGGTAGCCATGTTAATTGTTTAAAAAGTCTTACAATGAATTAGTATACACTGCATTTTGATAAGATAAGTATATTTGCGTAGGGAGTTGGCATTACAAGTCTTCAATAGAATGTATTTAAATCTAGTGAAAAAATAACAATCAGTGGCCTGAAAATGCCTGTATTAGCTTAGTATTGCTTTACACTAATAATGAAGACCCTACTGTAAACAATCATATTCATTACTGGGACTTCATTTGGGGGTTTTATATTAATTTTATAGAATTATTATCCTATAATTTGTGTCACAAATTATTTTGAGAACTATTTCTGGTATACAGCTGTACTACATGTCCTTAAACAGGCATGTATGTATGTATGTGTATGCATGGTTTTCATTATATTGGGGATTACTGTTTGTGTGGTTGTACCTGCATTTTAATGATTTATGTATTTTTATTGGCAAAGGTTCATTGGTGGGTTTCTTTATGCAATTCGCTATTTAATGCGTTTTGCCAACTTATTCTATTGTTTTGATTGTTATAACTTTAATGTTTGTCGTTTGTTATGGTGTGGTCACGTGACCCACTTTAATTGTATTTAACCTGGGGCATGAGCCCGTCAGGGCGGTACCGATTAGTCGGTCTCCGAGCAACATGATCAAGTCTGACAAACCTCACCAACTGATCCGAGAAAGTCGGACGATCCAAGCGTTAGTTATTCTGATTAGTCGGGATAACATTGCTTGAGGTAAGTACCATTTGTGGTACTGAAGTTGTGGGTGCTGTTGCTCGTAATAGTTGCGGTTTGGCCCTGCATTTGTTAGTTCTCGGGTTTAGGCGCCCAACTCTAGAGGTCGTCGTTAGCTGGATCGCTGGTGTCGGGGTGTCGTTGCTCATAATATTTGCATTCCGACCCTGTTTGTTTGTATTGCTAGTGTTCGGGTTTTGGCGCCTTAATCTAGAGGGCGTCGTTAGCTTGATCGCTGGTGTCGGGGTGTCGTTGCTTGTAATTTGCATGCTTGTCCTGTTAATTTGTATTGTTAGTGTTCGGGTTTTGGCGCCCTAATCTAGAGGGCGTCGTTGGTTTGATCGCTAGTGTCAGGCAGTCATTGCTTTTAATATTTGCATTCTTGCCCTGTATGTTTGTATTTGTGTAGTGTTCTGTTTCGGCGCCCGAATCTTGAGGGCGTCGTTTACTTGGTCGCTGGTGTCGCGAATTTCTTGGAATCGGTCGTTATTAACTTGTCTAGTATTAGTAGTTAATAAATCTGGTTAATAAATCTGGTTTTTACATTAAATGTCACGGTTCTTTCACTTAGTTGAACTATTTCTGGGGTCGTTCGCTTGTTTAAGGTTTAGTCTGGTTGCGAACTAGAATAAAGATATCCACGGTATATACTGGGCGCTGCAATTCGCCAGCAATCTGTCAGGGTTCACGCTACGCATGTATGTATGTATGTATGGATGTATGTATGTATGTATGTATGTATGTATGTATGTATGTATGTATGTATGTATGTATGTATGTGTGTGTGTGTGTGTGTGTGTGTGTGTGTGTGTGTGTGTGTGTGTGTGTATGTATGTATGTATGTATGTATGTATGTGTATGTATGTATGTATGTATTAATACATGTTTATTTGCACATAACACACGACTGTATTTATACTGTCGCGATTTTATGGGAATAATGGAGAACCTAAGCATGACATTGCTGTATTAAAATATCCTTGTTAAAATAAGGTTTTTTTCCGCGACTCTGAGAGCTATGACATAAAGACCACCATGGTCTGCCATAGCCATTCCCCGCGCATCTAGTCATGTGGCCACAGTTGGCGAATCTCAGCACGACAATCTGTACGCTAACTGTTTGTCACAAAAGTTTTGCCCACCCACCGTTCCTCAACATCTACCCCCCTCTTTCTACCTCACATGCTCTATGAGGGCATCCCAATAGTAAATCCTCTCCTTTACCTACATGTTTATTGTGTAAATATATATTTGTTCATTTTCTGTTTTTAAACACTTATTGTTCACTTGTTTTACATTGTTAAAATTAAATTAGGTCTTATCTACTTACCTCAATTTGTGTAACATCTAACCTTCAGTTTCTTTTAAAACTAGCAATTGAACTTGTGTAATTTACTTTCCAATTTTGTGTCATATCTTTGCCTTTCAAAAATTATTCTCTTAACTGTTGCAATTTCTGTTGTCATATCAGAAACAATTTGTTTCTTCCATTTACACACAAGTTCAATAAACTTGCTTGTTTTCTCCAACACCTCATTTTAGTGTATGTGTATTTGTGGGTGTGTCTATGCATGTATGTATGTATGCATATTTGTATGTATATATATATATGCATGTATGTGCGTATGTACCTACTGTGTAATGTATATATGGATGTAAGTATGTTTGTAAGCATGTATGAATGTATATGTGTGTTTGTATCTGTGTATCTAAGTATCTATGTGTTTATGTATCTGTGTATTTACGGGAATCAAGGTTGGGTCATAGAACAGGTGGGGGTAAGGAAGAAGGAACGGTGAGCTTAGGAGGAGGAACGACGGAATTAGGGGCGGTTTGAGGAGCGGGTATCCTGATAGTGAACTAATGAGACCTCTTTAACGAGACAATTTGTTCTAGTAGTTGAATTACGGTAGCAATAATGGATGATAATTTGCAAAATCAGCAATAAGATAGCATCCTAGTCAATTACATCAAGGTCCAGTTGAATAGCCCTGTGTATCAATCACTCGGAGTGCACTCATTAATTGTTACATTGTCATATTGACATAATCAGACGAATATTCTGTCAAACATTTATTGAATGAACAATCACACAAAAAAATGGTTCAATTGTCCAGAAAATGTCTGACGATTTTGTAATTTTCTTTCTATCAAACACCTATTGAATCAATTTTAAGAACAGTTATGAGAATGAAATGTTTCTTTGAAGATCCCTATTGCGTGTATATACTTCCGATCTACACATTTACATTGTCTGTACCTACACATTAACAGACCACCGTACAATAATATACAAATTAATTATAGCGACACAAACAAAGGCATATTAACATGCAGTGTTAAAGAGCAATTATCCCAGGAGTCCATCTGCCCGTAATTCTATCGGCCCGTAATACCAAAACGCAGCTGGGAAAGTCTTACCTCCGCATAGTATTGCTTTTTTTTGACAAATAAATAAGGCATCCAATGCTCCAAATGTTGTTGATGCTGGTTTTCCGTCAGTTACACTCAAGATTAGGAAATAAATTCCGGTCTATATATTTCTATAGTCTGTACCTTTATATTAACAGACCATCGTACAATATAAAAATAAATTAAGGAGACACAAACAAAGATATATTAATTACCTGTTCTGTACTAATGGCAAAGTGTTAAAGATCACTTATCACATCTATCCGTACGGCTAACGGCCGAACATACCAAAACGCAGCTGGGAGAATCTACCTCCGCACAGTATCCCATTTTTCAAAAAGTAAATTAGGCGTCCAATGCTCAGTTTTGACGGGTCACAAAATATGATACTACGGTGTAGCCGCTTCGTCTTCTTGTGATGCTCTCTGTGACGATTGGCGACCACCTGCTGGTAGCCTCGCTGAGGTTTAAACGTCTGGTCGGTTGTTTGGTATGGCATGCCTCTGTTTCTTGCTCTGCCATCTCCGGTTTTGAACATATTCATCCCAGCATCTGCTTTAATGATAAGTATTTAATCAACAATATATTGTAGGTTTTAACTAATAAACCGAATTATAAAACAATAAATAGATATATTCAGACTGCTTAATATGTACATTTGTACACAAATATCGTTTTGATGTTAATAAAATGTTATTTGAAGGATTAGAAAATATCGATCGTTCGTTAGACGATTGAATTACCTGAATGGGTTGGTTCCGAATGAAGAGTTGAATAACTACTTTCAAGCGTTCGTAATGCATGACGTTGCTCATCAAAACGAGCAAAAGCGAATGGACACTGCATGCTGGCGATGAAAAGGAGGGACGTACCGACAAGCAGCATGCTGGGAGCTGAATCACCAGGCTGGACTGACATAACACGGAACAAATCAGCAAGCTTTTTATACCCTCATCCGAGAGACTACCGCGGTGTCTGTGCCCTTTATCCTTTGCGGGTGGTCTTTGTTCTAGTTCAATGATATTTGCTACGGAATAATAAACAAGTCATTGCCACTCGGAATTCCTGTATGTGTTTTATGGTACAGTCTACAAGTAGATGGGGTGCACGATGACAAACAAAACATCTAATTGTGCCTGGAAATCAACGACAGTTGACAAACAAAACATCTAATTGTGCCCGGAAATCAACGACAAAACATCACATCAGCTGGCTTTATAAACCCTCACGAAGAGACTACCGCGGTGTTTGTGTCATATATCGTTTGCGGGTGGTCTATGTTCTAGTAACATGATATCAGGGGCGTAGCCAAGCTTGAAGGAATGTAACGCACAGACGGGGGAGTTCCAGACAGTAAAGTCTAACCCCCCTTAGCTTTTGACTTTGATGCCATTTTTGGCCATATTCATTTTTTCACTTTCCACATAGATGTTACGCAGGTGCGTAAGTGCGTATCGCTGGCTACGCCCCTGGATATTGTTACGGAAAAGTAAACAAGTCATTTCCACACCGTCTACAAGCAGATGGAGTTCACTTAGCCACACAAAGTATCTATTCGAGACAAAATATGTTGTACCTTAAGATTACATCACATTAAAGGTTCTAATTATCAGTCATTTATCCCGTCAATATTGTTATCACTTCTGTTGACAACACGACCACGTATTCCGCTACTAATTATCGCCGATTGCTGTTAATATTATTATTATTATTTCTTTATTTCAGACACAACAACAAAGTATAACTTTATATGCGGTCCATAGCAAATAGAAATCTAAACTTATATTTACACATAGATACAAACATACATAGAAAGAAAAAAAAAGATGGCCTAACATGATTAAAGTGAACATAGAGTAATCTCATCCAGTGAGTTCGTATTCTTGATTTCCATTTGATATCAGATCTAAGAACTGATTGAACAATTGTGTTGGGTGATATATCAGCCCTTAGCATAAAACTGAAAATGAGATTTCTAATTATAGCATGGGAGCTACGAACATTATTATAGGCAAACATTCCACTAGCACTACAGTGGCGAGGCAGTCTCAGCAACATCCTAAATGCATTATTATAAGCAGTATGTAATTTAGTGATAGCAGATTTTCTGTAGTTCCACCAGAGCTGACATGTATAAAAAGAAGAACAATAAGAGTGAAACAGAGCAATTTTTCATTGTTTGAGCACATATGAAACTTACGCGCAAGCAAATTTCCTTGTGCATACAATTGACGGCACTGCCTATAAATGTCTTTGTCATCACGGAGATCATTACATATAAAATGACCCAAATAATTAACACTATCTACTTCAGCTATTATATCACCATTGATTGAGAAATTCGGAAATACCACTTTTTTAGTGAAAGAGTTGCGGCATATCAACACAGCACTCTTCTTGGAGTATTTTATATCATGTTTGATACCATATGATTCACAGGATTTTAATAACTGCATTAGATCATTAGCTGATGGGCTAAATACAACCAGGTCATCTGCATACATCAGATGGTTTACAATTTGATCACCAGCAATACAACCCGTGGAACAGTTACTTAGATCATAACTCAGGTCATCCATGTAGACATTACACAAATAAGGGGAGAGAATCCCTCCTTGCCGAACACCATTTGATACAGTAAATTTTGCTGATAGTGTTCCACCCCATCTTACATACATAGTTTGATTAGAGTACCAAAACATTAAAAGCCTAACTATATATACAAGAGCACCACGTTTTAACAGTTTTGAAAAGGAGTGTTTGACTCTGTCAAATGCTTTAGATGCATCAAGAAAGCACATAAACATACAACCATTCAACTTTCTATAGTTATCAATCAACTCTTTGAGTACATTGATACACATATCAGTACCATGCTTGCGTTTAAAACCGAACTGATTACACTTAGTAGTGAGGGAATCAGATAATCTATCAAGAAGTATTCTCTCTACAACTTTAGACAGGATACTTGCCAAGGCAATGGGTCTATAATTATCCATACTATTGATGTTACCAGCTTTGTTTTTAATTATAGGTATAAGTACAACTGATATCATAGAGTCAGGTAAGTGACCATGGACAAAAAGGCCAGTCAAACACATTGCCAGGAGCGGCAATATTTTGCTGCTGCATTCTTTTAAGTGTTCCGCACACAGTCCGTCCAGTCCACAAGACTTATTTGACTCTAATTTTTTAATAGCATCCTGAATATCCGTCACAGTAACAGGGATGTCATTTGAAAATTCAGTTTCACATTTCAGTGACCTCAAATCGTCATGAACACAGTTAAAGAGATCCATAAAATGCTCTCTCCACTTAGCTGCAATGTCCTCCTTACCAGTTACCCCAGCAATAGTATTAGGAAGTGGTGTTTTAGCATGGTTCATGGTCCTAATTTCTTTCCAGAAGTCGACCGACTTATTCTGAGAAAGTTTCTTAGCAATATCTCATGCGTCAGTCCTTCTGGAAAGTTTGTGAAATATATTTGAAAATATCTTTCATTATTGATACTTCTAAATGTCCGATATTTAGAAGTGTGTAATCAGTTTTGGAAGTGACACCTATTTGAACGATCCGGCAGTATACTAGAGGTAATATTCGCTAATCAGGTAGAAATATCTCCGTACTGTCTCCGGTTATTATTAAAAAACCCAAAACGAAAAATTCTCTATTAATTGGAATCATTGGCCATACAGAGATTATTTGATTAACAAACTGTGAGAACCAACGTTTTGTGATCGATTATGGAGCAAGGACCCACATGTACAGGCCTATTACACACCAGAAATTAAGGATGTCGCTTGCTTTAAAGAGGCTGTTCAGCCTCATATAAGGCAATCAGGGATCATTTGGTAAATACATTACTACGCTCGATGCGGTTACGAAATAATGCCTTCGTTTATTTGGTGCGTCAAATTTTACTTTATCCAAAATTATGCTGGTAATTTTTAAACATATTTGTTTCACTGGAAATCCAAAAGATGTATAGTAGAAGGCTATTTCATTTAGCTGTGTCAGTCCATCGATAACGATACCTCCCTAAAACCTTCAGCCGCTCGTTTGTCGGCTGTAAATCACTACGCGCGCCTTATAACTACCTCGCTACGGATGTGTATATTTCCGCTCAAGTTTCAAA